>VWZG01001713.1:344475-412724 GCA_013396735.1 Grallaria varia
CACCAGCATCGCCCAGGGCAGCAGCACCAGCATCACACCCAGGGGCAGCAGCACCAGCATCACACCCAGGGGCAGCAGCACCAGCATCACACCCAGGGGCAGCAGCACCAGCATCGCCCAGGGGCAGCAGCACCAGCATCGCCCAGGGGCAGCACCACCATCGCCCAGGGGCAGCACCACCAGCATCGCCCAGGGGCAGCACCACCAGCATCGCCCAGGGCAGCAGCACCAGCATCACACCCAGGGGCAGCAGCACCAGCATCGCCCAGGGCAGCAGCACCAGCATCGCCCAGGGCAGCAGCACCAGCATCACCTTCACCCACAGGAATGGGCATGAGACAGCCCAGATACAGCAAGAGCACAGAAAACAGAGCACGAACATCTTCAATAATTCCATCTTTATGGAACACATCTTTAATGGACACCTGGGCGAGGCAAGCACGACTGTAACCAGCAGCAGCAGGATTGCAGTGACGAGGCTTGTGGCCTGTGCTGAAGGCAGGGATGACTGGAAGAAAGGTCTACCCAATTCCCAATTTCGGCAGCCACCTCCGGAAAACCAAGCTTTGTCCCTTGACACCAAGCGGAGGACTTGGCTTTTAGGTCAGGTTTGGCTCAGGATGGATGAAACGGAGGGAAATACTATAAATGCACGTTGCAGGCCTACATCACGCTCACAAAACCTTAGAAATGACACAGAGGGCTCTTGGCCATGCTGGTATGTTTGTTTTCAAAATTATTTCAGGGTTTTATTGCAGCAATACTTACAGATAACACAACTCTACACACACTCCACCTTGTAAGTCCCAGGTTTAGTCGGTGCAATGGAAACATCCCTCAAGATGAGACCACTCAATCACCCCCAAATCAAATATTTTTGGCATTCTCCCCTTTCTCTCCAGACTCCTTTAGGATGTTTGATGAATTTAATTTCTTAGTTGTGAAGGCTGAGTGCACATCCTGCAATGCAAACCCAGGTGAGCTTTGCAAAGCCTTCAGCGCCAGGATCCCTCACACCCCTTTGCTCCCTATGGCTGACATGCACATGACAATGAAAGGAAGAAAACAAAGTGCCAATAAACCCACTGAATCTGAGCTCTCTGCACCTGGAAACAGGATTTAACAAGAGAGAAGTGCTGTGAAAGGAGAAGGAAATTTGCAGTAACACAAAATTCTGGCTCAGCCTCCCCTGGTACCAACTCCTTTTGGGGGACAGAAGCTGCCACTTTCCAGTGAAACACATTCCAAGCAAAAAAACAAAAACAAAACAAGGCAACCCAAACCCACAAAACAACAACAAAAAACCCAACCAAACAAACAAAAAAAACCCCAATCAAACAAAAAACCAAACAAAAACAAACAAACAAACCCACAAAAACCCCTAGCTTCCTTCCCTGTTCCAAAAGCATCTCAAAGCACATTCAATAGGATTATTTGGGTTTTGAGTTAATCGAAGGAATGGGTCTGCAAGGAGGCAAGTTCCTGAGGTGAGCACTGTCTTGCCTTTCCTTCTACCACAGAGCTCTGCAGAGCTGCATTTCCTCCATCTCCTCTGCACAGGCTGTTCCTTTGCTGCCTCATCCTAAAGCAGCAGCTCCAGTTCTTTGGCCCAGAGGATGCTGAGGGCACTGATGCACCTTCTGTGTATTTTTAGTTCATCCTGCCTTTTGCACTGAGCTGTGGCTGTCAGGGGACAACAAATCCTGACCGGGATTCAGGCTCACTCCCATTCTGAGACACAATTTTGCTGGCTGGTTCTGGGGTTTTCTTTAACAGCCCCCCAGTAGCCCTGTTTCCTTTCCCAGTTTCACAAAGGTTGTACTACAGGTAATCCCAATAGCCCCAGGGGTGGGACACTTGTGTTTTGCAAGTTCTTTGTCTCTTGGGTGGCTACACTTCAAAGAAATCAGTGGTACTTTGCGATAACCTTCTCTCCTGAACACCAAATTTATTGGCTACCACTCCAGAGAGAGATTTAAATATTTCTGAAGAATTTCGTTCCTTGAACACATATTCTATTCCTACTTCTCTCAAATTACATCAGGGGCAATCCTGAGTAAATTCCAATACAAACGAGAACAGCCTCTCCAAATTCAGACCGGGCCCTGTCTCAGCATCGTAGGAAAACACCCAGTTTGGCTGTTTAGTTCTAGGGAAAGCAACAACAACTTCCCAGCCATCAAGGACTTCATGCAGAATTCATTATTAACAAGGATTCAGGTCAGCAGTGACAGAAGGACACACCACCTTCTCTGAAGCGACAAACTGCAGTCCCCCAAGCCAATATAAAAATCTCATTTAGCAGTGTTTGGCTGGGTGAGGAATTGGGGGAACTTGTCTAAACATGATTTATGAATTCCATTGTGCTTTTATGAACTACCTATACTCTTATATCTTGTGACGTTCTCTACTGTCTTATGACTCCCTTTTATTGTATTGTGCCTTATGGTTCTTATGCTAAGGACACGAGAGGATAGTTTTGGTACATCTGCTCTTAAAGAATTGATAGTTAAGGACTACAAGTTGCTGAATAGACCTGTCTGGGGAGAACAAATGACCTATGGCACTCTAGAAAAAGCCAGTTTTCTCCAATTTCCTTGCAGAGACCTGGGATTTGGAAAGTTGTGTTTTACCCAGAAGCAAAACAAACATGAGATATTAGCGAGAGTTTTTAAAACCACATATAGTCTGAGTCAGTCACTGAAGGGACCTGGGAAGCAAGTCCACTCAGCAGAGAGCATTTCTCACTGCTGAGCTGTGACTGCTAAATTAGAGCAATCCTGGACTTCCTCAACACATAGAGCAGCTCCAGCTGAACTGCCCCTCTCCTGCACCACCTCAGTTCTGCCAGCCAAGGCAGAAGGGAAGAGACATTTCTAGAACAAAGTCAGAGCAGCAAAAACCCCCATAAATAATCACAAACTAATTTTGACCATCTGCAATCAAGAACACGTGTTTGCTCACCTTTCATTTCCAAACCTGTCAAAGGAAGGCAGGAAAGGTCCAGCCCTTGGAACACACACAGAGGGAAAGGGCTTTGAAAACTGCCCAAGTGTGGAACTGCAGGACCGGTTTTATCACAGCACTTTCAGGGTTAAACAAACAAATAATGTTTGCTTGCTGACAATTTATACAGGATTTTATGCTCCTAACAAGTTGTCTGAGCCCTCCAGTCAGCTCCTGGAAAAGGATGAGCTGAGAGTACAAAGGGAGAGCAGAAACCAGGGCAGGGATGATAAAACAGAGTCTGAAGCCAAACAGCAGCGGATGGTTCTGGCACAAGCATCTCTTCCAGGAGGGAATGTTCCTCTTTGTAAACTTAGCCAGGAGCCTTTGCATTTCAGCCAGATGGGACCATCTCTTATATCTTTATTTTCTTCTCTGCAATACGATCATTTTCCCTCTCAAAACAACAAGAAAATCTCATCTTGCAATTTCACTGGCTTCCATAAACAGTTCTATTTTGAAAACAGGCGGATTTGCTATCTTAAAAGAAAAGTAAGGAATCCTGAGGTTTGGGTTGGAAGGGACCCAAAAGATCATCTTGTTCCACCCCCTGGTTGCTCCAAGCCCTGTCCAACCTTGAGCACTGGCAGGGATGGGGCAGCCACAGCATCCCTGTTTCAAGTGTTGCAGTAGGACTGCAATTTTTCCCTGTGCAACATGAAAAACATGGTATTTTTGGACACCTTCAGCGACTTTTTACCCTTTTCTCTCTGAACATCACAAATATTCCAAGAAAAAGCTGGTAAAAAGTAAACAAGGAGGGCTGAGCCTTGTTATCCCAGTTGACAACCCAAGCTAAATAAGACACTTAAAACATGTAATTGGGGTAGGTTTTCTTGGCTCTGCTGCAGCACTGCATTCCCTGGGAAGGCTGGAGGCAGGATACACAAAACACAATTACAAATCCAGATATAATTGTAACAGATAAACAAGAAAGGTTCACCCAAAAGATAAAACCTGGGGTTTTTTTAGCAGTGTGTTAACAACTGAAGCAGCCAACAGCTCAAGGGCTCCACACTTGAGTGAGGATGCCAGCTAAGAGCTGTTATTCAGATCATTTCTAAAGGAGAAGCTTTGAAGTGGGTTAAAAACCCACAAGATTATATAAAAAAAAGTTCTATCAAGACAAGAATCTATGAAGATTCCTGCAAACACCTTTTAGATAATTTTATGAGTCCCACCAACAGAATTAATTTAGGATGTTTATTTTTAACAGTTCCTTTGTGTAGCAAAATCCAGAAGATGAAGTGGTAGAAAACTGATTATGAAGAGCAAATAACAAAGATTAGAAAGGGACATAAAGACACTTTTAATAGCGAGGGAACATTTAAAAATAGTAAGTTAAGATAGACATCTGTACCAAACTCTCTGCATGGTGACATCAGCTCCCACTAGAAAGGGTGACATAAACTGAAGCTATTTATACTCTCTAAAATTATTGCCATTTTGAGACAGCTTTAGGAGAAACATCTGACAACTCTTATTTTACAGTGACTTTGTCTTGGTCATGTCAGATAATCACTGCAGATATAACCACGTGACTGGAACATCCCAGTTCTGGGTTGTTACTGAAAACAGAGTTTTGATTTAGAGAGCAAATGGGGCTTGTCAGGACTACAAAAACCTAGATATTCCTAAAAGAAGCTGGAATATATAGATGAATATAATAAATGACCTACTTAAGAACTTGATAATTGTGTTTCAGTATCACTGGGACTCAATTAACTAATGTTAGTTACATGGACGCACCGTCCTTATTCCTTCACTATTTGCAAAGAGAACTGATGTACTAGTTTGTAAACAACTATAATACTCCTTATTTACCACTTAAGGATGATTTTACTACTCAATTCCAACACTATTTAGCCCAGAAGAGTAAGAGTTTTCCCTTTTAACTAAGATCCTGTGGTGGCAATTAGTAAATAACCCATCATTTCCCCACCCAAGGAGGTGCTGAATGTGCTAAGAAGGGGCTGACAGATCCCATTAAAACCTGTGCCCTCAAGCATTGGGTGGCAAGTGATGCCTGAGACACGGTACCACCACTGACCTCTGAATTGAACAATTCATCAGAAAGCAAAAAACAGATTTTTTTTGCCTCACATGTAAACTAAACCAAAGAGGGGAAAAGCTTCATGCTGACATCGTAAGGCAAGTTGTCCTTAAAGCTAAAATTTAATATAGTTAATAAGTGAATAAAGTGTGTGAATTTCTTGATCCGAGTTTGAAAACCAATCTTGTCATTCCCTTGTTGCTTTTGGTTTTTCTCTCTGCGTGTTCCATGTGGGTGAGTTGCTCTGTACTGACTTTGATTCTGCTGCTGTAAATTTTCATAAACAAAAACACTTCAGCCTCCTCCTGTGTCTCCAGTGCGTGGAAATCCTGCTATGGGATGGTCAACGTTGGCTTGAAGGGAATCCTCCAAAAGAAAACTCTGTCTGTGACACGTGAATTTAGTTTACTGCAGTGACTATTTAGTGTTAAGTGAGAGAAAGAAGAGTCAGGAACGAGCTCTGGGAAAGTGGTTATGCTGCAGGTTAACTTCAATGGTAACTATGGTGGCAATGTTGGATTTATGGCTGAGTTTGATTACCTTAAAAATTCCACAATTTAAGTCCCTTACAGGCAGTTTGGGGGGATATTGCACAGAAAAGGCAAACACAGTATTTACCACAATAAGCAATTTTCATGGATCTTCTCGTTCTTTGCATTTTTAAAGCATTAAGGGCTGTGTTTTAATTCACGTTCTCCGCTAACTGAGGCAAACCATGTGCTTTGAAGAGCAGAGGAGCCGCCCAGAGCTCGCTCCTGGCAGGGTGAGGGCAGCCATCCGTGTGCCCTGGTGGGGAGCCCGGTGGCCCAACCACCTCCTCCTCCTGGGGCTCAACTGACCATCACCAGGGCAGCTCATCCTTGGCTTCCTCCAGGAGAAGAACACCAAGGAGAGGAGCCAAGCCAGGGGCTGCACAGATGGCACATTCACCGTGGCCCAGAGCCAGAATTCCAACGTGCCACAGCACCAGGGGAAGTGCCATGGACCCGGCTCAGAGATATCACAAGTGGCACCAGCAGCAGCAGCTGACATTTGTCCTCTGGATTAATAATTTTACAGAGCATAATTGTGCTCTTGTTACGAGTCCAAGCAAAGAGAGAGGCATTAACGAGAAATGCTTTAGGACCAGAGTTCAGTTTTGGCTTATTGCTAACCTAACATCACCAAACAGTGGGCAATTATCTCTGATCATATCTCAGAGCTCTGCCCAAACACAGAATCCAAATTATTATTGATGCTGGACTTCATTCTGTTTCAGTTCACACTGATGGAAAGTGGCAACAGCATCACTGAGTTTCACCAGCGAAAGACTAATGAAGCACTACCAGAATCAACCGTGTGATTTGGGGTGCATTTTAAAGCCTGGGCACACTTACCCTGCTGGGTCACATTTTCAGCAGCAATAATGTGGGGCATCTCCACTGAAGTCAGGGAAGCCACAATCGTTCTGACCAGCTGAGCCTGTATTCTCTGAAAACTTTGATTTGAGGGACAGTCTGAGAAGTTAATCACACTTTATTCTAGGGGGAACCTCTGCTTCTGTCAAAGTCCCTGTCGGCAGTGTTTTTACAGACCATTTGGAATTTTCCTGCTAAGTTTCCTGTTTTCTAAAACATAGACTGTGAGCCACTTGCAATTTTTTTTTTTTTTTTTTTAATGACTGTGAAGCCAGAAAAAGGAAAGGATTGCAGAGACAGCTCTCTCAGATTGGTCTTCACTGCATTTAAAAGCCTTCAGGAAACATTTGAGGTAATCCAGAAAGATTGAGGAGTACAGATGTACCTCCCAGGATGCGAGGACTAATGCATGTAATAACTGTATTTCTTTAAAATGACTTTCTCAGGCAGAGTTAAAGGCAGAGATGTAACTAAGGGATTGGACTCAGGCCAGGCTGTAATGGCTCTGCTGTTTATCTTTTTTTTTCCCCTTCCCTTTCCCCCTCAGCAGAAAGAGCAGAACAAGCATTTTACTAAGAGATTTAAGTTTGCTCTCATTCCCTCTCTTACTCAGCCCTCCTGCCCCAAACGTGCCTGGGTCACACAAATCAAAACCTAAATTGGCTGAATCAAAGCAAAACCAGAGAGCCCAGTGCTCTGGCTATTTTTACTTTCTCCATCTGCCAGGAAGAAAGGGGAGATGGATAAGACACAGCATTCAATATTTTAGCATTAATATATCAAAGCAGGAAGAGTAAAAAATCATAGGTTATACAGAGTTCAATTTAGCAGCGGCCACTCTGTCACCAAGGTGATGGAGATTTGTCTTATAGACAAGTTATTTTCTTAACATTTTTATCAAGAGGCTGTGGAGCAGCCCTTCAAAAGAGTGGGTTTGTTGTTTTTTTTTCCCCCACTGCTTTTCATATAAACACAGGTTTTACTGCTTGGACTGCTCTCTGCTGTGCTTACCTAAAAACTGTGTGAGTCGAGGCTCGACTCGTGCTGCCCTACAACCTCTTTTCACACCCAGGTCCACTTCCCAAACACATAAGGAGAAAAGCTCCTCCTTAGATGGCTGATACAAACAATGAAACACCTAGAGCTTAGAAGAAAGTTTTGGAACCCAGTTTTGGATATTTTAAGTTGCTCAAGTGATAATATCAACTTGCTTCTGCCTCTCTCCCTGTAAACTCTGGGTGAAGATGACCCTCATGCAAAGCACATCCTCTAGAAATGTAAAAGGTCTCATGTAGCCCACGGGACAGGGCAGGAAAAAAGGGTGTGTGGCTCTCATGCCTCTGGATTTTACCCATTTCTAGTTGTTGGGTTCTTTTCCAGCCAGCAACCTGCTACACCAACCTTCAGAATATATATTTTACATATATACATTATATAGAGAGATACAGAATCATAGAATTGATTGGGTTGGAAAAGACCTCAGAGATCATCAAGTCCAACCCTTGGTCCAACTCTAGTCAGTTTGCCAGATCATGGCACTCAGTGCCACGTCCAATCTCAGTTTAAAACCCTCCAGGGACGGTGAATCCACCCCCTCTCTGGGCAGGCCATTCCAGTGCCTGATCACTCTCTCTGGAAAGAATTTCTTTCTAATATCCAACCTAAATTTCCCCTGGCAGAGCTCAAGCCCGTGCCCCCTGGTCCTATTGCTGAGTGCCTGGGAGAAGAGACCAACCCCACCTGGCTATGACCTCCCTTCAGGTGGTTATAGAGAGTGAGGAGGTCACCGCTAAGCCTCCTCTTCTCCAGACTGAACCCCCCCAGCTCCCTCAGCCTCTCCCCACAGCACTTGTGTTCCAGTCCCTTCCCCAGCCTCGTTGCTCTTCTCTGGCCCCTCTCCAGCCCCTCAATGTCCATCCTGAGCTGAGGGGCCCAGAACTGACCACAACACTCCAGGTGTGGCCTCCCCAAGGTAGAGTCCAGGGGCAGGATCACCGCCCTGCTCCTGCTAAAAAGCCTCAAATGCCAAGCTCAGAAGCGATTCAATGCTACCTTTCCTGCTGTTCTTGTTCAGGTTTCTACTAAGACAGGCAACAAGCCCCGAGCTCTGGCTGAGGACTGACTATTTTTCTCCTACCCTTTCCAGCTGTGCCATTCCACCTTATTTCCCAGCGCCTCCCCCTGGGCTGAGCTCTGCCTTTAGAAACTCATGCTGCAGAAAAGCAAATTTTGGCCTCTTTCCATCACCTAACAAAGTAATTTTCAAGGCTAACCACAGGAAAGGCAGGTGAATTATGTGGAAAGGCTCCCCTGCAAGGACCTTTCTTCAGGAGCTCTTGCCCATCCCGTCCCTTTGCTCGGCAGGGGACAGGCAGGACGCTCTGCTGACCAGGAAATTGGGCAAAGAATTTAGATTTATGCAGGGCAATAATCACCGGCTTCACAGCTGTTATCGACGCTCACAACAGCGAGGCTCACGAGGAGAAAACAGAGACGAAAACTCGCCTTCGTTGCTGCCAAAAGTCTCTGGAAAACAAAACCAACCCCGTAATACAATCCTGGCTTGTAAAAATGCTTCGGGGGGCTCGTGTTCCAGAGCTGGGAGCACAATAAATTCAGTGGACAAAGCCCTGCGGGGTAAGTACACCAAGCCAACAGGTGGAGAAATTGAAAACAAATTGATAGCCTTGGGACAGGAAATATTAGAACCAAGCAATTATAATGCCAGATTGTCTGGGCTGAAAGGCAGGGAGAGGCAGCGAGGATTTGCATTGAGGCAGCACCGGGGCTGGGGGTGTCAGGTGATGTCCCAGAGCCTTGCACAGCAATGAACTTCAGAGCACACGGCAGCTGAAGGTAAAGATGGGGAAAAAAAACAACCCAGCATAAAAATCTAAACCTGACCAACAAAAGCTGGGGGGTATTTTAAACCAAGAGAGTGGTTTCCGTGGGGGGAAGCAGAGGCAGGCAGCTGATGGAAGAGGAGCCTCCATGGTATCTGTGCCCTGAGAAACTCGGGCAAAGCCAGTTCTGTTCCACAGCACCCCCGGAAATCAAGCCTTGCCCGCTGCTTTTGTTCTCTAACACAAACAGATGAGGCAAAGGAAGGAGATCCCTGGTTGCACACAACACCCCTTTTCCATATTTTCCTTATTCACCTCCACACTCTCCCACCCTGCGTGGCTATCCAAGTTCAGCTCATTGGCTCAGTGCAGCACAGGGCAGATCTTTCATTTCAATTTTTATTCTATATTTGTGATGCAAACTGGCACCTGAGCCACGCTGCCTCTCCCTGAAAGCTGTATCTGATGTACAGATTCTTCAGAATTAACTACTGACAATTTCAAATCATGACCTTTGGTTGAATACACCTTTTCGAGGATAAATCTATAATTAACTGCGGGTTGGAAAAGAACTCCAAGATCATCAAGTCCAACCTTTGACCATCTCTCACAAGGAGTCAGGAGCTTGGCACAGGAAACACGAATGCAAAGTTTCCCCAGGAAAATCTTCCTCACAGGCACATTCAGAAGGTTTAATATTTAGAAAGCAGCTATCCAATGGAAAACGCCAGAGACGCTCTCTCTGTGATCACAATTTTACCACTTGAAAAGCTCGGCTGTGTCATAGCAGTGGCTCAATTAAGGTGAAATGCAGGGCTGCTCCTGGTGGTGCAATTGTTGGGAGCCACATCCTAAAGCATTTGCTGGTGATGGGCACGAAGGGCACTCTGCTCTCCTTTGGAGCACTGGTGCTCCACACGTCCCCCTGCACCCAGAACAGGCACAGTTGCTGTCTCTTTTAATGCATCACCATGTCATTTATGCTTCACATCAAAATAACTCCGCTCCAGGCAGCGCAGGAGTAGGGGCTTTGGGGAGCCTGTGTGCTTCCCAGGAAAAAAAATCCCAGGCAAAACTGGCACAGCTCAACCCAAGTGCTGAGAAATTCCAGGCACTTATTCCTTGTGGGACAACAGGGAATCCAAACGGAGGGAGCCAGGGAACTCCTGGAGTCCTGCTGATGGGGCTGCACTAATTAGGAAGGCCTGGGATCCAAATGATTCTACAAGGAACCCAACTGCAGACAAGATCTGATTTAGCAGGTGAGTTCTGCAAGGCCTTTAAAGGCACATCACTCCACAGCTCCATCCAGGAGCGCAGGTGGGGACCAGAAAAGTGGAGGAAAATGTAAATGCAGGAGCAATCGGCTCGTCTGCTGAGAGAGCTGAACCAGGGAAAGGCTTACGAATGATTTACAATGATTTACAAATCATTCTCCACACTGCAGAGCTCCTTTGCACGGGCTGGGCAAGGATTAGTTCACCCTTTGCTGCTCTCAAAGCAGGAGCCAAAGACGACAGAACGAACAAAGGGTTCACGTGGTCGCGTGCCCATGGAAGGAGCAGGTTTGCTTTCCTGCCTCCCCAGCAACAGAGAAAACACTGGTCAACTGGTTTTCTCAACATTAAAATCCAGGGTGGGGGGGAAATAAAACCCAGTAGTAAAGTTTTACTGGATCTTTTCCCAAGATGGAGGAGTAGCTACATAGTCATGAAGAAGTTAGAGGCTTGACTGGAGAATGTTTCCATCATAAGGATAATTCCCTCATAGTACAGTACAAAAATAAGCAAATACAGAAACTTTCAGAGAAAGCCTTTAAGAAAATCTTGTCTCTAGCAGATTTCTTTCAGCATGCTCACTTTAGCTGCATTGTTTGCCATGCTGTGGTGCTTATCTATTACCCCAGAAGGGCTGTCTGTGCTTCAGAATATTGTGAAATTATATTTAGCAGAAAATAACGGCAGTTACACGCACTGTGCCCTCAATGCCAACATTGTTCTTTAGGTCTGGCCTTCACACAAGGCCCTTAGAACCACACCAGGTATTTCCTAACTCTAAATGAGAGCAGCAAGTGCTGCTCAGCAATCCCCCTAAGCCAAAACCAGACAGAAACTTCATTTTGCACCCAAAAGTTAACACAATGTCCCACAGCCCTCTGCACAGCAAACCCCCCAGTGCTGACAGTTCAGGGCAGCCTCTGAAATTGGAATTTATTCCAGGCAGGACCCTGCAGAGATCTGCTGGGGCAGCTCAGCTTGGCCTCGGTGCTGTCCTTGACAAGAGGAATCGGATTGAAAGGTCCAAGTAGCCACTGGGTCTACAGTTTGCTGAGAGTAAGAGAGGACTGAGCATGTTCCTTTGGGCCACTCAGCTGGACGAGGGACCCTGGGCGAGCACAAGTCCACACTAGGCTCCTGGAAGGAGATCTAAATCTCCTCTGACTGGATGGCCACCGGCCATTAATTGGCTGCATAATACGTTAATCATTTTGGACCTGATGGAGGATTAAAAGAGTCAGACTTACTTTCAGGTGGTGAGTTGGGAGAGGTTGAGGATGCCCTGAACTGCTCTGTGCTGGAGCCACGGGAGTGCTGTGCTTTGAAGCAGGACACCCTCAGCCCAGAGCAGCAGCTGCACCACCACGAGAAAATGACACTCAGACCGTACCTGGATCCTTCCTAAAACACAGCCCACAGTTCTCCACATTTCAGCATCACGGGTGATATTTTAGGTCCCTTTTCAGGTGTGTTTTTGGTTAATTCAGCACAGTAAAACTATTGGTAAGGCACGTTATGAGCTTTTCCAGGGACAGGAGTGTAGGAGAAATATGAGGTGGGGGTGACAATACTCTTCAAGCATTACATTCCATTCATACTCCTTTTTTTCTGCCATAATTATTCCCAAGTTTTATGAAGCACCAAGTGACTGAGTACCAAAAAAAAAAATCCTCCTCCTGGGCTGTTACACTTATAAAAACATGCAATTAGGATGCCATTTTAATTCATTTCATTATTTACCTTGTTTATGGAACATAATCTATCGGACCACTCTTTGGGTAGGACCTTGCCCATACTTCTGCAGTGACAATCACCCAAACCCTGTGACTCCCCCAAAGCTGCCTTTCTGCCCATGAGCAGCAATTCTGCTGTTCTTGGGAACTTGGTTTCTTCCTTTCAATTATTTTCAAGCCTTTCTGCACAGCCTGCCCGAAAGGAAGTGTGATGTTAATGTGAACCATGTATTTATAACCACTTTGCTTGAGCTTGGAAGTGACAAATACTCCTTGTTTCTAACATTCCCTCGAGCCTTCTGTAGAGTGTGATTTCTTATTTTATATTTAAAAACCTCAATCTCAGTTCTTCTACAGCTCCCAATGAATCTCTATATATTATACACAGACGTGAACACACATAAAATTGCCAGTCCAAAGCTGGAGGCAAAAAATTAAATTTTATTGATAAATGATGCTAACTAGATTTGACATTTGACCAGACTTGTTAAAACAATCAGAATATCTGATATCATTAAAGTTAATAAAGATGAAATATCCAGTACTAAAAATTATAGCATGCAGCCCAAGATTTATCTTCTGCATAATGATACTTAACCAGGCTCTCTTTAGAATCTAACATGCTTTTGTGTCCAGACTAACAGCTGCTGCAAACACATTTAAAGGCTAAAAATTAATTCAAGGTGCATTATCATGTATTTTATACCAATTCTTAAATCATGTAGCACTGAAAAAAATATATTTAGGTTGGAATAATTCAAGAATCTATTTTGTACTAAGCTACACTAAGAAACCTGAAAGGCATCCATGAGCAAACGCATTTCTGTTATACAGGATCACACAGACATGAAGAGGTCAAAGGACTTGTCTGAACTGGGAATTTTCTGCAGAGAGTAGCAGGATAATTAGGTTTTGTTGTAGGCCAAACAGTGGGTAGCAGTTTTAAAGAAAAATAAATAAAAAATCAAGGTGTAAACTGCAATCAAAGAGTCAAGAGACTGGTACCTACAGACACGTGGTTGGACAGAGCAGCTGTGCAGTTACACAGAATGAGAAAGGGCAGAAGAGAATAAAGATGAAAAAGTGCTTTAAAATGAGATGTACAAGGCTTGGATAAAACATTGAACTTTATCATCCTTTCTGGAGAGAGATGGAGGCCAGGACAAGATGATGGAGATGACAAAAAAAACAACTTCCGTGGGCTTGGCATAGTTTTAATGAATTAATTTAATGAAGGCTTTAAGATGAAAGAGGGTAAATTAAGATTGGATATTGGGAAGGAATCTCTCCCTGTGAGGGTGGGCAGGCCCTGGCACAGGGTGCCCACAGAAGCTGTGGCTGCCCCTGCATCCCTGGGAGTGTCCAAGGCCAGGTTGGACAGGGCTTGGAGCACCCTGGGCTGGTGGGAGGTGTCCCTGCCCATGGTTGGGGTGGCACTTGGGGGGCTTTAATGTCCCTCTCAACCCAAACCACTCTGGGATTCTATGAATTTTCAAACAGGATTGCCAACTACAAATACAAGGCAGACCAGTGAAGGCTTCTAAGACTTCTAAAAGAAGCCCATTCTGACATCTCTTTTCCAACTCTTTGCCCTAGTGCACAGGGGGAATGTTTGGACATCCACATCTGTGCCAAATTCCCCCTTCCTGCTGGAAGTCAACAGGAGGTTGGTTGGTTGTTTTGGCAGTGAAAGAGAAAAGGCTCGTCCCAGCTGAACAAGGCAATAGCTAAAGACAAGAGAAAGCAACCCATTGATTCTGGCTCAGCATTCCTGGAGATGTCTACAATTTATCCAGGAACAAGGAATGGTCTTGCTTGTGAAACTCCCAAGACAGAAAGCAGGCAAAGATTCCTCAAGACTTAACCATTCAAAGACCAACTTCCCTGGGTAGGTAACAGACAATCTCATGCATCGTTTCCTCAGAACTAGAGATGCTGGCCAGAGAAAACTCAGACCTCAACCAACATGAATGGGATTTAATTGTAAGACCTGCCCAGCTCTGGATTAATTCTGAGCTGGACACAGGAAGGGAGCCTGAGCAGAGGCCAGACCAACACAACACTCCTTTAAAGACAAACTTCCCAAAGCAGGACAGTTTTAGAAGGAGGAAGGCTGGAGAAGTTCAGAGCGGGGAGGGCTCCCTTGGCATGGCCAAGGACCTACCAAGGAGCTGAGAGGCTTTTTGCAGGCCAAGTTTAGTTCTGTTCTCTCTACACAAGCACTTAGTTAGTTCTGGTTTCCTTTGCTTCAGCCCTTTCCCAGATTTTCCTCTTACAGAACAAATTTGCACGGAAACAAAGCCTTTGTTTTATTGGAATCCATCAGTTGCTGGTGCTTATCCCTTGCAAAAGCCATCTTTGTCATTCTTTGTCACCAGCATCATTTTGCCACAACCAAATGCAATGTCACAAATGAGATTAGGACTTCACATAGAAAACAAACATCTGGATCCAATGAATCCCTACGGAACAAAGACCCTGTTTTCATGCAAATCTGTTCAGTAATAAAAATTAAGGGAAAACATAAACCCATAACATAAATCCAGTGTGATGGATGAGCAGAATTCCCTCTAGATAAAGGGAATTGTCGTAGCGTGTTCCCGTGCCACATCAACCACATTTCAAAAGAACAGATCTATTTTCATAGGAATGTGAAATTCTGGAAACTACTCACATTAAAAGGTATCCATTCAAAATGAATTTAAGCCTTTTATTTGTGAAGCTGCCAAAAGCTTTTTGTCCCCTGACAGCCATTGTCACTTGAGCAATTTGCATATTAAACTAATTGAAAAGAAAACGTTTGTTTTTCCTATTTGTTAAATAAATAAATACATGATTTAGAAACATTGTGCTGGAAATCCAAAATGTGAATCTTTAGGAATTCTTTTGCAATTTTCACTAAGCAGACATCCCTAAAATAAATGATAATTTTTATCTTTAAAAGAATCAAGAACAACGCTTCCAAAGCTCCTACTAGATAGAGACAAACACAGGACAAAGGCCCTGACAATCTAAGGCTGTTTTTAGGGGTTGCACTGAACTAATTGTCAAACAAATCTGAAATTTCCATTCATTTTCAGCATTCCATTTACTGGAACACTCCCAAGACTTTCTGTGATGCAGCTTCAGCTCAGGTGCCCTCACATGAGCAGTGGAGATGTAAACTAGTCCAAACAGGGCTTAGTCCAGATGCTCTCAAGGTGCTCCTGACTCACCCCAAGTGTAAAAATCTCTCATCATCCCCTCCTGTTACAGCCTGAACGTGCACAGAGGCAAACACAGAACCACTTAGGTTGGAAAAGACCTCCAAGGTCCTCCAGTCCAACGTTCCCCCAGCACTGCCAAGGCCACCACCAAACCACGTCCCCCAACGCCACATCCACGTGGTTTTTAAACACCCCACACGCATGTCGTTCCAGCTTGAGGTGGTGGAGCAATACAAATATTCCCACCACATGGAAAGTTGTCCAATTTATCCGGAGCAGAAAGGCCGACTGTAAAACAATAATGCGGGCAGCAAGTTTACAAGCTCGTATTCACCATTTACCAGCCTGCAAGAACAGCTGAAGGAGCCAAGTCCTTTATAATCAGCGAGCCCTGGAATTTGCTCACGACAAGGTTCTCTTTTCTCACTTTGACAATTCTCATTAACAGCTGCCTTCCCTACACGCTCCGTGCGGAGGGCCCGACGTGACCCGCACGATAATGCACAGAGAGGAAAGCTCTTTGCGGGCTCCAAGATTTAAATTCAGGGCAAACACTCACGGAAAGAGCAGGAAGGGAACAGAGAGGGAAGGGAATTTCAAGAAGAGTCAGGGAGCAAGACAAACAGAAGTGGAATACGTGAACCAGTCTCTACGGAAGGCATTGGGATGGGCTCAGGACCACGGGCTGCCCGTGGGAACTGTGTCCTTCAGCTCCCACCTCCTTCTGGCTTAAACCTTCCCTTTTCCAAGCAAAAGTTTGAACGTGAAAAAAATTTTGAACTATTCTTTCTTAATATCCAGTATTACTATTTTCACTAATGACATCTTAATATCTAATAATGTATTAGCAGCTATTCTCAAAAGATTCCATAAGTCCCAGAGGTCCAAACCCGGCCACAGAGGCTGAGCCAGGAAAAGCAGGTTCCCAGCACATGGCACCCACCAGGCAGCCTGTACCTTATGCTGACAGAGAATTTGGCTCCAGTTTAAAGTTTCCAGTAAACAAATCTGAGTTTTGGTGATTTCTCAACAGAGAACAGTTATTTGGCAGAACAGAGCAGCAAAGAATGAAACCATAAAGTAAGAACAGCAGCTCTGAAAGACAAGGAGATCGTCAATCAGACATGGAGGTCTCCATTAACTAAACATCTTTTTAATGAAACACAGCAATTAAGTGTTACTCTGACCTGCCCCCTGCCTTTTTGAAAAAACAAATTACTAATGTATTTTATGAACAACTTAGTTGCATGGAAAATCTGCATTTTTCCATTTCAACGACGTGGAAAGCAACACAGATCTGACAAGTCTTGACAGAAAATATTGTTTTCTCAAGACCAACCTACCCACAAACATAGATTATGTTTGGGAAATCCCTCATCAAAACTGTTCCAAGCAACAACACATCTGTTCTTATTTACAGACACAGAAAAATGCAGCTCCCAATCAACAAGAAGCGGCATTAATTTTGATTTACTCTTTGCAAGCTGTAAAGGTATTTTAGAGGCCACTCCCAATTCTTAGACACGAACGCTCTCCCCCCACACATGCTTTGTTTTTGAAAACCTTCAGCTCTGTTTGAAGAAATACTTATTTTGTCCCTGGCCAACATCTTACTGACAATTTTTTCCCCAACAGCCAATCTGATCCTCCACTGTGGCAACTTCAGGCCCCTTCCTCTCATCCTGTCACTTTTTCCATGGGAGAAGAGACCAAACCCCACCTGGCTACAACCTCCTCTCAGGAGCTGTAGAAGTTACACAACTGGAGTGTCTCTTGTTTTCCCACCAGCACAACCTGGTTTGCTTCCAGTGACACAAAGAGTCCTCTGGTCAGGCATTTAAGGGTGTTTTGGAGACAGATGTGGAAGAATCAAAGTAATCAGAGTAAGAAACTGTTATAGAGCTATTACTGACAGATATATTCCAATTTCCATCAGACACCTTGGAAAAGCAGGACACGAACCTCTGCCCCAGCAACTGGGCACATGTTTTGCTTGGAGTAACCCCCAGAGCACCAGCTTTAACCCACAAACCCCTGCACGGCTGCCAAGTCAAGCGGCAACAAAGAGCTTCACAATCCCAGTGGGAAGAGGAGCTGTGAAGTTCCCCGAGTGAAGAGCCTGCAAAGAAGCTGAACAACTGCTTGGATTCAGGAGACAAAGGTGGGCTCCCCAGAGCTGAACAACTGCTTGGATTCAGGAGACAAAGGTGGGATCCCTAGAGCTGAACAACTGTTTGGATTCAGGAGACAAAAGTGGGCTCCCCAGAGCTGAACAACTGCTTGGATTCAGGAGACAAAGGTGGGCTCCCTAGAGCTGAACAACTGTTTGAATTCAGGAGACAAAGGTGGGCTCCCTAGAGCTGAACAACTGCTTGGATTCAGGAGACAAAGGTGGGCTCCCCAGAGAGAGCCCCAACACGGGAGCACCAGGTCACAGCTCCACATGGGGCTGGCAAGGGGACGACTCAAATGTGCCCCAAATTGTGTAAATATTTGTGAGACCAGCAGGTATAGGGGAAATATTTACCCTGAACAGGAGGAGGAATTATACAGCCTGCCTGGAATGGAGCCACAGCTTGCTGAGCAGGAGATAATATACTGAATATTGGTGAGACATCTCCCCGATGTTATTGTGCTCATCCTATGGTAACTAATCTGCAGAGCACAAGGGTCTGACCATCGTTAGTCCTCTTTGGTTTGCACCCACCCCTCCATCCCAATCCAAGGTCACAGCATTCCCTGCAGACACCTCACTCTGCCCTTCCAAGCGTGAAGCTTCTGGTTAGAAACACATCAAGACTTTCTGACAGCCCATAAGTCTCTCCTCCTCTCCGAGGAACAGCCCTCGGAACAGAACAGAGCTCACGTTGGCACTGGAGCTGCTGGAAGAGGCACTTGGGCATGGTGGGGGTTGGTGCTGAACACCTCCCTGGAATTGTGGAATACGCTCCACACCTCCCCTGCATGCTGATGATGTGATGCAGAAGAGCTGCGGCGCATGGAGCAAAGCTGTTTTTGATGATAGAGAGGAAGAACGAGGAGCAGAAATGCGAGTGAAGACCCTTTCGGTGCTCCACGATCACAAAAAGGTCGTTGAATGGCAGTACCAGTTTCTGCTCAGACTCCCCAGAGCTCTGCAGGGACAGCTCCCATTTCCAGGTTTTCTCATTTGTTTGGCACAGAGAACAAAGGGCAGTGACACCAGCAGATAAAATACAAGAAATAGGAGTTAAAGTTCCCAGATTTCTGCGACATCTTACATCCCTACTTTAACATTTCTACTTTTATTTCTCCCCTAATCTAATAAAATTAGCAATATTGGAAGAGAATTATCACGTCCATACTTTTTTTGGGGAGATTAAGCTGGAAGTACTGGCTGGCCTTTAACAGAAGGTGGAAAGGGTGTTCTAAACAACATTCACTCCACGGCAAGACAGAGGCAAGATGAGCTGGCACAGCCCATCTTCTGGAATAAAGACAGATTTAGCCCAAACAGCATATTATATTTTATATAAATATATATTTATATGATATATAATATATTTAAGTATTTGGCACAGAGGTTTAGGTTATATATTAGGAAGGAATCCTTCCCTGGGAGGGTGGGCAGGCCCTGGCACAGGGTGCCCAGAGAAGCTGTGGCTGCCCCTGGATCCCTGGGAGTGTCCAAGGCCACACTGGACAGCTCTTGGAGCAACCTGGGCTGGTGGGAGGTTGGCAAAGGGTTGGAATCACATTCCCTTTAAGGTCCCTTCCAACCCAAACCGTGCAGTGATTCTGTGATGAGTCTCTCCTTAACGAGACAGGCATTGCATCCAGAGCTGCCTCTTTTGTCCTGCTGAGAAGCTGAAATGCTGTAGGTAGGGAACACTGTAAGCTTTTATGAGCTGATAACTAGGAAACAGCTTTTATTATTATAATAAATCCCATTTGCATCCAGACAGCACTAAATACTGTCCACAAACATACAGAAATAGAGTCACTGCCTGAGAGAGCGTGCAATGTAAAAGACAAGTTTTATTTACTTTTTAGAAACCTTTTAGTTCTTTAAAGCCGCAAAATATGATTTCGTAATTATTACCTTATGCTGTCCTGACATTTACATTACCATACAGTGCTGAAAGCCAGAAAATACCAACTGTTCTGCAGAGGATTTTGTTGTCTACAGGGTAAAAATCTATTAACTGCATTCAGACCTCTATATATATTAAAAAAAAAAGTGCAGTCTTGGATTGCAAGATTGGGAGAGTTGAGTCCTGAACTCCATATGGAGGAGCACATTATGGGTCAATGAATGATGGTCGTTTGGGAAAGGTTAAGGGAGTTTTATCAAGTCTCCTATTCAAAAGTTAGATTGCATGTGCTGAGGAATTGGGGAGAGGAGGGGCTGCAAAACTATTTAAAGAAATCAGATATATTCCTGTTTTCCTGTATCTAAGGGTGTCAAAACCTCTCAGCACTTCTGGAAAAGAGTGGTTAAATGTAAAATGACCCCCCAAAACTACACTGTCCTATATTTGCACTATTTCCTGAAATGTGCCCATGAAAGGTAAGGTGCAAGAGACTGGGATTTAATCCAGCCCCCTTTACATCCCAAATAACCAAAGCAAAAATCCTAAACCTGTGAAAATTCTTGGGTTTTGTTTTTTTTTTTTTTTTGAACTTTCCTTAAACCAAAAGAATGAATTCATTCGAAAAGCTGGAATTAATGTTATTAAACAGAGAAAGTCCTGTCATTTTTATGCATGAGCTGTCATTGCTTGATTGATCCCTTTTCTGTCTTTTTTTTTTTTTTAAAGAAACAGGTATTTTGGGCACTTCTGCATCCCTGCAGAACTCTACTTTTTGTTCTCTTAATTGATACGGAGACAAACTGTATAATGCAAATATGTCCTAAGTCGACAGATGGAACGCATAGTTTGAAGTTCTCAAATGAAGCAGCAACAGCAACGCCACAAAGAAAGTGTTATTCCATGAGAGAACAGATCTGCTGTAATTTACAATAACTGAGTAATGATATGGCAAGGATGCAATTAGATCTAATTTGCTTATGTAAGTGAGCTGAATAAGAAAGATCAATATTCAGTCTACACCTAGTGTGAAAAACAATTAGTTTAATTGACAAAAAACCTTCTGCTTCAGCTAATTACATAAAAATGACCTAATACTCATGCAAATTAGGATTATTAATACTACATGAGTATTTTTAATTACATAAATCATCTTTACCTGTTAACTGGTATTTTCTCTGTAAACTTAGGAATTTAATTCTTTAGGAAAATTTCATTTATCCGTGCTTTCAAAGAGTTCTATATGGCTTCATTTGTAATTTAGAAAATTTCTCTCAGATGCTGCGAAAACTGTGGGGCGCCAAAATTTACTGTTCTGACCATTCAACTAATTAGTCCAGGCAATCTGACACCCTGATGAGGCTTGGTGTGGATCACACAGATACAGACAGAGAGCCTGGATTCTCTAAAGACAATTTCCCAGTTTTCCCAGAGCAGACAGTGATGGGAAGGGGGACGGGGCTCCTTCAGAGAGCACAGAATTATCTTGGAAGGAAACTCTTGCTCCCTCCTCAGACAGTGGAGAGGAGACACCTTAATTTGTGAGTTCTGTCTGCAATGAGGCTGTGGTGGACTCCCCATAACCTGATTGAATGTGGGGTCTGCAGCTCTAAATTATTTTCTAATCTAAAGAGAACTGCCACACATGAGCTGGCTGCATTTTGTCCGGATGATGTGTGAGGACAGCCTTGCACCTCCCCAGCAACAGGAGAAGGAATATCAAGGCCCTGTCATCTTTAGACTCCTCGGCCTGTCAAATCCAAGGGAAAAGGCTCCCAGCCCAGCTCTTCCTTCCCGTGGTGTCTGAAATACAGGAACAGCACTCCCTACGCAGAGGTGCAGCCTCAGGGGTGGCCTCTGGGCTGCTGGAACCCACTCACATCCTTGGGAAACCAAGTGCCACATCCAGCCATTCCTTGGACACCTCCATGGGTGTGGATTCCACCACCTCCCTGGGCAGCCCCTTCCAATGCCCGACCACCCTTTCCATGATGAAATTCCTCCCGGTGTCCAACCTGACCCTCCCCTGGCATAGTCTGAGGCCGTTCCCTCTTATCCTGCCCCTGGTACCTTGGAGAAGAGGCCAAGCCCCACCTTGGATTCTGTTCCATCCCTGGTTCAGGGTGGCTGCAATCCACACAGGACTGCATTGGGGCTTATTAATGGAAGTGTTTACAGGAGGAAGGACCACCCCACTAAGGATGTGTCCCTGCAGGATGCTGTGCCTGCTCCAGAGAGGGACAAAAAACCCAGCTTGGGCAGTGTCACCTTCTCCTGGTGCTTGGCCCCTGCGAGCATCTCACCTGCTGTGCTGGAGCTGCAACAGCCCCAGTCAGCCCTCGGTGCTTATTCAACTCTAATTTGTGTCTTCTATCTGAGAGAGGAGACTTCAAGACACATTCAAACTTGTTGTTCCAGCAAAACTTGGAATGTTTTGCAAAGAAAAAATCATAGCAGTGTTTCTCCCGTAATTCAGGCTGGGAAAAAAATGCTCCTGAAGAGAAGACACTGCGAACAACAATGTGTCTTGATGCTGTACAAATTGCTTTCCTTAAAAAATAAGAAATGAACAGTACTTAGGCTTGATGGATTGTTTGTTCTCTTCACTTGTTAAAATTCTCTGGTGTTAAAGCTGGGCCATATGGAAGAGAGCTGTTGGTGGCAGAGCCCAGATGCCAGCTGCCTACATTCTTGGAGCAACTGCATCTGGATTTCTCAGCGCTCCAGATTCAGAATTAAAAGGAAAAAAAAAAAAAAAAAAGGCTAATTTCTAAAGAGAAAACACTTCCCCACTCCATCCCCCCCAAAAAAACCACCATAAAAATTCAAGCAACCACAGTCTATGAAAGTCAAGGCAAAAGCAGAGCATTCAACCCAATCCTCAGCCCACCGAGCTGCCTTTCCTAATGACATGGCCAGTACTTGCCCAGTGCAACTGGAAGGGGAAATCCATTCCCTCTGGTGTGGCCAGGGGTGCTTTGGGGGAACACATTTATTGCTCAGGGAGGTGGAGCTCGCAGCTCCTGCAAAACCAGGGAGAGAAACTCCGCTGGCAAGAGGGGACTTGTTAAGCCACCATAAAACAGCCACATTCAATCTTGTCCCAAGAGCCTACACAACAAGGAGGGTGGAAAGAAAAAACCCTGAAGAACAAACAGTCGACCATCAGTGAAACCCCCTCAGCAAGCTGGGGAAAAAGAGACCTCTCCAGAGTGCAACACGTCTGGTCAAGCGGTTGAAAAAAGCCACAAAGTCTTTTTTGACACGTTCCCCAAGAAATGGGAGTGCCTGAATTCAGGCCCCTGACGTGGATCTGCAGATTCCTGGCAAGAGCGCAAGGGAAGTGTCCTACATTCCCCATTGAAGCATCCCAGGCAACAAGGGCTAGGACGGGAGGAAACGGCCTCAAGTCACACCAGGGGAGGCTTAGATTGGATAGTAGGAACAATTTGCACCCTGTAGGGGTGGCCAGGCATTGGAACAGGCTGTCCAGGCACTTCCATCCCTGGAAGTGACCAAAAAGCACCTAGATGTGGTGCTCATGGCCATGGGTTAGTGGTGGGTTTGGCACCGTTGGGTTAATGGTTGGACTCAATGATCTCAGAGGGCTTTTCCAACCTTAGTGGTTCTATGAGCTAAAAATTCACTCAATATTCCTGTAAAAACACAATCCTCCTTTAGAACAGTGAAAACCACCCTCCAAAGCAGCTTGGACAAGCCTGACAAAACACACTGTCAATGAGCTGCAAATAGTGACACTGTCCTAAAACATCTACAACTCCTCTGTGCTTCAGACACCAGTTTTGCAATGCTTTTTTCCTTCTGCTTAATTAGAGGTAGAAATGAAGGCCCTTCAAGGCCTGGGACAACAGCACAGTCCCTTATTTGTAGGGAATTTTTTAGCATTAGGGAAATGCCTTCTCCAGACACAAAGAACAAGTGTAAGAAACAACACAGAGCAGGAAACCTCTTATTAATTTAAAACACACCCAATCACCCAACAATTTCAGGTGCACAATAAATGCATTCAGTTTTGTTGCCCGAGGACTAGATCGGGTCAGATTCATCTCAATGTAACACCTGTTATATTCCTTCGTTAGCAACACAAAGAAGTGCTGTAAATCACAACCAGCCCCTCAGCCCAAATTTTGGAAACACCTCAAATACTGCACCAACGAGATATATTTGGAGCCACAAAGTATCCTGGGCATCTGTTTGGAGGGGCCAATGGATACTGGGAAAATTAGAATTAATTAGCATCTGGGAGACCATAAGTAAGATTTACTCCTGGTCTACCCCTCATATGCTTAAATTTTAACTTGTTCTTAATTTAAACTCTGCACTGGAGTTTTCACCACTTGCCTTCTTTGAATATTTTTTCCTAAAACTCTAACATTGCTCTGCTATAGGTGTGTCCATATGGTTTATAAACCAACAGCAGCCACTTCACTACAGCCAGCTTTGACAGCTCAGAGGTTTGATGTTGCAGTAAACTGATCTCAGTTTATTCATCATATTTTGCTCCCTAACGTGGCTGTTTTGTGTCTTTGAGAGCCCACAATGAACACGCATCTCGAGTCCACAGTGTGACACTCCGAAGGGATTTCACGCAGACTGAAATCACGCTCCTCATTGCCTTGAGCTACACCTTTAAACCTCTTGCTACATAATCCCAGACTGCTGAGGAAGGAAGTTGCTTTGGAAATGTGCAGCTTTCTGCCTTTTCCTTATACAGAAAGAGCAAACTTTTGGTACTATTTGCTGCTTTGTTTCGGGCCCACTGGAACACTGACCTAGGGAGCAGGGAGGACTCAATGAGCAGAAAAAGCAATATCCAAAAAATAAGTATAAAACACACTTGGGATCATCTACAGACAGCTGATACTAGTTACAGAGAATCAATGCTCAAGAATATTTCTAGAGAGTCCTGTGGGATCTCTTTGTACCACTATAAATGAAAATATTAAAACATTACCATTATTCAAATATTGGTATAAATTATTATTTAAGTACTAAAGATGTAACTTGAACTTAAGTACTCTTTTTATTTCTCAAAAATTTTAACGCTGGACATTCCCTTGTTGTATGAACTTCCAAAAGACAAAGGCCCAGTTCCTACTCCCCCAAACATCTTTGTATTTACCACCACCAGACTTAACACACTGAAGTGGTAACAGTGGATAGTAATTTGAAATATTTATTCCTAAAGTACTTTTTTTACCCACTGCTGACAGAGGAAAGTACTGCAACACAGCATATAGTCAAATATACAAAGAATTAACTCCCTCCTTGCATCATTTCCTTTGCACACCAAAGCCTTTCTGGCACCAGGAGGAATCCCAGTGCAGTCAATTAATGCACAGCTGCTCGTGGACAGAAAAAAAACCAAAACAAAACAGCCTTTTATGACTCAACTTGCAATTTTCTTTTTGCTCCGTGAGCAAAAGCAGAAATGGGAAGGAACGGAGAGAGTCAGAAGGTGGAAAACAGCACGAGCGTCCCTGTTTATACAACAGGTTGGAGGTTTCAGCAGGACAGTCTTTCCTGAAGGGTTTTATTTTCACAAGCAGCAGGTAAGAATATGAAAGTAAGTTCCACTAAGGCCCTGCTTTCATTAACATACACACAGCACCCTGATTTTCACAACTTTTTGTTAATATCTGGAAACATCTAGAGGTTTTCAGTGGCTTAATACACAAGTTGATATTCCCCTTGAGGGACCAACAGCAATGGTAGAACCACAGCCTTTTCGAAGCACCCTGGTTTAGTAAAAGGTGTCCCTTCCCATGGAGTGGGGTTGGAACTTGGTGGGCTTTAAGGTCCCTTCTGACCCAAACCATTCCAGGATTCCACAAGATACAACAAATAAAAAGAATTACAGGTTTGGCCCATGCTAGATAATTTTCCAAAATTTACTTACACTATGTGAGGTATTTGCACAAAATCATTACCATTGTAGCTAAACCCAAAACCCTCCACCCCAAATTCTATTTTTACCCACTGAGAGTAAAGCCAACCAAAAATGCACGAAGTCCAAGGAATTATATTTGGGTGGACTTCCAGCCTTGATAAATTTTGAAAGGCCCTGGCTAATTGAATCCTCACCTACAAAACTCCTTCACATTACAGCAGAGTGCTTGGAAAAGGAGCAGCTCCTGGCTGAGTTGATAGAATAAATTCACTCTGTATAATATTCCTGCCTCACTGTACTCAAACCTCCGAGGACGTTGCCGGGCATAATTTCATTACAAAACCTCCATCATGCACTTCTAACAGCCCGACAGATTTAACAGGAGGATGATACACGATCAAGAACAACCCGTTTGCTGCTCTGGGGAAGGAGAACAAGTGGAGTTCTTTGAGGGGCTGACATTAAGGTGCTCAGACACGCACGTCACACCAGTGGCACACGTTCAGAGGCTCACAGCTCCACGCATGACCTTTCCAAGGCAATGGCTCTCTGCAGCTCACCTCACGCTTCCAGCCCAATCCCAAGCCTATTAGAAGCATGCTGCCCACCTTGGGGGATGCTCAGCGTTCTTGGAAAGCCTCACCAGGTGCCTTCAGCTGCCACTGGACTCACTTGGGGCAGAGGAGCAGCCACACGACCAGACACCTCCTGGGTGATGTTTGTCTCTCCTGCTGCAACTCCCTTGGGTTCTGCATCGGCCATTCCAACCTTCCTGCTCCAAGAAATCCCTCTCCAGGGATCACCCTGACTCTGAGAATCAACTGACTCACCCCTTTTTTTTTAGCAATTTCTCAATTTAGGATCATTGTGTGCTGCTGGAAGAGGAAAAGCTCTTCTGCTCCCTTGGCTATTTCTCTAATGTATGTGTGTTATTACACCCCCTTCCCAGGATCATTATTTTATTTTATCTATATTATAAAGCCTGGCATCAAATTTAATACAAAGCTTTCAAAGCTCGTTTGGTTTATGGACAAATTCTCACTTCAGATGAGGGAGGAAAAAAAAAAAAATCCACTAAGTGGCATTTTTTTCAGAAGACATACCTTGCATGACTCCACTCTTTTCCCCTTGCTATTACACTTAGGCTGGAATATAGATTAAGAATTAAAAGTGAAATGAACCCAGTAAAAAATTTACCTGCAGATAACAAGCTCAGACACAAAGAAATCTTCACTAGCTTTTTTTTTGTTCCTCGTGTCTTGCTCCTTTTTTCAATTTTAAAAAGTGAAATCTCCTGGAATGGTTTTTGCAGTCTTTATGACTTTTGTAAGGCTTCTTTAATGAGTCTTCTGAGTGATAAAAAGTGCAATTAAAAACTGTAGTTCCCTCAGTTAATTCAGATTTTCTTCTTGCGCCACTTGCATGATCAGCTTTACAATCCAGCTGATACACCTTTACTGTGACCATAATTAGGCTCCTAAAAGCTTCCTAAGCTCTTAATTTCATGTCCATCTTTTGTAAAAGATTATTTGCAAGAGATGTCACGTCTTTTCAAGGTAGAAACACTGGCAGACTCCCTGCTGTGTTTCAGTTATTCAATTAGCAAAAGTGCTTATGTTTGAGCACTCAGATGTGAGGCAGGACTTATAGATGGGATGGAGCTGTGCCAGGGCAGGGTTAGGTTGGATCTCAGGAAAAGGTTCAGAGATGACAAAGTTATTTTAGGGGATTATTTTAAGGAAAAATTAAGAGTAGAGCAGTACAAGTCTGCTTCACAAACTACAAGGGAAGGTGGCCAGACTAAGACTGGCTGCTCCCCTAATATTGAGACTCCCTCCCTTACAGGGAGCTGCACATTAAAAAGGATGTAAAACAGCTCAGCATTGCTGGAGAGCAACCACAGCATTAGAGAGTAAGTGCTCAAGCCCAGGTTGGATGGGACGCTGAACAACCTGGTCTGGTGGAAGGTGTCCCTACCCATGGCAGGGGGTGGGAGCAACACGGTCTTGGCCATTCCCTCAACCCAAACCATGCTGTGATTCTACAACTCAGACCAAGGGAACTCAAAGCTAACTCCAGTGACTGCCCATCCCTCCAGAGCTAAGCCCTGAGAAGGACCAGGGCAGGGGTCAGGTTTAGATGCAGATCCTTCCTTGGAAGGCAACACTCAAGGCCCAAGCCCGAGCACATCATCTACTTCCTTATGCAGGGGTGGAGATGGACATGAGACCCTCTGGGTGGGCCCAGGAGAGCTCCAAGCCCCTTGTTTGCCAGTGGGCACCAAGTTTCTCCGAATAACAAACCCATTGTTGCTCCAGCATTTTGGGGGCTTTCATCAGCCACCCACCTTCACGTCTTGCTCATTAGGGCCCTTTCTTCTGCCTCCACTCCCGACTTTCCTTACACTGTTTGCGCTTCTTTATTCTTGTTCTCTTTTCCGTGTATCAAAACTGCTCTGCTGAAGAGCAAACGTGGGAGAGGGAAGGTTTTCCTGGGTATCCAACGCGCTTTTTGACGCTCAAAGTGCGGCACAAAGGATTAAAAGAGCCGAGTGATACGGTGGAGATTAGAGGGGGCAGGGAATGCTAAAGACACACAAAGAGTGCAGGAAAGCTAAAAATCACTTCAAACATTAATATCCTTCTTTGTGCCATATTCTACAAAAAAAAAAAAAAGTGTTCTGTATCTTTAGCTTGAATCTTTTATTCTTTTTATTTCATTTCAGAGCTCTCTGATAAGACAGACATCTAAACTTTTTAAAAATTAATGTTGTTATATTGATACGGGTTAAAATATGTATTTCAGGAATATAACAGCCTGTGAGGACTCCTGTTAAACCAATAGTTAGTGCCTGAAAAAAACAACCATGAAAGTTCTACTACTCAGGACCATTAGAGAAGAAAAAGGGGGCAGATATAATCTTGGAAGTGTGATGAGACTACAGAGAAAAAAGGTTTCTCTCTTGCCTCATTTCTTTCTCAAATAGGAGAGAAAAGAGTTTTTACAGGCTACAGCCACCAGTGGATGCTGTGACACAGAGAGGGATATCCCTGAGATGGCTCCTTAAGGAAAGGCTCACTGAAAGGTTTAGGGATTGGGAGCTTGTTTGTTTTGTTGGTTTGGGTTTGCTTGTTGTGGTTTTTGTTTGGTTTCGGGGTGGAGTTTTTTGAGGGGTTTTGGTTTGGATTTTGTTGTTATTGTTTGGGTTCTGTTTTTTTAATTTCCACAACACTGATGATTTCTGTCACCTCCCGACAAGCTTCACTTAGCACTTGTCCAGCTGGGATCTATCCATTATATTTACTGTGACCAGGGAGAACCGGATGAAAAGTTCTCCAACCTCCAAAAAAACACCCTAAAAACCCCCTCACAAGTAAAGGGATGAGAAAGAAAACTTCACTGAATACAGAGATTTGCACAGAGATAACTAGAAAGTTAAGAACATCAAGCTAAGACAGTTCAATTCTCATGTCACCAGAGTTAAACAGATTCCTCTCTGAAGCAGGAAGATCATGACATGGGATGCTGGAGCAGGCAAGTCTTTCCCAGGGAAAAGGGACACCCTCCACAGTGGATCCAGCTCAGCACACAACAGCCAGGTTTTCCTTGGAAACTTGTCAGGATATTACCTTCACAGAGGATGAAGGATGAATACCAATAACTCTCAGGAGTGACATTTAAATATGGAAAGAAATTATTTTTCTGTCTACCTCAAATTTAGTCTTCTCTGCTTCTGCAAGTACAGCGAGGCCATTCCCATGATTCCTGCCATGGAGCGTGGCAAGGCAAAGGGAATATTTGGGGCAGAACGAAGGGCTTGAATTGAAGAACATGGGCTGGAGTTGGGCCAGGGCAGGGTCAGGTGGGATCTCAGGACAAGGCTCTTCCCCCAGAGGGTGGTGGGCACAGCACCATGGCTGCCAGAGCTCCAGGAGTGTCGGGATGATCCTCTCAGGGGCAGGGTGGGATTGTTGGGGTGTCTGTGCAGGGCTGGGGTTGGACTGATGGTCCCTGTGGGTCTCTCTCAGCTCAGCATATTCTACCATAATAAAGCACAGCTGAAACAATGCTATGATTTCTCTCATGGCAGATGGTACTAAACTTACTCTGCCCAGAGTCATTAAATCAACACATGGAACTTCTCCAAGCTCAGTGGTCGATATTTTGGGTTAGAACAAATGATAGGTTTGCAAGAGAAAAGATCAGAGGTGAATGCAAGGTGGACATTGCAGCAGAACCCCGAATGTATTTCCAAACCAACTGGACAGGAGCTATAAAACAGGCAGGAGCCAGCCATAAATTTCCTTGGGCTGGCACATGCTCAATGCTACTCAAAGGGAAGAAAATAGGGGGAAAAAAAGAAATGTTTTCCAGGTGAATGCTGATCTACAGTACCTGTGAGTTTATAAAATACAGTTAGAAAAACAGACACGAAGTCTGCTCAGGCCATTGCCAGGAAGATGCAACCCTTGCTCCCAACACACCGGGGCAAAATCCCTTCCAGGAAACCTTTTCCTTAACCCGCCCCCCCAGTTCTTGGAATTCAGTCTGAGATTGAGCACTGGCAAAACAGAGTTTCTCCAGTCACAAGAACCCAGAGTTTGGTACCCCTAACCCAGCAGATGTTAACTCAGCCCATTCCTGCATCTTGGCTCCTTCTACTTTCAGAGAATCATTAAAGTTGGAAAAGACCCCCAAGGTCACCAAGTCCGACCTTCCACTGAATACCACCACGCCCGCCACAGTTTTCCTTTTCAATAGCATTTAAATAACTTTTAAATAACAAAGAACCCCACTATGGTCAACACTTTACCTGAATTTACAGGACAATAAAGGTCTGAGCTACTTTAAATTCCTAACCAGGTCAACACCTGTCTAATTTTCCCTTATTTCTCTTCTAAATCTAAATAATCTCTTGTGGCAATAGAATTTGGGATTGCTAAATTGCTCGTGTGTTTTACTGGAAAGTAAAACCCAGAGGTATCAAATATCAGTCCTACCACCCAAAGTTTAGAAGTTTCAAGACAGATATGAGAGCCTGGAAATTGTAGCTCATAATTAGAATTAGCAGAGACTCTTTCATCCTATTAAAGATCACCTCCATGCTATTTTTCCAGTATCATGTGATTATGTACTTCATTAAGGCAATTACAGCATATTTATGAGCAGTCCCCTGTCTCTCTGAGCACGGCTGCCAACTGGGGGTGGGGGGAAATCTTATTTCTAACTCTTCCAGAGTTTGGTTTTTTTCCTCCTCTCTTTCTGTGTTTCAAAATATCTTAATTAAATCCCTGGGCACGAGTGGATATGATTTAGGAGGCAATTCAGGTCTTTAGGACTACACGGATGTCACTTAAAATCATCTTTGAAGGATGATTTCAGAAACAACTAAAGCCCCATTAACGAGAGTAAATTGGAGGTGCAGTAGTAACAACCACTATTATTTTGACAGCATTCAAGTCAAACAGCAGCTCCAAGGCACGTCTGCCCATTAATGCTGATCAGCATTCATCAAAAGAAAGTCATTAGAATATCAGTCAAGCTTTTTCTGGGCTTTCTTTCAATGAAAAGAAACCTCGATACAATGATGAATTTGTGAGATGCAGATAAAAACATGAATTTTCATAAAGCACTAAACACGTAGGAAATGAGACTGATTCACAAGGTTAAATACGTCTGCTGAGATCTTTCCACACGTGGCTCTGCTCTATTGAATTATTTGCAAGAGGTATTTGATGGGTCTTTCAAAACCGAACGGTGTAGCAAGCAGAATCTTGAAGTTAAGATGAAATCAAATATAAAACAAGATAAAATCCAGCCGCTATCAGGTCTCTCCGCAAATTGAAATTTGATTTAGTGGCATTAAAAAGGACTGAGCTTTTCACAGCCTGTTGAGCAAACCTAGAGCCAGTTCGGAGCGAAGAGGGCAGCAAGGCTTGGTCTTTCCTACAAGACCCAAGCTGGGGCAGGCTGTGCCAGCTTGGGGGTGATTTATTCAATTATCCTCGGTAACCCTGGTGACAGACACCCTTGGTGACAGACACCCTCCGGCTGGGTGCCCTGCAGGCTCAGCTGTGATGCCAACCCTTGCCCTCACCACAACCAGCTCCCCATCTCACAGCAACAGGGACCTGTCTTCTGGCATCAGCATCTCCTCTACATCGGAGGAGTCTCCGAGCTCTCCCTGACACAATGAAGGGGGAAAACCCTCCTGATAATTCCTGCTTCCCCATTGCAGGCTCCAATTCGATAGCAGAAAGCCAGGCTCCAAGGTCCCGTGGCAAACCCAGCAACCCTGATGCCTCACAGCTGCCTTTCGTACACTGAGCAGGGCAGGCAGAGCCGCAGAGAGCTCCGAACGCAAATAAATCCCCCAAATTTGCAGTGCCACGCAGAAGTGGACACCCCAGAGAGACACACACACAATTATTTGAAGGTTGTTATGATACTGAATCGTGGGTCATCTACCGCCTCCACCTGCGTCTCCTCGAACGCTTCCATCAGCGCTGCCTCCGCACTATCCTGAACATCCACTGGTCTGATTATGTGACCAATGTGTCTGTCCTTGAACAGGCAGCAGTCACCAGTATTGAGGCCATGCTGCTGAGAACGCAGCTGCGCTGGGCAGGGCACGTCTCCAGGATGGAGGATCACCGCCTCCCTAAGATCGTGCTCTATGGTGAACTTGCCACTGTGGCTGCCCCAAGAGAGGAGCCCCAAAGAGGAGATACAAGGACTCTCTGAAACAACACCTCAGCCTTGGCCACACTGACCACCATCAATGGTCCACTCTGGCCTCCAATGGGGAGCCACGGAGACACACCATCCATAACGCTGCTGATTCCTTTGAGAATGCACGCAGAATCGGTCTGGAGGAGAAAAGACAATGCAGGAAGAACCGTGCCTCACCAACACTGCCTATGGAGACTTTCTGCTGTGCCTTTTGCAACTGGACTTGCCTGTCTTGCATCAGCCTCTTTAGCCACCAGCCCCCTTGCAGCAAACGTGGGGAGAGCCCTGCCCAAACCTTCGTTCGTGAAGCCAAGCCATGACTGTTACGATACAAAGTGAACACCCTTTAACGAGCACCCCATTTCTTCAGGAGATGCTTCCCATGGTGTTCTATCATCCCTGGTTTCTGTGCCCGGTTAAATGACTTACTCCACTTTACTCAGACACCCAAAGGCCACCAGGCAGTGCCGAACCGACATAACGATGTCATTTTGCGGCTGTGAACATTCTACAGGCAAAACTTGGAGCATATAATGGGAATTTCAGAGATGGCACACGAGGAGGCAGTTCCAGGGAAGGCAGGAATTCAGGGGAAAAGGTAACCTAAGGCTCCATTGCTTACACAATCCTAATTCCTGCCCGCTTTGCTTTTCCAGTTATTGCCATCAGGGTCATTAATCCCCAAAGAGAACAAGCAGGACGCTGCTTCCTGTGGCTGCATTTTCTCTCCTTGCCTCATAAAGGAGAGCTCATAGTTTTTAACCTCAGGGGTATCAGAATTGTTACCCAATCACTTGAAGAGCAGCCTGTGAAAAGCGCACAGGAATACAAAGCATCAAACAGCCTCCAATTTAACAGCAACCGGCTCTACTCGTCCAAAACCGAAAGTCTTCTTGAAACAGCCCCACAAAAGCCAAACAAAACCCCAGCCAAGCTACTCACCCACCAGAGCTTCTTTTCTCAGCGGGACAGCCCCAACCATGACCCTTCCAGGAAGGCTCCAAGCCGCAAATGAAGACAATCAAGTCCTTAAGAAACGAAACCAAACCCCACCACCCACCTTCTTTCCCACCTTTTAATAGGGCTGAGCCTCCTTTTTGCCCTTAATTGGTTGCCGCACCGGGGCTGTGCGATGATGCAGGGGGCTCTGCTTGGGCAATTGGTTAATCCTCCCATTCCCCCCAGAGACCTCAACCTGCAGATGTTCCAAACCCCACCCGTGTGCAATTACAGCCGTGGGTTCTTTCCTCTCACCATCCTTCCCTCTCACCATCATTATCTTCTGAAGCCCAGGAAAAGCAAAAGTTCAGCAGCTCCTCCTCTCTTCAAGTTGCCACATCACTTGAGGAAGTTTTGTCTGTGAGAGAGCGAGCTGTGGAAGGTTTTGGAGGGTTTCTTTCCTGCTTGAAACTGAAATAGAACCATCGCCTTTTCCATTTGTTAATGAAGTCTGGGGCCACTGCTGAGGCACCTGGAGCTGCAGGTGAGCGTGGGAAGGGAGCTGATAATCCAGAGGGCTGAACTGTAGTTGTGGTAGAACTGATCCCCACGGAATCCATGGGCAGCATTCCTTGAGCAGACCTGGTTTACCGCACAGCTGCTCACAGCACAAAGAGGGTTTTTTTATTATTATTATTTTTCTGGAGCTCACATGACCCCTCCAGTCCCTGAATTCCCATTTGGGAGATTACTGTTGGAGGTTTGGAACCTTCCCTGGTGCTACCTGAGGCCATTTCCTCTCATCTTGTTACCGAGCAAATGGTGAATCACACAGCCTTGAAAGAGGGAAAGGAGCACAAATATTAAATAAACCCCAAGCAAACCTAAAATCATTCTTTTCCCTAAATCTTTGCAAAATAGATCAAGAGACAGTAATAAGTTTCTCTGCTAGAAGTGCTGGAGGAGCTTAGCTCTCGCTTAAGCAGGAACTTTCCTAAGTACTTGAAAACAGAGAATGGCACCAGGATTGCCTGCAAATCAGCTGGCATCGGGGAGAATAGGTGCTTTTCTGAGAGCTCAGGCCATTAACCTGCTGGGTTGTTAGCAGCTTATCTCGTTCTTATCTCCAAAGCACCGCAGAGAGCCCGCTGTGACCCATCCAGGCACCGGGACCAGCTGCCAAGTGCCACCTCACCCCCCAGCTCAGGGGCAAACTCCTTCCCCTGGCAAAGTAAAGGGCAGAAAAGGGAAGGGGGGAATGGTTCAGATGTGGGCAGGCCTGGCACAGGGTGCCCAGAGAAGCTGCGGCTGCCCCTGGATCCCTGCAAGTGTCCAAGGTCAAGTTGGAGCAACCTGGACTAGTGGAAGGTGTCCTTGGAAGGTGGGATTAAATGGTCTTGAAAGGCCCTTCCACCCCAAACCATTCCATGATTCTGTGACCAGGGTTAATAACTCAGTTACTGTGGTTTGGGCCACTCAAGAACTCAAGTATTTGATTGCTGCAAACGCTTAAAAAGTCGGTCTTCATTCTTAGCCTGCATTAAAAGCAATGTTTTTGTACATCTTGTGTGAGGCTTCACACCCAAGTCGCTTTGCTGGAGCCACACTCAGGGCGAAACAGGCAGCGCCGACAGCGACCCCGCTGAACACGAGGACCAGGGGACACTTCCTGGGGAAGAAGTGGTGGCAGAGTTTGCAAGCTCAGAATAGCAGAGCAGCCTTTTGTTTCCATAGCTGCTCCCCCCGGCTGTCTCTGTGTTTCCAGGTGAGCAGGAGTTACGGGACCGGTTGTGGATCTGAAGTGTTGGTAGCTTTGAAGGGCATCCCTGTTTCCAACGAAGGGAGAAGTTCTTGTGCACATGTTCTTAAAATATGGGGACAACCATGTAGAAAAGGAATCGAGAGGTTTTTATCAGCAAGGCCCGTGTTTTAGTTGTTTGGGTTTTTCTCTGCCTGGGTGCCCAGAGCATTCCGAAAACCTGATGTTTTTCTTACCTTAGATATGGACTGCTCAAGGTCAAATCTGTTCCACCACTAACAAAGCCTGTGTTTGAACCTGGTTCTTCCGTAACCTTTTGTTCCCGGTTATTTTGGGAAGCCTCTCTGGCTTTGACCAGAGGTTCTGCTCCAGGAGGATAAATGCCCAGAGAAACAGCTGCAGGAGAAGGGTCTTCTTTCTTCGGAAAGGGCGTTCACACAAGAGAATCGGTGTCTTTCTCTTCTCACTGCCTCCAACAAGGTGAATAAGGGATAACAAAACTTTAAGTATCTGGAGATCAGCCTTTGAGGTTGTCATTTTATTTTCACAATATTCTTTGACTTGAAAAAAAGGTGAATAAAAGGCTACAAAACTTCAGTTCTTCATTTTCTGCGTGTTAATGGGAGCACCACAGAAGATTTTTCGTTTTCAAAAAAAAAGTACAAATTAATGTTCAAATCTTTCCTTTCCTTTGTTGGGACAGATGAAATGACATTCTGTCAGTTACATATGCAAATAGGTGCCATGAATTTTTTGAATTCCTGATCATCTCGAGAGTAAATGCTGCTGACATTGAACTTTCAATCTTGTGTTATTAAAAAATCCACACTTTAGGGTAGCAAAAGAAGACTTTATTTTTTTCCCCTTCACTTGCAAGCTGTGCCTTTGTTCCCTGCAGACAAACTAATAGTGTATGAGCCAAAAAAAAAAAGGAAAAAAATAAAACCTTTAGATTCTTCACTCAGACCAATGATGTCAAGGCAGAAATAATGGGGCTGGCTTAGAAACTTGTCTATTAAATTCACAGGTCTAAAGGCAAACATGCCTTTAACTTCACACTGAGCAGAACGTGCTTGTGCTGCTTTGGCATTTATCACACGTTTGACAGTGAAGGAACTGCTGAATCCCAATTAGGGATGGGAAGATATCCCAGGGTTAGGGCATTTTGAACATTTTTTTTTTTTTTTGCAAACTCAATGCTTATTCAAACTTTATTAAGAATTTTAGGTAGGTCTTCACCTCTAAAGCGGTTCACAGAATGTCTGAAGGTCTGAAACCCTCTTGGTACCAGCGTACCAAAGGTTAGAGCCAATGCTTATATTTCCCTGAATATTTCTGTTGTCCCCTAATCATGAACCTGTCATTCAACACAGAGATATTAGAAGCTGGAAAAACTGAAGCCAAAGGTCAGATTTGGCAGATGAAAGGTCTGCTGGGGAAGGTGCATTTGTGGAGTTGGATTCCTTCTTGTGTCTTAGGATGTAGATTAGGAGTAAAGCCCTTGAAATCAAGGGAGTAAGAGCATCTTCCTATTCACGTTGTTGAGATTTGCTTCGGTGTCTTTGAGCATGGAGAGAGGACCAGGGTTGGAAACAACATGAAGATTTATCGCTCAATAAAACACAAACACTCTGAATTTTCTGTAGGAGCTACTTCATAGTGATTCCATGATCCAGTTACGTGCTCGTAGTGTGAACGAGGAACCAAGTACTGCAGCAGTGACAGGGCAAGACATGTAACACCTTCCACTTCGACTTGTGATCCACCATGGGTAACATTTCTACAACGTGATACCACGTCGTCTTCAGGCTTCTCCCCCTGCTGCATATGCTTCTTCTCAAGTGGAGTGAAGGGAAAAGCACTCAGAGCAAGCCAGTGAGATCTCTGGTTCACATGAACTCGCTTTCATGGGCGTTCTGCCAAAAATAGGGTGAGGCCAACCCACTCCGTAGGAACTGAAACTTCAAGGGGGTTCTCTGAAGGACAAGAGCCTCAGGCTGCTCCGGGGTGGGCCAGGTTGGACATCAGGAGGAATTCTCCGTGGAAAGGATGGTCAGGCATTGGAAGGGGCTGCCCAGGGAGGTTTGGAGTGCCCAGCCCTGGAGGTGCCCAAGGCAGGAGTGGCCGTGGCACTCAGTGCTCTGGGCTGGGGGACAAGGTGGGCGTCGGGCACAGGGTGGGCTCTGGGGGCTGGCAGGGCTGTTCCAACCTCAGGGATTCCGTGATTCTGTGAGTCTATGAAATTACAATAATCCATTGTTGAAACAAAGCAATAGCAGATACTGGGCTAAAGACTGAGGGGTTTGAATTAATTCATCTCCTTCATCTAATGACAAGTTTGGAGCTCAAACTACTCATGTGCTTCTCCGCAGTGTGAGAAGTCTCAAGTCCTTGGTGAAGGATGGAACAAACCGTCCAGAGTGATTTGTTCTACCCCAAGAGGATGTTCTACCAAAGATCCATGTTGTGAAAATGCTCCGCTCTGTTGAACGGGGCAGGGCTTGGAGTGTAACTTCCCACCAAGGGAATTTACTCTGTTACATCCTTCCACAAAGACTCCCTTGGTTCCTTTTTCATCATCAGTGGCATAAATCTCAATTAAACCCATTTAAATCCTTGACATAAAACCAATTTCTAAAATTGAGTACATTTTTATAGTTAATAGATTCTTTTTTTTTTTTTCCCAGAAAGAAAATACCTCAAATGGCACCAAATTCAACACAGGGAAGCTGAAAAATGTATATATTGAATATTTAACTATTTTACCTGGGACAAAAATCCCCACACAACTCTAAGATAAATTTAAGAAGGATTTTTAAAAAATGCAAATATTGATTAAAGCTGAAAATCAGAATTTCTGTTCATCAGGGAATTATGAAATACCTTTTTTTACGTTCCAGTACAAACTGCTGATGCATCAGCATATTTTCACATATGCCACATTTTTATTAAGAATTTAGTTAACAGTTTTGATTACAAATACCAGTGTTTGGCGAACTAAATGTGAAATAGCTGGAATGATGAAAAATTATACCAATAAATAATTTTAAAACTCAATAAAACTTTCTCTATGTCTGCACTGAGGAATATGTGGATGGTCTCTGTCTGCGTGCTCCTATTATACCTTTTTCCATGGAATCATAGAATGGTTTGGGTTGGGAAGGACCTTAAAGACCATCTAATTCTATCCAGTGATTCCCAGTGATGGGGCATAAGATTGACAACATTCTAAGAAAATTGAACTCCCCAAAAAAACTTTTTAAATTACAAATTCAGTACAGAGAAGTAACAAATAGATTTTTAAAGGCATTTATACCTAGAACTATTCTTCCCAGCAATATTCTTCCTGCACCAGCTTCTCCATGCACAAAATTCCTTTTCCAGTAATACACGTGATGAAATTGTCTTCAAACTGAAAGAAAGTAGGTTTGGTTTAGATATTGGGAAAAATTCTTCCCTGGGTGGGTGGGCAGGCCCTGGCACAGGGGGGGCAGAGAAGCTGTGGCTGCCCCTGCATCCCTGGAAGTGTCCAAGGCCAGGTTGGATGGGGCTTGGAGCCACCTGGGCTGGGGGAAGGTGTCCCTGCCCATGGTTGGGCGGGCACTGGATGGGCTTTGAGGTCCCTCCCAACCCAAAGCAGTCAGTGAATGTCTGAAACCATAAGATGTATTTCCAAGCAGCACATGCTGAGTCCAGCAGTTCAGTTCTGGGCAGTTCAGGCTCATTTGCTTCACACATGAAAGTTTTTGTTCACGGGCTAAGATTAAAAACCTCCTGGTTTTCAATGGCCGCGAACGGTTCCATCCCTTATCCCCAGCATATGCTGCAGGGGCTGTCCAGTCACATGGAAAGAGTGAGGCAAAGCAACGGGCAGCGTGAGACAGCCAGGGAGAATTAGTACATCCTGCAGGGTCATTCTCTTCAGTGAATAGCCATTATTGTGCCGGCAGAGCCATTCGGGCTGAGCTGGCTAATCCACAAATGTCCTGCCGCAGTGCTGCTTTGCTTCCAATTCCACCCAGAACCACTGGAATTGGAGCTGCACCAATGGCTCCCTGACAGGAGGACCCTTGGAAGGTCTGGCTGTGCTGACCATGAGAGCACAGGAGACAGGAATTCCAGCTGCCTGCAAGGCTTTGATATAGTTTAGAGGTACTTTGATAAAAACTTGTCTGCATAAAACATTTGAACTTTGATGAACAAGAAAAGTCTTTAACTCACTCTGATTTGCGCTGGTGGGATCTGTGCACTGATCTCTACTTTCTGGCACAAATATACACCACAAATGCCCTGTAAATGTCCCATAAAGGTCCTTTACCCTCGATACAGGTTGACAAGCCAAAGCAGGATGCAATTAACTCTGCTTGGAATGGATCTTGGAGACCTTTAATGACAAAATTGAAGTCCCGGGTTTGAAAGCTGCAGAAACAAGAAAATCTTCGTAACTAAATATAGCAGCTGTGCTTTGAAAAAAAATTATGTAAACTTGCTCTTATTTCTCTTTCAAAAGTAGATTTGTTTTGCTCATGTAAATGAATCCCTTGTGCCCACTTTCTTAGAAAACTACCTGCTTCCCAAAATAGTTGTTTTATTTCTTTTCCACCGTGAATAAATAACATGCGTCATCAAAGAAAATTGCCTTTTCAGTTGAATTAAAACCTTCAAAATGGGGCGCCATAAGGATGAATGCCATTAAAACAAAGACTGTTGTTGTACAAGGGCAAGGAAAAATTTCCATTGGAAAAGTCAGCTGCCTTTATGGGGTATGAGAAACTATTTCACATACATTGTCAGGTGATGTGACTTACAGGTTGTGTCTCCAAGTAGAGCTTTGGGATTACCAGGAAATCATGGAATTGTTAAGGTTGGAAAACACCTCTACAATCAAGTCCAACCATCAGCCCAGACCAACGAGGGTGTTCAGCACTAACCGTGCCCTCAAATGCCACAACCACACTTTTTTTTTTTTTAACACTTCCAGTAATGGACTTCCCGTTTCCCTGGGCAAGTTTAGGATCGTTCCTCAGTAAGAGGATAAGAAACCTGTAGAGGTAACTCACATTCCCATAATGTGTATTTGTCCACCTCCAGGGCTGATCTACAGTGAGGAGACACAGGTGTCACATGGTAGTTGTGTTTATTATTATTTTTCTCTCCTCAACATCCTGTTTCTAATGGGATAATGTTTTTTTTTTCATGGGAGTTGAATCAGCTCAGCTTCCAAACACATATTACCAGCACTGCTGCTCACAATATATTGCCATCGTTACTCAACGTATCAGAAAATCCTGAAAGGAAACCTGTTATTCTTTATGAAGAAGAATTTTCAGTGGGGCAACTGTCTCTCAGCGCTGAATAAGGAGCTGGATAGTCGTCGGATGTGGGAAATACATCCTAATGTTCTCACAAGGGCTGAATCTCTGCTTATTCCATTTTCCTCCCAGTGCTTTTCTTTACCTTATTTCAGTTTTGTCTCCAGTCTAGACTTGTATATTCATACATGCTTGTAAAAAGCAACTAATTTATGCAATAAATGGAATCATTAAATTTGGAGAAGCCCTCCCAGCCCATGGAGCCCACCCTGTGCCCAATGCCCACCTTGTCACTCAGTGCCACGGCCAGTCCTGCCTTGGGCACCTCCAGGGGTGGGCACTCCAAACCTCCCCGGGCAGCCCCTGCCAAAGCCTGACCATCCTTTCCATGGAGAAATTCCTCCTGATGTCCAACCTGACCCTCCCCTGACACAACCTGAGGTCGTTTCCTCTTCTCCTGTCACTGACACAGAGGAATGGATCTGTCTTAAAAAATAATCCCTGTGGTTTGGAATTTAAAATTGAGCTGAAATTAAATACTAGTATGTCAACAGAGTCTTCAATTTCTGTTTAATATTTCAGAGAACTGTTGTTAAAATACTATTGTGGTAACAAAATCATGTGGGTCCTAGGAAGATTTGTTTCTTATTAGCTGGACTAGAAATTAATGAAATAAGCAATAATTTTCTGTTCTTTCCACTGCTGTTCAATTTGAATGGAATTTATCAAAGCCAGGTGTAATACAATAATAACCCTGGTTTCTGCTTATGTTTATACACAAATAAGACATAAGATTGTGCAGTGTATGACTTAGCACAAGTGGGGTAACAAACACTCCTGCAAAGGCAATCTGTAACTTGGGAAGTTTGTGAAGTCTGAAAATTATATTTCACATAAATCTCCAGAATCTCTCAGGAGCCAGCAGCATACAACATATGTTATGGGAAGTCATTTGGAAAATGTATCTTCATTGATTAGTAGTTTTAAAGAACATGGGAATTCATTATACAAGTATCTCTGAACTTTTAGTATATAAATCTCCTCAGTCTTGAAAATTTATAACAAGACATACAGGAAAAACCTAGAGGTGATTAAAGACTGACTAGAAACAATGTGAGGAGCCTTTCTTGAAAATAATTTTGTTTTACTACAAATCATTTGTAGCAGAATAGAGAAGGTGGATTAGGAGAAATGCTGCCATGAAAAGTGCCTCTGTACACAGAGAAAACAGATGAGGCACTGGAATTGCCTCTCTTGTGAATGCCCTGACTCCTTTGATTTACCTGGTGGGAGAATCCTCCTTGGATTCCTGATGGATCAATAGTTCTGGACGTGCCCAGACACCTGGATGATTTAGGAAGATTATGCCTCAAACAGCACGGAGCCCTGGGTACTCTGAATGGTTAAAGAAGGTCAACACACAGGACTGTGCTTGATGTTTGTAAATATGTAAAGCAGCAACAAACTAATTTGTAGTCTTGGAGCTTCAATATGGAGGTATTTCTGTTTGCTGAGGAACTGGCAGGAATTTTTTGAAAGTTTGCTGGCAAAGAAGAGGGAAAGTTCTACTTGACCAATTCCATACCAAGATTTTTCAAACAGAGTGGACAGATGAAGGTACAAGCTAGAAAACAGTATCTCCATGACCCCTTCGGGAGCCAAACTCTCCCACCATGAAGCTATTTACTGTCACAGGATCAGAGAATCCCAGAATATGCTGAGCTGGCGGGACCCACAAGGACCATCCAGTCCAACCCCCAGCCCTGGACAGGACCATCCCCAGGAGTCACCCCCTGTGCCCCAGAGGATCATCCAAACCCTCCTGGAGCTCTGGCAGCCTTGGGGCTGTGCCCACCACCCTCTGGGGGAAGAACCTTGTCCTGAGATCCCACCTAACCCTGCCCTGACACAACTCCAGCCCTTCCCTGGGTGCTGTCCCTGGTCCCCCAGAGCAGAGATCAGTGCCTGCCCCTCCTCTGCCTCTCACAAAGACGTTGTAGACAGTGATGAGGTCATTGAAGATCTTTAGTATTACAATCTACAGAAGTGTACAAAGGAAATTGTAACCCCATTTTTATATCATTCATGTTCAGAAATGTTCAGGAGGATTTACACAGGTGGCCCAGCATTCCAACCCTCTTCGGAGAATCTCAGAATCATTGCGGTTGGGAAAGACCTGCAAGTCCATCAAGTCCAACCTGTGACCAGACACCCACCAAACCATACTGTGAAGCACCACATCCACTTGTTTTCCAAACTCTTCCAGGGATGGTGACTCCACCCTTCTCTGGCCAGCCCATTCCAGTGCCTCACCACTCTTTCAGTGAAGACTTTTTTCCCTGATATCCAACCTGAATTTCTTGAGGCCGTTTCCTCTTGTCCTATCACTTGTTACCTGGGAGAAGGGACTGGCCCCCACCTGGCTACAATCTCCTTTCAGGGATAAGGTCTCCTCTGAACCTCCTTTTCTCCAGAGATCTCACGTGAAAGTCTTTTGTTCGAATGTCCTTGGGCTGATGAGGATTTAATTCCTTCCATTTCCATCATTACATGGTTTTCAGACTGGAACTGAGCTCTGCCAGTACCCACCTGTGCGTGCACATACATAGCTGAATTTTTGCATCACCGGTCATTTTATAGATGTGATTAAGTTTAGTTTCTTTTTATAGCAAGAAAAACGACATAAACAAGTGGATTGCATTGTCTTTACAGGATCAGAAAGCTTTCAGCAGCAAGCATCCAAATATGCAAAAGTCATATCATCTGTGATATTTGTTTTATCTGTTTGCATTCAATTAATGGGAGCTTAAGATTTGCTTGATATTTGGATAGAACTGAGTAAATCCTGGGCCTGAAAGTCCATTTAAGAGCCCCACCAAGACATAAGTCAGAAGTCAATAGCCACAAACTGCACAACTGCAAATCACTCTGAATCCTCATCAGAACTCTCACGTTTCTGTCTCAAGTGCCATATTTTTAACCTCACCCCCCTCTTACCTCCCATATTGACACCATTCATTTCACTTCTTAGTAATTAAACCAAATTAGATGAAGGCTTGATACTTGATATACTTGTGGATTAGCAAGAAAATAAGGCTCCGGCTCTGAGAAGAATTTGCAGCACAATTTTAAACCTTCAGGTAAGCCTACTCGAATCAGTCATATTATTCATGTGCTTAAAATTAGGTACAGCTCCTTGACTCTTCAGAGTTATGACTTTGATTTGATCATAGGTTCCATCACAATACCCACTAAATTAGTAGCAGAACATGCCAATATAAATATAGACACAGATATATTTCTTTTTTTAGAAATATGTATCTTTCTGCCTCTTGTCCTCTGTTGTTATGATAAGTGAAAGGAATATTTTAATAATTTACTGCATGATTAGTGCATTTGGTTTTTCTCTTCCTTGAAATACTGCATCAATTTATAGGCACTGTTATTCTCCCTTCCTTCACTGCAGAAGAAGTTTGTATCACATGCTGAGAAATAAATACTGGGTGTTGTTAATCCATCCAGCAACAGATGTCTGATAGAGCCTCGCTCTGTAAATCAAAACATGAACAAAAGCAACTCTGTGCACTGCCAAAGACACAATGAGGCAAATATTTCATTTTAATTTTAGAAACTGAAGACTCTGGGACAAATCTCAAACTTGCTTAAATCTCCCAAGCCCGCAGGAAATTCCTGGCTCGTTTATGTCCGAGGTAACAACGTGACTTTGCCTTCTTTGTAAAATTCCTGCTCATCATTTTCCAGTTCATACAACTACAGAAAGACAGAGTGATTTGGGTTGGAAGGGACCTTAAATTCCATCCAGCTCCACCCCCTGCCATGGGCAGGGACACCTTCCACCAGCCCAGGGTGCCCAGAGCTCCATCCAACCTGGCCCTGGGAATCACCAGTGAATGATGATGCAAATCTCACTCGCTTTCCCAGTTTCCTTCCTGCTGAAACATTAACGTTTTGTGTGTGATACCCAAGGATGTTTGCCCTTCAGCCTTCACACATTCCAATTTAGAGTATTAATTTACTCAGTGTCTCATCCTATAGCACCGGTCAATATATCCCTGTTGGAATTTTTCATTGACTGTCACAAGTTCCTCTGGATAAGCCACAGTCGTTTTCTTTGGTTATGTTTTTTTCCCTCCTTGCCGATACCCCTGAATTTCTCCCAAATACAAACCAGTCCCCTGCAATTCCTCCCCAGATTGCAGCCCCTCTGCGTGGCAGTGGGGCAGGGCTGACAAGCCACAGAAGCTCTGACATCTCCATCAGTTCCGTGCATTCAGCAGAGCTGAGAAGCTCTTTGTCACATGTGGATTCCCAAGTGAAAAACATCAACCTCCAGCTACTCTTCCAGTGACTTTTCTCCCATTTTACTCTCACCAGCCCAGTCTCCTCTGCCTGGAACTCCTGGCAGGGCGCTCCACGTCACGAGTTCCTTCCTACAGACACTGTCCCTGCACGGGTCGGAGGAGAACACTTTAAAACTGAGCAGTGGGAGCCTGTAAAGGACGGCAGGTCAAGAACTTGTCCCCATTCCCCTCTGCCTCCAGAGCTCCACATCTGTTCTGTTCCCTCTGGGGGACCAGGGACAGCACCCAGGGAAGGGCTGGAGCTGTGTCAGGGCAGGGTCAGGGGGGATCTCAGGACAAGGCTCTTCCCCCAGAGGGTGGTGGGCACTGCCCAGGCTGCCCAGGGCAGTGGGCCCAGCACCAAGGCTGCCAGAGCTCCAGGAGTGTTGGGATGATCCTCTCAGGGACAGGGTGGGATTGTTGGGGTGTCTGTGCAGGGCTGGGGATTGGACTGATGGTCCTTGTGGGTCCCTTCCAGCTCAGGATATGCCTTGATTCTGTTTGAACAGAACAGTACCATATACACTCAGAACAGTCCCCAAGGCACTGACAGCCCAGAACCAGCCAGATCTTCCCATTTTTTACAGCTCCTGTTATAGGGGAAACAATTACCTTTCACCCCCATTTATTTCCTAATAAAGTCAAACTGTAGAGTTTTATCCTCCACTTCTCTTCCTCTGGTCAGTGTTTATCTCAGATTATGTTTACTTGCTGTTGATTGCCATTTATTAGTGACCTCTTCTTTCGTTTGCCATCCCAAAGACAGACAAGGATATACGGCACATTAATCAAACCAAATAAAAGCTCATCTTTGTTTGCTCATTAAAATACAGATCGAGAACCGGCTCAGATTTGTCTGTTGCTATAAGAGCAAAAAAATAAAAGACAAGCAAAGGATTTCTGCACGTGCAAAAGATCTCACCCATGTGAATGCCAACAACTGCCCCTGAGGACGTTTTATATCACAGGCTTTGATCACTCCATTGCCAAGGGTTTCCACAGAAAGCAAAACAAAACTCTGGAATTTGCCAAAGGCCGTTTTGCTTTATTATTCATAAGTGGTAGATATTACTAACGACGGCTTCATAAACTGGGTGGGGGGGAAAGTTTCCACAGTCCCATCTGGGTAGTAACATTTTATGAGAGATATATTACACAAATTTATCCAGGAGTGAGAAGACTGCAACATAACTTGAAAATCCACTTATGGGGGGGGGAAGCATAATAGCAGCAGTTGGGAGAGAGGGAAAAGGGAAGGTTGGGAGGGAATGTATATAAACATCCCTGTGCAGGGGACGCTCGTTATGCACTGGCTCCATCTTAATTCAAGTCACCTCGCCAGGCTCCATCACGGCTATCCACGAGGGCCAAGAAATACATCTTTGCTCTCCTCGGTTTATATCCAGAACAAATCTATTTCACAGAGCTAAATGTTGCTGCTGGTTGGGGAATATTTGTTAAATGGCTATAATGTGATACAGTTAAGTTATTTACTACTTGTGACTGGGGAGAAAATTGAGGTTTTCGTAATGTTACATTTCTAGAGCAAAAAAAGTGCATTTCTGAAAAGAAATCCTTGGGGTCTCCCTTGACATTCTGAACTTCTCATAGGGTAAAACGGGTGCATTATTATGCATTTAAGGTCATCTGGATGGGTAAGAACGCAAAGTTATTCTGGTGGGAGTGGCTACACCACCAGATAACTGCACTTAGTAGAACATTACCCATCACCTCTTGTACACTGATTTTTTTCCAGCAGTGTCAGAAAACACTCCAGCTCTCCCATCCTTCCCTCCCAGCAGAGCTGCTCCATCCTCTGCCCATCCTGGTGCCTCCTCTGGACTCTCCAGCAGCTCCATGTCCTTGCTGTGCTGGCCTCAGGGCTGGAGCAGCTCTGCAGGTGGGGTCTCACCTGGGCAGGGGGCAGATCCCCCCCATGCCCACACAGTGGGATCAGCCCAGGGCACGGGGCACATTTCTGGCTTAGTAACCAACATTTAATTCCATTTTAACCCATGACCTTTCAAGTCACTAATATTTTTGGGCCTGAGTTATTCCTGATGCTTCAGTGACATCATCCAGCCAACAGAGACAGGCATCAATCCAGCAGCACAACTCACAACCACAACCTGTTCTGGCATTTTCTACTCCCTCCTCCTGAGGTCTGTTTCAATCCCCCACGCCACAACAGGCTGGAGCAGGTGGAACACTCATCGTACAGAATGGTTTCATCTCCACACAGACTATTGTCTTGGCACAGCCCAGCCAACCATGCATGTGGCTTTTATGCAAATGGCAAATAGCAAACATCATACTTAATCCTACAGCCATCATCAGCCCACACTGGGAAGCAACACTCTGTTTTCTTCTTCTTCTTCTTCTTTTTTTTTTTTTTTTTGAATCGATACTTTAAAAATACTGAATATTTTACCTTATCTATCTGCTGATTCATGCTTCATCCAGATATTGTAAGCAGCTAAGATGGAAACAGGACTCTGTCATCAAATGCAATGACTTTTCCCTCCTTTGGTCCATTTAGAAGAGCATTTCTCCTGCCTCCAACAGCTGTAGTGGTCACAGGAGAGCTGCAAAACCTCAGGGAAATTTCCAAGGCCAGTCTGAGCTGGGTTTTTGGAGGTGTGTTGAGCCCCTGGCTACAAAACGGAAAGTTCCTTATTGTGTCTGGTTACCCAAGCAGTTTATTAAGTCTTAGGTGACATCATGTTACAGGATCAGAGACAGGAATGCAAGGCTCTGTAAGAGCAGACAGGCAAGCAGAAATCACAGTTTTCACATTTTGAGGGGAAAAAAAATCGATACAGAACAGCAGCAGCTCAGGCTCTGATGTGAGTTGTTATGGGGAAACGGAGCAGAGCAAGCTTTTAACAGGAGCTCCTGGTAGTTTTGATAGAGATCTCCTAGGTTGGTTTGCTCTTATCAAGCCTCATGTGATGGCTTCTCACAAACTCACCAAAGCAGGAGAGTCAAGTGAGGAACTGAGAGGATAAAGCAGGTCAAGTGTTCGTTGCCTTTGACTGAAACCAGCACTTTAACGAGCGAGAACTTCACCAAAGCTCCAGTTTCCTCCATCTGACGCTGCAAACAACAGCAGCCTGGGCAGGCTGGGAAGGCTTTGAGAGCCAAGGGGAGAAAACCTGAAATGACCTTCAGCTTTCCCTGTGGGAAGTGCCAAGGGGATGGTTGAACTGCGTGACTGGCTGAGCTGCAAGGGAAAACAAACCAGCTCCTTTGACGAGGAGTGTTTTCTGTTGGTTCCCCTGCAGAAATAAGCTGTGCATCCCCCCTTCTCCACTGAAATCAGTGACAGACAAATCCGGGTTTACGTCGCCAATATTTACAACCAAACTTTTTTTTTCCACAATCTGATGAGAATTTTAAGGGATATTGTGACATGAAGAGCAACTTGCTGAATTTTCCCCCAAAAAAGACTAATACACACATGGACCACAGAGAAGCTTTATCAATGATCCAGGTCTTGTATCTTGGAATAACCTACAAATGAGCTAATCTTGAAGACATCACAAATCACGATCAAAGGAAATCTTTGCCTTCAGCCTCACCAGTTCATCACATCTTAGAGTCTGCACTGTCCTACACCTTAAACACCTCATAGTTCACAGGGTACAGAGGAAAACCAATCTGGTCTTTACCCATGAAGCAGAAGAGGTTGCACAGTGGTTATGAGGAACCAAGTATCTTCCAGCAGATACAGCACAGAACGAGCCCTGAGTATTTACTGATGTTTTCAGGATGGGGGATAACAGTATTAAAAAAAAGACATCACTTAATGAATGTAATAGGAAGATCAAGAAGCTCCCCACTTCCCCCCCTTCCAAAAAAAAAAAAAAGAACAAGACACATAATTCAACCTTCTTAAGGAATAGAAATGAAGTGAAATATAAGCACAGTGCTATGAGGATGCTAACTTCTCAAATTCAGTGATACTGTAAATCTAATGGTCTAAAACCCAATTCTGTCCATCTGGCCCTTGTCCCATTTATGCACTGAAGGTTTCTTCTAAAAGTTAATGTTTCTGTTAAAACCACATTTAATTATGTGAAATAACTGAAACGCTGCAGTGGTGGCTCCAGCCACAGCAGAGGGAAGGAGAATGGAAGACTGGGGATGGGAAAACAGAAGAAGGAGCTGGGTTTGCACCGTATCTTTTTTCATCTTGCTTTTTTCCTAAAAACCTGAGAGCTTCCATCACACCCCAGAGGCCACAGTGTTACTGAAAGGATAACACAGAGGAGGCTTCAGTCAGGAGAGAGAAAAGACAGATATGGGGCTCTCAGCCCATCTGTGATGGACACAACGGTACCATCAATAACAACATTCCCGTCTCCTTCTTTTCCTCCAAGTCTTCAAGCACGTCTGTAAAGGAACTGCCAAACTCCTCTGCTGGTGAAGGCAAAGAGTGGCTCCACTGGTTTTTCCATGGAGTTGGCAGAAGGGAGAGGACAGGCAGGGATTTTAGGAGGAGAAAAGTTGCCTCTGGGAGGAAGGCAGCTGAAGGAGCTCGGATGAACTGTGTAAATCACCCAACCTAAGTTTTGAAAGATGGGCTCTGAGCACACGCTCTGGATTGTCTGAGGTCGTATTTCAGAAAAGCAGAGCAACTGGAGCAGACTAAAATTATTCCCACAGCCCCAGGAAATGTTAAGTACTCCGAAATAATCATTCCATGGACCTTCCACGCTGGCAATTGGAACTGGAGTGTATTTTGGACAGCGATGTCAAACCCTGTGCCCTGGTTTCTGAACTGCAAAAGGGACTGCCGTGAATCTCCACACCCACCACCCCTTTCCTCAGCAAGCTCAGCCCTTGTACTACCCCAAATTGCTGCAAAGCAGCCAGAAAGGTGACGAAAACCAAATAATTTTGCCCTTGGACTTAGATTACAACCTCCCCGAGGTCTGGAGCCGCAGATTAGAGTAAGTAGCTGTTAATTTTAGGAGCTCTGTCCCTCACACTCACGGAAAGAAGCAGAAGCCCAGCATGAAATACAGGGGAGGCACCCGGTGCCTTGTATATAGTGGTGACAGTAATGCTGACAGGAACGAGTTCTGCAACTCTGCAGCCTCCCAGGGCTCCTCTGGAGCATTAAATTATTTTAATAGAAGTAATACATAATATACCACCAGAAATCCATCATCGGGAGAATGTGGTGACTTCACATTTTTGTTTCAGCGAGGAGGTTGATTTAAGTCAAACGTAACTAGTCATTTGCTTTGGCCTTTTTTTCTGGGAGAGGACGGTGTTAAACCTCGCTTAATACTGACTGACTGAAGAGCATTAGGAGCTGACAGCTGAGGTGCAGCTCAATTACAACGTGGGCATTTCTCGTCTGCAGCAGCTCAGGGGTTTAATACGAAACGCCGAGAAAAGTTAGGGGCAAAGTAGAAGATGGAGATGATTTTTCTGAACTTAGCCCTGACTAAAAAAAGAATAGCAAAGCAAGGTTCTGGAAAGCTGTGGGTTCCCACCTGGTTTGTTCCCAGATTTGCTGGGGTTTTAGCACGCTGCTGGTATTTACAGGTTGATTTTTCAGACGTCAAACCCTGCCCTGCCCAGCCCTGGTGGCAGCGGGCAGCTGTGCCAGCCCTTGGCCAGGAGGTGACACAGCCACGGTGTCCCCTGCACTGGGACAGCAGCTCTGGCTCAGTCACAGATTCCGTGTCACTAGAGGGTGTCACAGCCATGGGAAGCAGAAGAGCATTCTTACAAATGAGGCTCAGAAGGAGCTGAATAAATAGTTTAAATAGTTTTTTCTTCATCCCAAGCACAGCCTCCAGCCCCTCCCGGGATGATTTTCACACGTTCTGTCACCTCTGCAGCCCCAGATCACACCTTCCCCTCCTCTCCGGGCAGCGCAAGGCACCGAAAGCTGCTGCTGCTGCTAATCCTATTAGTGGCTCCCGTGTTCGTTACCTGTAATTAAAGGTTGCCATTTACAGTGCAAAGCATCCGAGACAATAAAGGAGCCGGAAAGCGGTTAAATCCTCTCTTAAACCTGCAACCTCCAACAAAAGGGAAAGCGTTGGGGTTTGCCTCCCCTATATATCTCAGTCTCGTGAACATAAGACTCTTAAATGGATTTAACAAAGCATGACATGAAACCAGGCACGGAGCCGGTGGCCAGACAGCGATTGAAGATGATTTTCTTTCTTGCTTCCTTTGACTTCACAAGGGACACGACGATGGATCCGAACAGCGCAGGCAGACACCGCATCTATCAGAAAGTTCTCAATATTCATGAGCATTTGCTTCCCACCCCAACCCCGTTCCAGTCTGAGAATTGCTTATTAGCTTTGCTGACATAAACACAGTGGTGGAGGGGTTTGTTTTTGTTGTTTTGTTAAGTGAATAGCCTGGGTGGAAAAACAACACTATAATTAAAACAAAACAGGACACGTCTGTGTGGTAAACAAAAGGACTGGTGATCTTCTTCCCACCAGTCTTCACTGAGCTGCCATCTGTTCCCTCTAACAAGCTGATATTTCTTGAGTGTTCGCTGTTGTTTTCATTTCTGGTTAAGGCTGAATAAAATGAAGGGAAATTACTTTCTGCACGCTTGTGAAATTGTTTTCTTATTAAACAAATATTCTTCTAACCTCATTCTGCCTATGGCAGCCACCATGAAGTTCCCAGAGCCATGGAATGGTTGGATTGGAAGGGACCTCAAAGCCCATCTAGTGCCACCTCCTGCCATGGGCAGGGACACCTCCTACCAGCCCAGGTTGCTCCAAGCCCCGTCCAACCTGGCCTTGGACACCTCCAGGGATCCAGGGGCAGCCACAGCTTCTCTGGGCACCCTGTGCCAGGGCCTGCCCACCCTCCCAGGGAAGGAATTTTTCCCAATATCCCACCTAAGCCTACTCTCTGTCAGTTTAAAGCCATAAAATGCAATAGACTTGTTACGTTTAATTAGGAACAGTTACTGCCAAAGGTAGCCTTAAACTGATCTTCGAGGAATTCTCCTTTTAATTACACCGTTATTAGTAAATTCCTGATTTGCAGCCAAAGCTGCTGTTCCTTGCCTGAGTTGATGTGTGGCAATGGGAGAGTGAGGAAGATGGTGACAGATGTCTCTGTTTTGGTTAAGGGCATGTCCTGCTTTCCCTGGAAAGCCCTGAGTTCAAACCACCTGCAGAGCTGCACCCTCTAAAAATCTGGGAGTAAAATGAAGGTTTAATTGGGGCTCCTGGGGTAACTCCTGGCTGAGACTCCCCAAAGGAGCACTAGTGTGGTACCCATGAAATGAAACCACAGCCACGTTAGACTGCAAATGCATCAACAGCAAAAATCATTCTGCATGTGCTCTTTGTCTCGTCACACTGAATTTAATTACAGTTAAGGACTTAGCGAGCATTTTTCTGTTATTCTGTCTGGGGTTTCCTTTTTTTCTTTCACTTGACAGATTGTTTTGTTGTTTCACTGATGTTCTCTTCATACTCTGAACTTCCAACAGCTTCATGCCCTGGGGATGACAAATACTCTTAGGCTTGATTACTTGTAATGATGGATGTCTGCGGTGCAGGTAGAGGGATTGGGGAGAGCAGTCCCTTCCCGTGCCCCTGCTCCTGCCTGGCCAGGCAGATTCCTTGGAGCCTCACCAGCTCACCTGCCTCATCCTTGAGCAGTGAGATGTTATTAATTAATGACTTGTTTCCTGCTAGTGACTAACACCATATATTTTGCACACCGCAGAGATCTGGCAGGAGCGGAATAACTGTCATTCCAGGGGACACCTGAGTGCCATCTGTTTTTGCTGGCGCCAGGGTTTCTTGGGAGGTTAGAAAGGTGGAGAACCGAGTATTTTCTCCTCCACTTTTTCTCTAAATCATTGTCAAAGGAAAAAAATGATAAGTTTTGAAACATTCCACCACCTTCTTTCCCTCTCAGAGTACACACACACAGAGGTTACACCTACTTTTCCACAACATGATCTTATGTATTTTTTTCCTGTTGTCTGACAAAATCCATATGTTCCAGGCACAGACCATCTGTCACTCTCAACTCTTCTGCACCAAAGTTTTTGATGCATTTCTCCCATGATTGATTTCTTGCTATAGTTGTGCAGGAGAGGCGTTTGACAGAAGGACTTTTCATACCCCACCACCCCCAAGCAATCTCCACTCACAGGTCTCCTCCATGACCAAAGACAGGATGAAGAAAGAGCTTTCAGCTCCCAAGCAAAGCAGGGGTTTGGTTTTTTTCCCCCTCCAAGAAAGCAAAGTATCCCTGGAAAACCAGCACAGCAGCAAAAGAGTTGCTTGCTTTTTCAAGGTTAAGTAGTTCCTTTCCAAAGCCAAGCCCCAGAGAATTTAGCAGCTCCAGGGATAACTACAACCATCTTTGGAAGGACTAGATTTCAGTGGACTGACTCACCAATTCTATAAACGTGGGAGACCTTTAACCACAGAGCTGTGGCATGCACATTGTCATAAGCCTTAAGTACCAAGGAGTAACTCCGGGGTTTGTTCTTTCCCCTGGCCCACGGATTTATGAGTTATTTCCTCATTGTACATTATTGTTCATTATCCAGCAACATAAATCACATTAACAGATAAGACACTTCAAGGCAATCCAATTCTGTACAAAACTGTATTTGTTTCTCTGAGCTGTTGCTTTCTCAGCATCTAAAACTAAAATTCACATTCAGGATATTTCTGGGAAGCTTCAATATCCAGCATTGCTGACTACATAGTTTAGGGAAGGTAAGGAGCCCACTTTGTTCCGTGTTGTTTCTCTTTTTAGGACATTTAAACAGTGGGGGATTTGTTTCCATTTTTTGGAAGGTCTGTTCCATTACAGGTATAATTCCACTATGGGAGAACTTGGTGCCTGGCATCAGGTCAAGCAGCAGGGAAGAGACTGATTGACTGGAAGTTTGAAAAATCAGATTGACTTTGTACTTTCCTTTCACTGAGGCTTGTTTTCTTGCCCAAGACAATTTCAGTTGCTCACAGTGTTTAATATGCACGACTGGCAGAGTTTGTTGAGCACAACAGGAGCTCCAGGTCAGAACCACTGTCCTGGCTGGCTGCAATTTCTTGCTTCATCATTAATTCAGCAATTTTTTATGCTTTTGAGTTTTACTAATAATAAATGTGTTCAGTTTCTCTTTCAGGGGGAATTACGTTCACAGGTTTGGCTTTGGTGTGGCCTTACCCTTGACTCTGTTCTCAGAATCGTGGAATCTACAGGATGGTTTGGGTCAGAAGGGACCTTAAAGCTCTTTTGTCCCACCCCCTGCCATGGGCAGGGACACCTTCCACCAGCCCAGGTGGCTCCAAGCCCTGTCCAACCTGGCCTTGGACACTTCCAGGGATGGGACACCCATGGAATACCCTGAGCCTCTCCGTCCTCACAGGATTTCTCCACCTTTAAGAATTATCCCAGATCTCATGGATGTTGTTTCATAAGGAAACAGGGAAACTCTCTTTGGATTTATCTCCTGCTAATGCCAGAGATGAGCCGTGTTTCGTTGGACAAACCACTTAGAGCAAATTTCATGAGTTATTAGGCATGTGAAGATGCTGATAAGGGCCTAATGGGATTTTATGAAGGAACCCAAGTGAGACAAAAATATATCCTGACACGGCCTAATTTCCTTTTTTTTAATAACTCGGGGAGGGGGGAAAAAAAGAAGATAATATTAATCCTGATAACTGAGAATTTGCTTTCATTGCTCTTAACCCAGCCTTATATATATCAGCTTGGTATTTCCATAGTGAATTTGCATAGGATTTTTCATGCAATATCAATAATCAAATTATTGCTTTTTATAAAATTAATTAAATTATAATGCATTCTTTCCTTACTCATGTTCACTATAGAAGTAAGAAATTCTTGACTTTGGAAGATGATCTCCTAAACAGGAATGAATTCTGTCCCTAAGTCTTTCATTTTGACCTCCTAGCTCTGATTTATGGCAAGAAAGAGAGCGCAATAGAAGCACAGCATAAGCTTTCCCAGCCAAAAAAGAAACAACATGTGACTAATTAGGAAACACAAAAGATGATGTTCGTAACCTGTCAAAATTTACAGTCCATTAATTCCAGTTATACAGTAGAACTACATATTTCCACATTAATAATAAATGGAATCCTCATAATTAACATCATTTGAGTACAGAGAACTTCTATCATACATGATTATATGTCTGATTAGTTCTGTGTGACATCGACAGTGCAGAGGATAATTTATGATTTCCCCTATCAAAGGCAAACCCAAACTGGGGTGTGCTGTGAATTGTTGAAAGTAAACCCATGATCTGAATTTGAAACAGCCTGAATTATTTATTGGGAATAATGAAAGCAGGAGGGAAGGGTTTGATTGTTTCTCTACTAACAGTTGGATTTCCATTAGTTTGTCTCTATGTTTTTAAACGAAACGTGACTGGATCTGTCTCTGGAACCCGATTTACTCCACTCACTCCTAAACCACTCCTGTTTTTTTTAATGCAGAAGAATGGCAAATCCTTTCTCTCATCTTTTGGAAGGATATTTTTATGCTGCTTCACCCCCAAGATTCTCAAGTTCCTCAGTATTTTTGGATGTGTTTCACCCCTGTGCTGTCCCTGTCCCCTCAGGCAGTCACTCTGTACTCTCAGTTCTTTCCTATGATCCTTTTAACACCAATTTCTGATCCTCACTGCATTTCTACCACTGGTTCATTTACTTTTATGTTCATCTCCACTAAATGAAGGGAAGAAGGAGTTAAAAACATCACCTTCATTTTAGATGTGGCCTTTAGCCTTGCAGCTCTGGTTAGAGGGAATAGGATTTTAGTTCCTCTGCTGGAGGGTCAAATAACAGCCTTTACCCGGGGATTAAAACACGTTAATTAGCAAAGACAGAGTTAATTTCTTTTGGAAAGGCAAAACTAGAGTTTTTCCATTACCGTTTGCCACACCTCAGTATGTGAAGGTGTCCCTCAGGGGTGCAGAGGGAAGGGCCAGGAGGAGAATTGGGGGGAAATGGGGTTGTGTTAAGGACCCCAAATACTCCCTCCCCTAAAACTGCACCCGCCCTTCCCAAAGGGGAACAGCAGCTTTTAGCTGAAAAGGTCATAAACTGCATCTGTCAAAGACTTCTACAGGAGGCACTGCATGAGTTTCCCCTCACCATTTGTGTTCTCTTATCAGGAGCAGGACCCAGGAGAAGACATTGATTTTGTTGAGGACCAGACAAAGAGTTTTGACTTGTTGGCAAAGAGCACGTTGTGCTGCTTTGTTTGGCTCTGCCGTGACACTCGACAGCCAGACACAAAAACCCAGAGACAATTCCTCCCCTGAATGGCTGTCCAGAAGATAGGAGCGATATCCTTGTGGAGGGATGGGGAGCAGACAAAGGGAAAGGCCATCTGCCTTTGGGACAGCACGCGCCGCTCACCGGGGGCTTGGGGAAGGTGACCTGTGCTCAGGCTGGGAGGTGAAGGACCAACCCCAACGTCTTCGATTTGCCAATTGCTGATCTAATGATTTTACAAGGGAGAGTCACCGCGGTGGGAAACTGAAAGGCAAGGCAAAGGGCAAGGGTAGTTTTTGCTCTCGGGCAGTTCTTTCCTTTCTGGCTTTCCAATCCCCGATGCGACAGAAATCACGGAACAGTTAAAGCTGGAAAAGTCCAACTAATTAACTCAGCCCTGCCAAGCCACCAAATACACAAGTTATGGCCAAATACACAAGTTATGGCCAAATACACAAGTTATGGCCAAATCCCAGGAAGGTGCCGAACACGCCATGTCCCTGTTGACTTTGATGCTGTGCACTGTTAAGGTAACTAAAATAAATAAACAAAAATCAGTGCTGCAGTGCTTCCTACATCATTTAATGGCACAGCTACTGGTTAATCAGCTCATGCTTTGCATGGGTAAAGCTGGGACAAAGCACTTACTAAGGTGGGAAAATGAAGACTAAGCTGCAGTACAGACAGATTTTAAGGATTTTAAACAAACATGAATTAGCAGAGATTCACATTTTCAGTACATTGCTTGTGCCAGAAAGGTGGTGTGTTTTTTTGGTTTTTTTTTGGTTGTTTTGTTTTTGTTTTTTTTTTTGAGGCAGGGAGTTTTCTAACACTTCAAACAGAAGGCAAACCTCACTTGCTGTGTTGACGTTGTGCTCCAGTGCAAGAACATGACAGAGGCACCAGGAGGGGGAGATTTAAACCAGCTCGAGCTCCTGGTGCTGCTGGAAGAGGCACCTGCCTCTCCATTCCCAGGTAATTCCTTCTCTGGAAGGGAATCCCATAGTTCACTGCATCCAGGAACAACCCAAGCTCAAGTTAATTGGAAGGACTTCCTTCTGTTTCAATGAAGTCTCTACCAGCTTTGGGACATTTCTGCAGTCGCTGCTGCAACTCCACAAGTTGAGTTCATGGCTTAGATGTGGGTTAGGGCATCCCACAGCCACTGACTGGGCAGAGCTAAGGGCCTGCAGGGAATTTTTAGGGCCGGGACATTGTGTGCTGGGGTAGTCACACCACCTCTTACTGAACCCCCAAAGAGCCCCCATTCATTGCAGCATGAGCAGGGCTTTGGGTGGGTTGGAGCAGCCAACCAACTCATTTTTATTTGACTTCTCCGTCACGAGGGGTGAAAGCAGAATCTATTTTTTTTCCATTTTTAAGAAAGAAAATGGAAAACCACCCTCTCAGTTCTTCTGTAAAGTCATTCGTCTTTGTTCAGCTACACTTTATATGTTTGGAAATGATTATTGCTAAACTGCACATTTGAGGAAACCCTTAAACTTCAGACAGACATCGCCATCAAAATGCGGAGCGAGTAGACTTGTGAACCTTCAGTAAAATTGTTTTCTATTAAATCAGATTGTGCTGTTGATCCCTTTGAAGGAACATTGCGGTGTGTCCCACATGCAGAGCCACTCAGGCCACAGCGGAGCAAACACTTGAAACTGCCCAAAGATCATGTCTGATTTTCCTATTATTTTTATCCACTAACATTTTGCACATTCCTTCTGTATCTTGCAGTCTGGAGGGATTTAAGCACCTTTAAGAGAGTTTTACAGTGTCCTATGAATGTAGCAGTGACATACTTAAGATCTTTTCATTCCCCATTAAATAACTTGTACTCCACAAATAAAAGGAGCTGCACTTTAGTATAAAATCTTGGAATATGCCTGGGATGCTGTTTCTCCCTTCCTTAAAGGCATTTCTACTCAGATTTCCCTCTGCTCCCATCAAGCTTCAGACCAAACTCTACTCAGACCATCCAGCAGATATTAAATGAGATCATTCAGCTTCACAGCTCAGACCTAATTAGGCTGTTGGATCCCCAGAACATCCACATCGTGTTCTCTTTCCCTCACTACTCCACAGAGGCTGAAGACCTACAAGACTCCAAAGCTTTATTCATTTACTATAAAAACTGCATGGAAAAACTGTCCACTTGGTATTTTAGCTCAGTGTTGTACTAAAGCCTAAGGTCACTCCTTAGGAAGAAAATGTATCAGAAATTGTTGTTAAGGACGCCTGGAAATGTTGTCCTCCCAGAGGAAGGAGATAGAAGGACAAGAAGAGTTTTGCCATAAGATGACATATTGGGAACATGTTGAACAATGGAATATAGGAGAAACATTAAAAAAAAAAAAGAAAAAAAAAAAGAAAAAAATCAGTATATATATATAGAGTGTGTACTTAAAGTACCATTCACGTAATAATCATTCCATAATGGTTCAACCAGACCAGCAAAGCATCTACAAGGTTTGAAACTGCAAACTCAGGAGGAAAAGATTTTTAACCTCAAAGCGCTCACATTTCTCCCTTTCCAAGTCAGCAGGACGAACAAGAACTAATTTATGTTTACAATCCCTCAGTTTGATTAAAAAGTCATACTCCAACAACTCTGAAGACGCATTTTCCGAACATCCTCCTTTCCATTCAATTAATTCCAAATGATATTTGCCCAGAAAATGTAGAGCATGTTTAACAGCAATAGAGATAATGCTAAAGCAAGCAATCCCTGCTTCAAACGCGGGCTCCCTCCTGTCAGCATTCTCGTGAGAACATTACACCTTGGGTGCCTCATTAATATTGGTCTCCATCAGCCTAATGGGGGGCTGAGGAATGTGGGAAGCCTTTTCCACGTGGCACATCTCCATGACCTTCTCCATTTTAGCCACCATAAAATCCCTGATTTTCAGGCCACAGCTCAGACTCTGCCACGTCCTTAAACGCTCGGCGTCCCTCTTATTGAGGCTGAATAAATTAGGGCTGGGGATGGGGCTGAGATTTAGGACACTGATTCTATTTTTCACTTGCACCGCCGAGCGCTTTCGTGGGTAAATCACATCAAATTGGACATGACTGACATAAATTGAAATGTTGCAGCTAATGCTGAGAGAACACGTATGGATTTTCTTTTTGCATCTGCTTCCCGGGCTGCCAAAAGAGAACAAATTATACTTAAACTTTATTATCTTCAAAAATGGAGAGAGGGGAAAAAAAAAGTTATAGAGTTCTAGATGAACTTCCTGACACTCGGGCTTCTGCAGCAAATACAAGAGCCAGGATTTTACTGTGTCAGGTGGTTTATACACTAAAAATGTATGTTTTGAGCCTTTGTCTCTCTGACACAGTGTCAGAGATGAATAAGAAGGGATCTTAACAGGCGCTTTTGGTCCATTTTGCCGTGTTTTCCCCAGGATATTCTGTTGATCGTGAGCCAGTCCTAGGACTGGATTGACCTCTGGAGAGCTGGGAGCTCAGAGGGGCTTGGATCTGGGCAGCATCTCCCACGAGCACTTCCCAGCTCAGCGGTCATTGCCGGGGAGCTCTCCAGGTAAGGACATCCCTGGAACAGGGAGAATCTGGGAAAACACTCCAGGAAGACTGTCGTCGTGAAGTTAGAGGCAGGTCAAAGAAACGACATCGTATTGTTCCAAAAACAGGACAGGAACTCTATTGCATTCTCCCCGAGTATCAGAGGCTGCGATTCTTACAGACCTGAGTCTGGACACATGGCCAAGGACCATTGGTTTCTCTAGACATAAATAATTCCTAATTGGACACACAAACCACGCATGTCAGAAAACATGACTCATCACTTCAGAAACCGGATTTCTGTTCCAGGTGTTACAGCTTTCCTTCCGTGCATCTCACCCTGACGTGTGCAGAAGGTTCCCAGCATAGTCCAACTATTCCACTATTCAGGCCAGCTGAAGTCTACCCACACAGAGGAGAACAGAGAGAGCTGCTGAGAGTGGTTCTGCCACCTCTCCACAAGTGGGGAGCCAAGCAGATGGCTCAGGTTATGGAGCACAGCTCTTAACACCTCTGAATTCCAGAGCTTGACCACCCTGCCCCTTAGAAAGGGCTTCTCACCACCACTACCACCACCTTGCCAACATTTCCAGAGTTCAGCTAAAAATAGAGCCCTATAAAAAGCACCCATGATTTTAATTGAAATATTTACACCTCGGAGCCTTTTTCCTGCGCTAGGGCTGGGCAGGGCTTTTACTGCCCCACGTGTGCAGCTTCCAAGTGTCCTGCAAGGATGCTCAAACCCTCTCAGATAATTAACCAGTGCAACTGGGCATTGAACACCACACCTGCAAAGTTTGCAAGCCAGGAGAATTTATGGTTTCATAACGTAACACGGGCTCGGTTTAATGCGTGAAATACAGCACTGCAGTGGAAACAACTGTAAATTTTCCTGGCTAACAAACTGTGCAGGTGTGGGGGTTCATGCTCAGCTGCCCTGTTTAATTATTTCCAAGTTTGTGGAGATCCCAGCAGAAGATCACGAAATCAACCATCTTTGGAAATCCAGTTCTTTTCTTGAAAATTACAAATACGTGTACCTGTTCCAGGTAGAACTGTGCTTCAGGGGTGTGAAAGAGAAACCTCAGTGGAACTGAAATAAATTGTTTTCAGATTTTGGTATGAAGAGAAAATATAAATTCACATTTGGAAGGAAGACTGAGAAGGAGGGAGAAGGATATTAGAGTCTGATGTTGAGCTCAATTTATATGATTACAGATTATAAATCACTCTCTACCTTTGTCAGCTCCTTGAGCCTTGTTTCCTCCCTCAAAGCTGGTGAAACCTCTCATTTTGGTGTAGACTCCCCATGTTTTAGCTCTGGCCCGTGCTCTGATAAACCCCAAACACTCCCCATAAAATGGGACAGAGGAGAAAAAAGGTGATTGATTCAAAGGCCATCAGAATCAATAGGAGCCTTTCCACCGGCCTGAATCATTTTGGGATGAGGTCTTGCTGTTTTCAGGAGCAGAAGCTCGATTCTCCCACAGTGAAAATGTTTATCAGAGCAATTTTTCATCTCTTGTGTTCCAGCAGTGACTGGTGTGGAGCCTGAACTTTGTACCTGCTCCGACAGCAGAGCAAGCTGTGCCAACACCTTTGGTTTACAAATCACTGTCAAGCTGTCAAACCAATCAGGCATTCAAAGCACCCAAGACCTTTTAAACGCTGCCAGTGTTCTGGCAGGAAATATATTTAAATACGATGAAGCTTTCAGATTCAATGTCATTTCTTAGAGTGAAGTGCTACAAGGAATTGCTAATTAGTGCAGTCTATTATTTTTCATTTACTGAAACTATTAAGTCCCATCTTTTAAGCCACGTTATGTGTTCAGATTCCAGTTTAAGAAACGCTTTTCCCCTGGGAAGAACGACAGCTTGCAGACCTTCAGGTGACACTGGGTACCAGGGCAGTCCCTCCTAGACTCAAGGGCTAATGAGCATTCTCAGGTGGGTCTCTAAATTAGAGAATATTTGGATGGTATAAAAATGTACCTAGTGGTGTATCTGAGGATAAATACAATGGAGAGGGTAAATAAAGCTCACTCCTTCTCCTCGCTGAGCCTTGGAAGTCTCAGTAATTAGAAATTTTGTGTAATTATTATCACATCTGTATGTGTTGATTCTAGGAGAGTTACAACAATGTGCTAAGAACAGCAAAGTCCTGATCCAGTGGGTCCCACCAGTGCCCAATTTCCTGTAATTCCACCAGGATTTGGGTCTCTCAGGGCTGTCCCAACTATTTTATTCAATGCTATCGCTGCAGAGAAAAACTAACTTTCTCTGCTTAAAGCCTTCCCTCACTTCCCTGAAGAACAATTCCAAGCAGCCTTGCTGCAGGAAGGGAATTATTCTGTTCACTCTTGTCCGGGTATTAAAGATAAGTTTTTTTAAATCCATCAAAACACTCAGTTCCCCAAAACTACATGAGATAAAATAAGCCATCCTATTTATTTTGATTTCTGGAATCACAGGCTGGAAGTTTTCTTTGAGTTAAAGCATCTATTAGCTCCTCCTGGCTAGCCCTCCTGCTGCCTATGGTGCTTCACTCTTACTGTGCATTTGCCCCAGAATCAAAATAACGGCATTATTCACAAAAAGGTAAACTTTCTTTAAAAAAATGCAATATTTATAAAGCAGATTTTGCCTCCGCCAAAGTAGCAGCAGGAAGAGCTCGCCTGAGCTACTCACAATTGTGTTTTCTACTTGACAGAAACGCTGTTTAAGAACATGGTTTTGGGGGCCTTTTTTTCTTTGGTTGTGGGTTGGGTTTTTTTTTCTTTTGTTGTTGTTTTCGGTGGTTTTTTTTTGGTTTGGGGATTTTTTTGTTGTTGTTGGTTTTGGTGGTGGGGAAGGATTGGGTTGATTGGTTGGTATTGGTGTTTTGTTTGTTTTTGTTTTTCTGTTTCTTCTTTGCTGCCCTTTTCCCCCAGTGGATTAATGGAAGTAGTTTTATTTAAACAAACAGGCAAAAACAAAAAAAAAAACAACAAACCCACACACACTAAGGAGCAGCTCCTCCTCTCAGGAAATATTTCTTTTTCCATGTTTGCACTTCTCAGCCTTATTGCAATGAAACAGTTTGACACAACAACTCGATGTGCAAAAAGAAGTCGTAAACACTCAACGCAGTAATTAGAGAAGCAATTCTTTCCAATAGCTTTGCAGTAGCTTATTCCCCTTCTCTGTTGCTCAGCTTTATCCCCTCCCCTGATGCAAACACAGGCTGCTCATCTTCCTTTCACACAGACCTCCTGAAATGCCAAGCTGCTTCATTTTAATAAATGCTTAATAAATAAAGAAGCCCATCAGAGCTTTTCCAGTCTCCCAGTGTGTCTGACAAAGAAAGGCAGGATAACGACTGAACACGCTGCCAGGAGCTAAACTGGATTTTGTAATCATCAGGGTATTCACTTAACTCCATAAATATCTATTTCTGAACAGCATTTCAAGGATCCCAAAAGTGTTCCTCGAGAAAGGCTCCTACTGCCGCACCAGGGGAGGTTTCCCCCCTCCTTTAATAAATTAACTATTGTCCATGAAAAAAATATCAAAATAAAATATGTTGTAGAAAAATCTCAGTGACTGATTTTACCAGCAGTGAACTGAACTCTGGGGTTTTATTAATGGATATCCTGGGGAAACATTTTTTTAATATGGTGTGATCATGTCTACACCCTTCCTGCATGATTTGAATATCAAACATCCCCAAAACCAGGGCCCTGGAGACTCCAGGAACGAATCCTCTGTGTTTCTCCTGGTGGATGAACTGGGAGCTGCCCTTCTGCAGCCACAGAGTCCCCAGCCTGAGCGGGACACCTTCTGGTGGTGACAGTGTGACAACATCTGGAGCCTTTCTGCTGCTTCCCAACACCTGGGGACAGGACAAGGCACGAGGAACCTGCACTCCTCTGCAATATTCCCCAGGCACCTCCGGCTGTGCTGGGGGGGTGTATCCTAAATAAAAATGCCCCATGGGGTCCCCTATTTCTGATTTTGTGTGGCTTTGCTTCTGGTTTCTAAACAAAAGGACCAGTTAAGCCAAGGCTACGCAGATCTGACCTTCATCTGGCTGGAGATTCAAAGGTTGAATTGTGCCCCCCCCTCCTCATATTTACATCTGTATTTCAGAACGGCTGAGTTAGAAGAAAACACAGGTGGGATGTAATTTTAATTATTTCTGGTAATCATGAGGAGGGAGCACAAATGAAGCCATCTAGCATCCTTTATTTAATGTCTTTGAAGACAAAGAATGTACTTTGGTCTCTTTTATTACTGTAGCATCTGTGCTTCAGAGAAGAAACCCTAAAAATAGTGTATTATCTAATGCTGCGTTTGGTTTTTAATTTGGAGGGATGAAAGGGATGATTTTTCTGAATGCTTGCAGCAAAAATATGTGTTTCAAATATATATAAATATATAATCTTTGTAATCAACAGAACTGGCTTGAAAGAACTTCAGGGGACATCTCTGGGGTTCAGGCCACTTTGCCATCTCCTCTAGCTCCGTGGCTTGGGCTGCTGGAATTAGTTTTTCCTTGGGTACCTTTCTAAATAAAGAGATGAAATACTGATTAAAATACTTGCAACATTCCCTCTTATTATGAGAGCTCATATTATGAGAGAATTAGACAGATGTCTGTAGTTTTGAGGATATTAAAATTTGTGCAATCTCAATTAATTCCAACCAAAACATTTAATTAGTTGAAAATCTAAAAAATACAAGTGGAAAAAATTGGTGTGATGGATTGTCCCCAAGACTTTCAATTTCCACAAGGTTTTGGCTAAAGCATCTTTGGTTTAGAATTCCTACAGTGACTTCAGAGCTCGGGAGAAGGTGCAGACTCCCCTTTACCTAAATTAAAATGAGGGTTATTTATTTTAGGTGAATTGCATGAATCATTGTCCTTCTCGACCATTCAGGTTTGGCTCCTGAGGTCACCTGAGGCAGCAAACCCACCCCCAGCCCCGTGTTTATGCAATAATTAATCTGAGAAGTGACAGAGCAGCATGACAGGCTCGCACAGAGATGACGCTTTAATTTGCTAAAATATCTTTAAACAGGATTTATTCGGCCAGCACCCAAATATACATCAAAAAATAAAGCGGGGGCAGTGGCACAGCCAGGTTTGTGGCCACGTGCCACCAAGGGAGTCCTGCAGCAGGATTTGGGCTTCCAGGGGGGACAGGAGAGCTCTGCCCTCCTCCTTCCAGGGCAAACCTTGCAAGGGCAGAGCAAGGAACCCCCCCCAGCTGAACCTTTCAGAGCCATTCACCCCAAAAACTGGTGCTAACCACTGCACCCTGGCATTGCCTTAAACCTCGCCTAAGTGCTGGCTCAAGGGGGACCTTGCCACCTTCAAGGGGGACCTTGCCACCTTCAAGGGGGACTGGCATGTGCTGAGGACAGGATGGAACTCGGGTACGAGCAGCAGTTGCTTTTACAAAGATGATATAGAACATAAAGAAAGGCAAACTTGTCCCTGGTTCAGCATCCCCCCAGCAGCGCTTTCAGTGCCAACGCCAAAGGCTTTCATCTCTTAGAGCATCTCTGCAAACAAGCTCGGCGCCCAACACCGACAGCCATCAACATTGCGAGACCAACCCAAAGAACGCACTGTAAGCGATGAAAACAAAAATGATAAAAAGACACATGACACGCAGAGCCGCCTGTCTAATTAAGCACCTTAATTGCCTAAACTACTGAACTTGCCCCTCCAGAGCTCGGCTTTACGGTACCTTTCCCGCGGCACTTGACTCTGTTGTAATGCAGATCGGAGACTCCTTCTCTGCGAAGCACCTTCCACCCTCCAAGGCTCTTAATCAGCCACTTAAATATCCCCCTCGCAGGTGAAACGGAGCCCCTGCTCAACAGGCAGAAAAAAAGCAACACACCAATTCCCAGCGCAGGCCCCGAGAGGTTTATGCACCGATGAACCAGTGGGATCTGCAGGAACACAACCCAGCCTTCTCCAGAGGGTCTGCGAGCCTTGGAGTGGATTTTAATGGAAAATTCTCGTGAAACAAATCACTGATTGTTTTTAACCTCTGTAGCTAAATAGATCAGGGGAGGCAGATTCATTATTGATTTAATCACTTACAGGAGAGTAAAAGTTGTGCATATCTCGCTCCATTAGGATCTGATATCCCAGTAGCCATTTCCAGTTCACTGTTCAGGCTAAAAACCCTTTTTGCACAGACGATGGTCCTGCCATCGTGCTGTCCCTTCCCAGAGCCTGATGTGCAGGAACCAGGGTGTCCTTCCATCTGCAAACAGAGCCTGATCTTAACCTGGGACCAGAGGATGGTAAATAAGGCAGAGCTTTGGCTCTTTGTCCCCACCAAAGTCCCCAGGAGCCACATTTCCATCTCCTGGATCCACGAGGTTCTGCTGGCAATGGATTCACCTCTCCATGGCCTCCTTGCAGGAACACACCTCGCCTGGAGGGTACAAATCGTGCCCCAGGGTGGATTTTAGCTCTCCAAAGCAGGTGCTTCTCCTTGTCTCTGTTTGTGCAGCATCCAGCACGCCAGGGACCCCTTCCTGGTCAGGACCTTGAAATGCAACCGTAGTGTTGCAGCTGTAGGGCAGGGTGGGAAGAGGGTCTTAAGATGGGACATTTGATGTTGAACAAAAGCATAATTGTGGGGCATAGAAATGCTTTGTATAAATAAAAATCATGAATTTTGACTGCAAAAACTATGAGAGATGAAGGACCTTCCTTTCCGGTAGGGCTGGACATCAGGACTCGCCCCCACCCCTGATGTTGTACACAAAGGAAGGTTTAGTGGTGCATCATCTCACCAGCAGCCAGCAAATTGCTAAATAACCCCGACCTTGCTGCCTTCAGAAAGAAAGAGCCTGGATTTCCCTTCCCAGAGCTCCCTGCCCTTTAGCTGGTGCTATGTGTGATAAGGTTCAGATAATATCCTAAAGTGCTTCATTTAGCACTCATCTCATGGCATATTAATTAAGACTTCTGGCCAGTTTCTCTCCTTTTAAGAGCCTGAGTTGTAAGACAGGTGAATTAAATCCCCGGGGAAACTCAAATTTCACTGACCTTCTCTCTCTCATTCCCAGCCCATTGTGTTCCTCATGTGGCACCAGGTCCTCCGTGACAACCAACAACTCCTGACCCTCTCACTAAACATCTTGGAGTGGCCAAAACCCGGATTACAACTCCTGGAGCTCTGGGAGTTTTTAGGAGCAGCTCAGGGGCTGGTGGGAATGGCAGATTCCAGCTTTGGGGCTGGGCAGGAGTGGGCATCGCTGGGAAATCACATCCTTGGCCACCATGCCTGCTCCCACAGCCAGAAATTCGGATTATCCAACTGCTGCCAAGCACTGGAGTTACAGCAGGAATGTGCAGGAGGCACATATGGCCCCAGAGCTGGGAGATGACCCCGGAGCTGGGAGGTGTCCCTGGAGCTGGGAGATGGCCCCAGAGCTGGGAGATGGCCCCAGAGCTGGGAGATGACCCCAGAGTTGGGAGATGATTCCTGGAGCTGGGAGATGGCCCTGGAGCTGGGAGATGGCCCCAGAGCTGGGAGATGACCCCAGAGTTGTGAGATGATTCCTGGAGCTGGGAGATGGCCCTGGAGCTGGGAGATGATCCCAGAGCTGGGAGATGGCCCCAGAGTTGGGAGATGATCCCAGAGCTGGGAGATGATCCCAGAGCTGGGAGATGAATCCAGAGCTGGGAGATGATCCCAGAGTTGGGAGATGATCCCAGAGCTGGGAGATGATTCCAGAGCTGGGAGATGATTCCAGAGCTGGGAGATGACCCCAGAGCTGGGAGAGGCTCCTGCTGTTCTGCTCATCAAATCCCTCTCTTTTTTCATTTCAAGGCCTGACAAGTCCAACTCGGGGGGTGCCCTCCGAGCATCCCCCCTGTGCCAGAGCCCCAGATGACACCTTGGTGTGTTCTGCTGGCTCTGAAGCTGCTTATCCACTAGGGATGAACAGACTGGGAAGCCCCAGTTGCAGTCATTTAGCACTGCCTTGGGACATCAGAAGTCAAAAACATCCCAAAGTGAGAGTCTGGAATTCAAGGAATAGGTTAAAATCCTGAGTATATGGGGATTCTGGATTCCTTAGGTTAAACTTGGTTGATTTATGCCTATTGAGTCACAGCTCCAAGCCAAGCTGATAAATCAAAAATTGCTAAAAAACCAAGTCAGGCTGGCAAATCCCTGACAGAATTCCTCTTGCAGAAATCCCCGTGTCTGTAAGAGGAATTGTGCCAGCAATTTTTCCAGGGTATCAGAGTCTGTCCCCGGTTTCTGTGTGGCAATCCTGTGCTCCCTGGAAGAGGATCCCTGGGATGAAGCTGATTAATTACCCCAAGCTGGGGACAGGGTCGTGAGAAACTTTTTTGGAGCTGCCAGTTAATCAATTTTCCTCCTTTCAACCACTCTTACCCAGCTTGGGACACCAAATTAATCTGCACAGAACAGTCGCTCTTATGGTCACAATTTCATCACCCAGGTGAAGAAAGGGAACCTGAAGCACAAAGCAGTTAATCCTACAGTCTTCTACCTCCAGAGGTCTGTCCCAGACAATTCCAGCAGTATCCTTATTAAAGCTCCATTTCTCTGCTGGGAGATGTCTTAATTTCCATATCTGCATTGCCACATGGAGTGATAAAATGTCAGCGTTTCTCTCCCTCCCCAGGAAGATGCTCCATGGGAGGAAGTTATAAATAATTGCGGGAAGGAATTCCCTTCTCTTGTTTTCTTCTTGTCCACTTTATGGTTTCAATAAGAATTGGTGCTTGTTACATGAAAAAAAATGAAATATTTTACAAAAAAAAAAAAAAAAAAAAAAATCTTCGCTTTTTGT
>VWZG01001713.1:412755-430064 GCA_013396735.1 Grallaria varia
GCTTTATGTCTTTGTAGTCATTCTTTGGAATATTTTTCTCTGGAATAACCTGCTGTAAAATCAGACCTTGAGTTTAGAGTAATAACAGGAGCATCTCTCTGGTGGACTGAGGTGCTGTTGGGACAGTAAGGATCAGGCAACAGGAGATATTTGGGGTTAATTACAACCTTTTTGCCTCTAGAGCTACAAATTAAAAATATTTTAATTTTTAAATGCTGCAGTGCCCACACTCTGGGGATCTGCCTGAGCCTCTCCTGACAGGATTATTCCTTTCAGTGAATTGTTAGAACCAGAAGCTCCAATTTCCATGAAGTCAGAGGTGCAAAAGCCTTTGAGGTATCTGTAGGTACCTCCAGGATGAACACAGAACAGACCTTTAGTTTTTCCCTCTTAGCTGACACTTCAGTTTGGGCTCCCACATGTGTTACAACCTTTTAAGAACAGCTATTACCTGACACATGGAAAGGAAGGAGAGACAGTGTTATTTGCTCAGTGAAGAATCAAAGAACTCAAATTCTTGCGTATTTGGATTATTCTCCAGATTTCTTTAACTTATTCACTGGGAAAGGACAGACATCTGGGCAAAACAGGGATAAAAAATGCCCCTTGCTATATTTGATTTCCACGAGCACAGGGGAGGGAGGGATTCACTTAATGTGTAAGGAAGAATAAGTCAAACATGTATGCTTGCATACCATTTTGATGGACTCAGGGTGTGTGGAAAGGAAGGAATATCTAAAAATCAATTGTAGATTCCAGGAGAATATCCAGTGGATTCCTTGGAGTGTCTCCTTGCTTTCTCTGAAGGGTTAAAATGAAGTCCAGCCCTGGATTCAGCATCTTTGCTGATCCCAGTGACTGATCATAGCAATTTCTCCTGCAGGAACAGAAGCCTCTGGATAAACTCATTTCAGACACCGAAGACTATAAATGTGCTACAGACCAACCACTCATGGTTCACTTGTAGTGTTTAAACTCATGTTCAGGAGGGTTTAAAAACACTTGTATAACAGCAAGCAAAGTGTTTCAAACACTAATGTATTTCTGAGACTCCAGGCTAGGCATGTTTCAGTTACAGGAGAACATTCCCCTACGCAACACAATAGACATGTTGAAAAAGGATAACAGCACCTGGAATTTCATGCGTGTGCCATTTTTCCTGTATGTGTTTTATGAGGTCAGTCGAGGTCTGATGCCTGACATGGCTAAATAATCACATTTCCATCTATATGTATCTTTGTGTCTTCATTTAAAATGTATTACCTGAGCCTTCTGCTTCTTTGCAATTACCAACTTCTCCAGGCAGGACAAGAGACTGTTCAGAGGTGAAGTTCAGTCACGTTCAGGAGGATGAAGCTGTAAGTCCCCCAGGTGAGGGACTGCCCGTGGCTTTAATCTAAATTGTGGTCTGGACTTTCTTGAAGTTGCTCAGCTCTTCATCTATATTGTAATTCACACTTATTTTATTTCATTATGATTTCTCTCATGAGAAGATGGATCCAAACTCAGAAGAGTGGCAGGAAAGGTGTGTGTTAGCACAGGCAGGGGACGGGGCATCTCAATTCCCAGCTGGTTTTAGCCAGAACTTTCCCATTTTCCTTTCCTACCCCGAATTTACCTATTAGCATATTCATTAAATGTGTGCTGACTGCAGTGCTCTCACGCTGGGCGTGAAGTCGCGAGGCTGCACTTTATCTGAGTTTGGATTAGATGAGAAATTCAAACCTCATTCAAACCTCACTCTCTTTGACAAAAGTCCCAGAGGTCCAGGGATCTCTGGGGTGAACCCATGTGGATTTGCTGTTATTTTGTGCAGCAGGTGTGGAAAAGATCCCGTCACTCCGGAGCTGATGTGCACAGTGATGGATCTCTCTGTTCCTATTAAAACTGCAGCCTGAATGATGTCCACTGACACCCCACTGGTCTTCTCCAGAGCAGATCCGTGAGTGGGAGGCAGTTTCAGGGGGATCAGGTAGGAAATGGCATTCCCAAATCCCAGATTCCCACGGCTGCCACCCTTCAGGCAGCGCTGCTGTGCTGCGGGGTCCCTCCTGCCAGGATGGGGCAGAAAGCCTTTCACTGCTGCTTCTCTCCTGTTTGTGGGTTCTTTGTGTAGCTTGAAGAGTTTCTGAAACGTTTCATCCTCCTGGCAAACACTGGGGAGGAAACCAGAATAATGGAGCAGAACAGGCACTGCTTCCTAAACCCCACGGCTCCCGAGGTTTGGGATGAAGGGCAGGGAGTCACGCTGGTGGTAACTCTGTGTTGGCCGGTAGGATTAGGGATTTCCTCTACTTCTCCAACTAGGATTAGGGATTTCCTCTCTTTCTCCAACTAGGATTAGGGATTTCCTCTACTTCTCCAACTAGGATTAGGGATTTCCTCTACTTCTCCAACTAGGATTAGGGATTTCCTCTATTTCTTCAACGAGGATTAGGGATTTCCTCTATTTCTCCAACTAGGATTAGGGATTTCCTCTGTTTGTCCAACTCTTAAACATGGGAGCAAGTCGATGTTACGCTGTCTCAGAGTTGGAATAACTCTTTTCCCAGGGGTGTAAGTTGGCCCACAATGCAGCAGCGAACCTGCCCCTGCTCCAGGAGCTCTGTGCCCACAAGGAGGTGCCTCCTGGTGGTGTTATCCCACCTGGAACCACCGTGTCCTGCTGGCAGGACCTCTAGGCTCAGTCTTGCCCTGTGAGATGAGTACTTGCATTCCCTCTGTGAATTCTTTGGGTAGCACAAAGAGTTTCTAAAACTGTTGATTCTCACAGCAAACTCGGGGGAATAAACCAGAATAATGGAGCAGAACAGGCACGGCTTCTTAAATCTCCTGACTCCTGAGTTTTGGGACAGTAGGAAGGGCAGGGAGTCCTCCTAGTGGCAACTCTGTGTTGGCCAGTAGGATGAGGGATTTCCTCTATTTCTCCAACTCTTAAACATGGGATAAGGTAGAAGTGATGCTGTCTCAGAGCTGGAATAACTCTGTCCCCAGTGCCACAAAGCACAACAGCAAATCTCCACCTGCTCCAGGAGCTCTGTGCCCACAAGGAGCTGCCTCCCAGTGGTGTTATCCCATCTGGGAATCACCACGTCCTGCTGGCAGGACTTCCAGGCTCAGTCTTGCCCTTTGAGATGAAGGGCCCAGCCCATGTACAGGAGATGCCCCAGCTCAGGGACTGGCACAATTAGTTCCTTTGTTTGATGAGAGGATTCGTTTGCTGCTTTGGTTGTCTCTGGAGTGCCAACAAACGAGCTTGGCCAAATGCAGTGGCTTGGTGGAGAGTCATGAGCTAATGCAGTGTTAAAAGAGAGCAGAACAATTGGAAATGACACTCCTTGGCTGTGCAAACATGCCCACGGTTACCAAGGAATGCTCCGCTTTGGGGGAATGCACAGTTATGGATGGATGGGGAACTTCCATTTTCCCAGCGATGCTGAATTAGTGCCCTTTAGAGAACCGCTGGAGAAATTCAAATTAGAAAATAATCAAGAGCCTTGGTAATGTGTACATATGGTAATATAGAATGTGTTACACAATTAAGTCAATGTTAGCTCAAGGAAAATCTTGGAGAATCATTCCCTGCTAATGCAGTGGCACCGCAGAGCCCCCAGTCTGGCCCTGCACCTTCATGGCACTGTATTAATGTGAACTCACACAGCTTTGGGCTGGGTGTGAAGGGGAAACTTCATTCTTCTTCACCTAGAAAAATGCTAATTTTAAAATTTTATATATATATAAAATTTTATGGTTTTTTAACCCAAAACAGGTATAAATATCGCAGCTCTCAAAAAAAAAAAAAAAGCTGGATATAAACCTGGTCATGTGTGGAGGGGAACCCACCCTGGCCAGGAGGACCCACCCTGTGTTCAGGTGGGGAGAGGAGGCAGAGGGACCCCAGGAGTGAAGCACTGACTGCCCACGGCAGCTGAACCGTCTGAGAGGGGAAAATGTACCTTTTGGGGGAGAGGGAACAGTTTTCAAGCAAGGACGAGAGCAAACTCTCCGAGTGAGATGGTGTCACACCACACTGATCTTCCCCTGGGCCAAAGGCAAAGGTTCCATCATACCTTAAACCTTGTCCGGCTGATTGGAAAAAGAAGTTTAATTCCAGAGCTGTGGGGTTTTTTTCCCCCCTCTCTTTCAGCCGCAGTGGTTTTTTGATTTGTACTAACCTTGAAGATCCAAAACAAAATATGTGCTAATGATATTCCTATCTCCCAGCTGGTGCTGGCAACTCTTTTCCTGCTCCACAGGACAAGTGCAAGTACAAATGCAAATACCAGAACCTTGTTGAGCGCCGAGCGTCCCACATTTCGGTCTCAGCGTTCGAGCTACAAGACATGCAATAAAACAGTTTCTGCTTGGAATGAATAATTGAGCTGCTTCTGTGGGGAGGCCTCTAAAGAGCCATGTGGCAGAATGTTCTTTAAGGCACTTCTGAAAGCCATCCCACCTGGAAACCATCCCGCACACAGAGCCCACGTTGCTCTTCCCCTCCGCTTGCTTTAATTGCTCCTTCCGTGGCTGTACCTGAGCTGGATGGTGAGGAAAACCAGCAGGATACTCAGAATGTTGGAATTATTTTTAAGGTAGAGCGAGACTTCCAAACGCAGAAAAATCCAGGAAAGCCGTTGGGCGGGTTTTTGGCTTGAGAATTCTTTCCAGATATCAAAATCCCTTCAAAGGACATCAGAAAGAATTTCGGAACACTTTAATGCTTGGTTCTCGACCTGAATTATGTAGCACCCCATTGCTACAGCCCCCACCACACGGCAGGGCCCCTTCCAGAGGGGCCACATTCCTGGATAGCCATCCCAGAGCGTTCCTGCCTGGGTGGGAAAGCCCCTCCCAGCCATCCACTCCAAGCCAGAGAGGCAGAGCACCACACAGAAGGGTTTTGACATTCAGAAAACATTTTGAAATGAAAAATGTTCCCTCTTTCTCCTTGGGGTGTAACGGAGAACAAAACCACCCCCAGCAAAACTAATGAATTGCATTAGCAACAACACTGATGCTAATAACAATAATAATAACGGGGACAGGATTTCTGACACATCAGCATTTCCCTGTGTAAGAGGCTTCTCCCACAAATCCAACAGCTGGTTGTTTTCCACTGGGATCATGAGAGGGGCTGAATATCCCTTAGTGGTGCTTTAGGCAGCTTGACTAACACACAGCCTCCTATTCCCATTCCTGGGAGTAAACTGGGAGTAAGGCACAGGCTGCCAACTCCGAGTATTATTTATGCCAAAGTTAGAGTCAGAGGAAAGAAATAAAAGCCTCCAAAGATTTTCTTTGCTGAAATACAGACGCTGAGGTAGGGAGGGATATTTCACTGTATCCTTGGAGGACATCTGTTCGCTTCCAAGTACTGCAAGGGAAGCTGAAACAGTCGAGTCAGGGCCACAAATTCCACTCTTTTTCTGCAATGTGCCTGGAATAAGTTCCACCTGCACCATGCAGTGTTGCTTTTTCATTCTGGCAATGTGGATATTTACTTTACACTGGACAAAATTATGTCAGTGACAGATTTCTGTTCTTAGGGAGCTTCAGGTGTGTGAAATGCGCTTTTGATTTCCTTATTTTTGTTAGTTCATTCATTGCTTCATTACTGAACACATCTGATTAACAATGCTTAATTGCCCTCTAGCTCGCATGACTTGTAAACTCTCTGGTTAACACTACAATTCTCATGTCTAAGTAACACAATGACAGGAACTGACATCTGTTATTTACGTCAGCATTATTTCTTTTTTTATTTGTGGGGAAAAGGCTGCGGAGACTAGACCTTAAATTTTCTTTCTTTGGAGAACAGAGCATAAAGAAAAGCCAGAATTCATAAAGAATCGGGATATAACAAAAAACTCTGCAGGGGAAGATGCATTACAGGGAATCTTCCTCTATTAAAGCACACATGAAGATTCAACAGGTTTCAGTGCTGGAAACCAAAATACTCAGTTTCAGGAAGTGAACAATTTAATTCTGGGTTGCAAAAGATTTGCAGCAGGTACTTGAAACAGAAAAGGGATTTTATTAATGCCCAGGAATTCAGTCCATCCAAGAATGATTAGAGCTTTTCAAAAGCTGATTTTCAGCGTCTTGTTTTCCTTTTGGTTTATTCTTTTTGAATAAGCAAAGCTCGGGGCCACTTGCTCCCCACTGCAGCTGGATTTTTGACATCAGTCCAGACTCGTATTACCCCTCCTGATTTTCTGCAGCCTGTGCTGTGATTCCATTTATTAGGGACTCCTAATTTAATTCCCAGCAGCACACTTTGCAGGTAGATCCTTCAGCGAGGCCTCGTGCTGAGCACGGTGCTTCTCAATGTGAATAATGATCCTGGGATTTGGGCTGTACTGTTACAGAAATCAGCCATTCTGCTGACCCTGGAGCAGGCTAATAATTCGATTACACCAAGAAAAGGAGATCTGGAACTGTAGAAACATGTTTGGCAAAGTCTACGTTAAAAAAAAACACAAAAGCATGAAGAACAACAAAAACTAAATAAAAGCAAGCCCTGCATAGCAGTGTGAGAGCAGCCTACCTCTTAGCAAGCATTTTGTGCAGGATCCTTTCCTCCTGCACTGACATTAAAACTATAAACATCTCATGTCTGCTTAATAGTTCTGCCTTTAGGGGCAGTGAAAGGAAAATTACCCAGAGAAGAATAAGCCTTATGGCAAGATCCTTCCAGGCTTAGGGACTCTGGAGACTGAAGTGGGTTTTGCCCTCAAATATTTTGTAAAGCATTTCCATGAAGGGCAGTCAGACCAACATGGAGCCCTGTGTTTTGGGGTCAAACAGAGCCCCCCACCAGTGCCAGCAGCAGAGATGTCACCCTCGGGGTGCTCAGGGCCCTTCACCTTCACTCCTCCATCCCTCTCCTGCATCTTGCTTTGCATTCACCCACCTCCCCATGCTCTCAGTGTTATCCTGCAACTCACTGACAAAGTGCCACATCACAGAGGCTGGAATAGAGGGCAAGCTTTGGGGGTATTTATAACCCCCTTGGAAACGGCTCCCTTGCCTTACCAAGGAGCACAGGGGGGGCTGGAGGTGTTTTTCAGGAGCCCAGGCTGACACCCTGCCTGGGCAGCACAGCAGAAGTGCCCTCACTGACTGTTGTGACCGTCAGATAAACACACAGGCTCCAGACTTTGTCAGGAAAAGTAAAATGGCAAAAGTGAAAGCGCTTTATTCACACACAGCTAAACTTTTATACTATTCTACTCCTGTCCATAAGTGTCTCTGCTCCCCATCACTGGCTGGGTGTTCTTGCCCATCAGTCTTAGTCCATCTTCTGATAGGTGGACGTCACGTCTCCTCGTGCTGGCAAATCTCAAAACACACTCTTGTTATTCTTGGTTGTTTTCTTCAACTCCTTCTGCTTTCCCAGGCCTGGCCCAAGGACACAGGGGGTGTTTGCTGCTGCTTTCCCAGGGCTACAGTCGCCTCCTCTCGAGGCCAAAGATGTCTGTGGCCCAGTGTTCTTCCATAACTAACCACTATTTCCTTGTGTAAAGAGCATCGTGAAGATCTCTGCTGAGGAGAAAGGGCTGTCTCCACACTACATCCCATGAAGCCCCAAATCATGGACACTGGCAAAGTCTAAAGGCATTATCACTTTATTCCTTGGGTATGCTGTCACTTGGAGGGGGGGCAGCGCTACAAGGTATTTAAATTTACCCTTTCCCTGGTTTTATTTTTAATGAATTTCTGGATAACAATGTGATAAATTAATGGCCAAGCAAAACGCTTTGTTTTCATGGACACGAGGCATAAAAAAAGGAGCCCATAATCTTGGCGCTCTGGAGCAAATAAACTTCAAATTTGTGAAGCTCATGGATAAAATTTGAAGTGTTCAGAGCAAACAGTAGGAAGAAATTGAAGCATTTGTGCTTTTGCAGAAGGCAATCTGATCTTGGGAGAAGGATGAAAACAAAGAGGGAAGCCTTTTCAGGTAGTCAGGAAATGAAGAAAATGAAGGACCAATTCCCTGCTCCGTGGACTGCAGACCCCCCGTGCAGGCTTGTTTGTGCTCTTCAGTCCCTCGGTACATCCACACCCCATAATATCAATTTAACATGATGGCGTGCAATAAATGACAGATTGAGGAGGTGCTGAGGCTCTTAGGTAACAGGGACCGCAGTAGCATCTATCTTCCATAAAAGAGAAATACAACTTGTCCCTGCTGGCGTTTTGCTTCTGTGTGGGTGGATATGAAAAGCAAAGATATATCTTGCAGAAAAGTCCCTGCACTCGGTCCTTTGAGCTGTTTGCTGGTTGTGCCCAGCTCCTCTCCCTGCCCCATGGTGGGCTGCATCCAGCCCTGGTCCTAAAAGCTGCTGCTGCCCCAAATCCTACAGCTTGGGCTGTTGTGCTGCTCTCTCCAGCCCTGGGCACGTTCAGGGCACCCAGAGGCACCTGCCTGCCTTTGCCCCATCCTGGCTCAGCCCAGGGGCTCCCAATCCTCCTGCTCCTCTGGAAGCAGCAGCAGCAGCAGCAGGAGCTGCCTGTGCCTTCGTTTTGCAGAGTTTACTAATTTGGGAACAAGCGCTGAGCACGTTCACTGGGAGTGACACTTGTTGAGGGGTCAGGCTGGTGGGTTCGTCCTCCATCTGTGAGACCACCCCAGCGTGGGAGAGGGATGAGAACCAACCCCTCTCCATCCCCCTGTGCACACTTCCATTCCACTGCATCTCCTTTCTAACTGCAAAGAATAACTGTAGGTACAGCTTGGGAGGAGAGTTTGTAGTTTATTTTCATTTTATAAAAAAAACCCAAAACTCAGTCAACATGACATGAAAATTTGTCTAAGTTTTTGGCAGACTTAAAAATAATAATTAAGCTTTCTCTCTGGGTTGAACAGAATGTTCCACTCAAATCCAAAATTAAATGCCCTTTTCTACTTGAAACGTGCTTAAACATCTACAAACAAGAGGAAAATACATTTAGGAAGTAAACACTGAAGCTAAGAATTAAAAACTCATGTTGCATTCATTGCAGAAAGTATGGACACACCTGGTGTTTTATTGGTTTGGGTTTTTTTTTCACCACAGCTTCTTTTGATTGAACCAATCTGGCCAAAATTAATAGTTCGATACAAATTTCAGGTTCTAAAACAGTCTCTGAGATTTTTGAAATGGCCCATCAGAAAGGTTACAGTGCTCTTTGATGCTCGGGGTAGAGAAGGAAACACAAAAGGCTGATTTCTGAGAATGCTCTTCAAAACATAAAATGGTAGATAAGACCTTGTGATTGTGAAAGAGCTGCACCGAGTCCTTCATTGGGGGCATCCCAAGTTTCCAGCAGAACAGGGATCCGTTTTCTTGCTCTCCCCTTGTCAGGCTCTTGGGGCCAGAAAGCACAAACCCTCCTGATCTCCCCAGTACACCCTCGATTCTCTGGTCACTATGGGGTGTCAGGAGCAAGGATACCCCTGATGGGATATGGAACCACCCAAACCCATCAGGCAGGAGCTGAAGGTGGCTCGGGATATGGAACCACCCAAATCCATCAGGCAGGAGCTGAAGGTGGCTCGGGATGTGGAACCACCCGAATCCATCAGGCAGGAGCTGAAGGTGGCCTGGGATGTGGAACCACCCGAATCCATCAGGCAGGAGCCGAAGGTGGCCTGGGATGTGGAACCACCCGAATCCATCAGGCAGGAGCTGAAGGTGGCTCGGGATGTGGAACCACCCGAATCCATCAGGCAGGAGCTGAAGGTGGCCTGGGATGTGGAACCACCCGAATCCATCAGGCAGGAGCTGAACGTGGCTTGGGACTGGACGGGGGGGTCGGAGCACTCGTGTTTTTCCCTGGCAGTGAGTGGTTCCCAAGAGATGCCAAAGCCAGGGAAATCCTGGGTTCTCCATGGCAGGTTTAGAGGCATTAGGACCAGGCAGTACATCACAGTGGGATTACCTGGGAAAGTGCAAACTTCAAGAGAAAATCATGTTGAAATAAAAAGCCAAACCCCCAAACCTGTGCCTTTTTCCAGGAGCTCGGAAAAGCCACTTTTCTCTGCAAGAAAATCTCTGCTGAGTGCCAGCATTGCTCATGTTGAGGCAGAGCTGCCTGATACAGCTAAGCCCTGTGAATTTGAACAGTTAACAGCTGGACTAATTAGAGAGCCCGGCATTATTGGGATAACTGATAACCAGGGCTAAGCAAGGTTATTTTGCAAGTAATAGATTTGACTTTGCAAAGAACAGTGGATATTTGCAGAGCTAATGAAAACTGTGCTTCCCAAATTAAAGTGCGGGCAAGCAGGGAAAGAACTGGAGTGCACCTAATTAAAAATGCATACTGAGGAGGGAAGGCACGATCCAAGGGTAAACAAATGGCAGAGAGCAGGTCTGTGTGCAGTAAATACAGGAGGAGGCACGAGGTGACTCACGGTGTCCAGCCTGAGGATGCTGAGGACACAGTGCTGGGGCCACCACCCTTGGAAGTGCTCAAAGCAAGAGGCACTTTGTGACATGCTTTAGTGGCCATGGTGGGACTTGGTCAAAAGATGGACTTGATCATCTTGGAGGTCTTTTCCAACCTTCGTGACTCTGCGGTTTTGCTGCTCTGAGCAAACCCCCTTCAGGCCCCAGGGCTGGCAGCCCAGCATCTCCCACTGCCCCCAGACACAACCTCCATGTGTCCCAGAGGTTATTGTGCAGCTCACAAAGCTACTCCTTCAAGGGTCTGCATTTTCACATGCAAATGAGCTTTGATTTAAACTCATTAGCATTTCCCTTTCTAAGCTCCAGGTTGAGTTATTCTTAGACTCCTTTCTCTTGGAGGAATTATGACTTATTATCTGACAGAGTGACTACGATCTCCCATCTCATCTTCCTAATCTAACATAACCTTCACAATTCTCATCAGCTTTGTTTGCCAGGCACCCACAAGAAATATGTCACGGGCACAGCTTTGTGGCATCTGCTTTTCCTGGATGGGAGTTTGGATAAACCTCCCCCTCTGCTTTCATCCTCTGGGTTGGTACAGCAGGATCCCAGCTCTGGTGCTGGCTCTGGGAGAGATGCTGAAGGCTTTGACAGCTCCCAGCTGCTCATGCTTGGGGTAGGAGTGGTGTTTCTGGTCCCCTGTGTCAGAGTCCAGAGTAAAACTCTCCTTTAGCCTGCCTGAGGTTTCATTACTTTATTAATTTATTAATTATTATTATAATCCTTATCTTTATTATTATTGTTAATATTATTATTCATTATTACTATTATTATTATTATCATCATATTCATCCTAGGTGAGTATCCCTCCTCACCTCTCCAGCAGGATATTTACTGAAGCCACCCCAGTGGGAATCACATGAGAAGGGTATGTAGGGTACGGCCTAACAGAAACTTTCAATATGACATAAATTTATTGGAAAAGGTGCTGATTAATCCGGCAATTGCATGGAAAAAAGGTTTGCTGACCTCTTGCTGACATTTCTGGTTTATTTATGGAAGAAACTTGGGCATGAAGGGCTCAGGGATTAGCAAGGCCTTTGCAAAAGCAGGGCTGTTCACTTTGGACACAGAAGAAGTGGGGGATGATATCAAAAGGTGCATGGCAGAGAGGTGTTCTCATCATCTCAGCTTGTACAAACGAGGGAGCGCTGCACAGTGACATAACCCAAGTGGATCAAAAGGAACTGTTTTCATGTAGCGCCTGATTAGTCAGTGAAATTAATTAATGCAAAAAATGTAGATGGATTCTAAAAGCCAGTCACTGACAGGGTTAGCAGGAGTATCCAGCACAGAGTGATACTATCCTATCTTTTTGTACTTTAATGGAAAGACATGGATATATTTAGAGCATATCTAGCTAGCAAATGTACAGGAGGCACGAAGCCTCCTGCATCTGGTTCAGAGCCACCTCTTTAATGATTATGAATGAAGATGGAATGCCTACCAGCCCAAATTGGCATGTTGCAGACAGACACTTCTTTCCAAAGCACACAGTGCCAGCTCCTTGTCAAAGAGCAAATGTGGAAATAAAAGACTATGGATCTGAAGGAAATGAATTCCTATATCTGCACAAGAGAAAACCTGGCAATTGTGCCACAGCCAACTCATGTCCCATCACACATCCCATTTGTCAGGTGTGGAAAACACCAGCACAAACTGCCTCTTAATACCTTGACATTATTGCCCTGGTTTCTGGTTATAAAAAGTTTCCACATTTCGAGGCGAGCTCAGCTCCATTATGTTCTGCTTGTCTTTGCCTTAAAACCACAGGGGAAGATTAATCTTTTGAAGGGAGTCCATCTCAGCTCGCTGGGGGAGTTGAGCTGAAGGTCAAGGGATGTTCAGAGAGATTCCTTGAGTTCCACCTTCCCATCCTCCCCATCCCAGAGCTGCTTTAGCTCTTGTCCTGCCCCTCAGCTGAGCACATTCTCTGAGCACCTCCCTCCTTGCTGGGGATAACTGACTGACAACATTAATGGTGCTGCACTGAAACAGCTGGAAAATCCTCCAGCATATCTTGTTTTAGTTAACCTGGAGTCATTTAAACCGTAAGGCTCCCGGAGAGTGATAGTGAGCCTGGAATTCCCCCGTGTGACAGGGGAGACTTTAATGCAAAATGAAGTCTTATCTCATTAAGCATAATTTTTATCATATCAGTGACTTGCTTAACAGATTAGTAAACGTTGTTGTTCTAAAATGATAAGACAGCTCCTCACACAAAATTGGATTATGACAGTTCATACTGCAAAAAGCAAGGATTTGCCATTAACATATGGAAATCACTCAAATTTCTCTTGTAATTAGACTTAGCCTGCCTTTGCTGTTGACACACAAACACTGACTTGTGTCTTCATACAGAACCCCCTGTTTCCTTGTAGATAAATACAGAATAACATCCGTGTGAACTAAGGAAATCTAAAAGGTGATGGATTTTTAAACTCTCTTAATTGAAGTGTTCGCAGTTTCTTGAATAGTTTCTGGGGCACTTAAAAATGGTTTCAAGGATTGTCTTTTCAGCTGTCTGGAATTGGAAATATCAAGGTGCTTGAGATTGTTACTTCATTTATATAAATATGTATATATCAATATACATATGCATATTTGTTTTACTAAACTCAGTTAAATCTCACCAAGCTTTGACCTTTGGTGACTTCAGCCCAATTTCTGCTGTGCTCCTCAGCCACTCAAAGCCACTGGGCCATGAGTTTGTTGGCCACTGGAAAGGTGACTGTGGTTGAGAGAGTGAAAATAAGTGCTGCAGATTATGTAGACACTCAAGGTCAGGTTTGAAATACTATAAATCCATCTCTATACAGCTGTCTTAGAGTTACATTAAACTTGCAGCTGCTACTCGTAGGGAAAATGCTTTTTCCATCCCCTGGTCTGAAGTTCTTAGGTCACCCTTGCAAGGAGCTTTGATGGGACTTAGAGACTGATCCAGTGCCATAAAATGAGGATGAAGACTCTTTCCCTCTCTCCCCACTCCAGCACAGCTCAGGAAATTCACCCTTTATTGACCAAGTGGGTGTTAAGTGGCAAATCCGAGCGCCTGAAATCCAGGGGGGGTTTTCACTCCTCTGCTGCCAGCAGCAGGAACAGCAAAATCCCACTATATCCAGCAATATTCAGGGCTGGAAATTCGTGTTCATGGCAATCTCTGAGAGCTGTACTTACACAGCACATAATTTAGACATCCGAGCCACATTTGCCTTTTCATGTAATTTACTCTTGCCTACGAATAGCAATATTTTGAATAATTAGTTACAATTCAGCCCGAAGGCCTCAATTTACATTTAACTGGCAAACTTTTACAAACAGCACACATTAACAGTTTTAAATGTCACAGTGATGTTTAATCATGCAAGACAATGCATGAAAATACTTAGAAATATTTCTAATTGGCAATGCAATTATTTAACTTGTTGTCTAAACTTTGGTGCCGTGTACTTTGTCTAAGGCTTTAAATTCAGACTCTCCACAATGAAAACAGTGAATCCAAGGCCAGGTTGGACAGGACCTGGAGGAACCTGGGGTAATGGAAGGTGTCCCTGCCCGTGGGAATGAGATGGTCTTTAAGGTCCCTTCCATCCTGAGCCATCCTGGGATTTTATGATCAGCAGGGCAATATCCTCAAGGATATCCTTTTTTGCCATGGAGCAGTTCCTTGTGCCAGAACTAACCCCCCTTGGCTGGTGCAGATAATGAGGTTGACAATGCCTTGCTGAGGGTGTTGCTCATTTTGGGACAGTCTAAACACACAGAGGTCTTTCTTTGGCAGGTGCATTTGGAGCTGAGTGGCCCCCAAAACGCTTCTCCACAATCTCCACTTCCTTGTGGATTCATTGCACTGGACAATCCCCCCATCAGCCAGACCACAGGTCACCTTTCCCAAAGGCACCAGTCCCTGGGTGACAACTTCTAAACCCTGTTTTCTCAAGGTTGTGTGGTCAACGCCAGGCAGTTCTTGCTCGCTCCAGTGGGACCGTTCCCTTCATTCCAGACCCGGCTGCACCCAACCCCATGGGCTGACCCTAAATCCTGGAGCTTCGTCTGCACCATCGGGAGTGTTCTGTGCATTTAGGTGGTCACCTGCCACCTGGATAAAGAGGCAAGTCAGGAATTTGGGAAGTCTCCCAGGCACTCAGAGGAACCATATCTGTGTATTTCCCACACACATCCCCAGGAAAGGGCAGGTGCCCCCAAGGGAGGCGTCCTGCCATCAGAGCAGGGAGCCAGTCCTCGAGCTGAAAAGAATAATTAAGTGAAATAATCTTTCTTTACTGTGCCTTTCAATTCCCCACTCCCTGCTCTGGCTTTACTTGTCCCCTGAGAGCTTCTTTTTACTGCTAACACTACTTTGGCCAGAAGGCTCCATAAATCACCCTCTGAAGAAGGGAGGAATCACCTGGGGCTGTTGCCAGTCCTACCCTGTGCAGAGTTCCCCTCCAGCAGAGATGCAACACTCTGCAGTGACATCTCAGACACAGATTAGAGAGCAGAATTCAAATAATTAGAACACTCCCTAGTCTCGTTGTATGGTCTGCTTGAAAGGGTTAAAAATTAGTGAGGGCTCAAACGGAGGAGAAATCTCTTGTTTCTGGTGTCACTTAAGAATATTGAGAAGATGAGAACAGCTACAGCTGGCCAGGCTAAGGATATATTTAGCAAGATTCTGCTCTGCGGCAGTGATGATTATGGAAGGATTTAATAACATGACAGGTAGAGAATAATCCTTCCTCCTCTTGAAATCATCACTGGCAAATTTTGTCCACTTTGAGCTGTCATGAGGAAAGCATCAAGCCTCTGACCCAGGAGACATGAAGCTGATCCGTGCTGCTACCACTCTTTCCTCGTTCTCCGTACACTCATTTCAGCGTTCCTGTCTGTGCCCAGGTGATAAGAACACTTCCTATATTCCAGGGAGTTTTTTTTTCCTCTTTCCCAACCCTGCTGTCAGGATGCAGAAGGTGCCTGTGGATGGAGAGCACCTCGCCGAGCTCCTCCAGGGTCGTGGCAGGATGCTGGTCTCACAACAACCCGGTGGAACCAGAGCAGCATCACCAAGAACACATCTTTAAAAAGCAGAGACAATCAATAGAGCATTGAGAAAAAACCCACTTTTCTTCCCTTTTCATCACTTTCCCTTCTCTTGCTGCCTCCCTCCTCCCCTCCCTGCCAGCCCTGCAGCACGTGAGGTGGATTTTCCCCCCTTGGATGGAGCCTCTGCCAGTGGATATTGTGGCTGTGGAATGCTCTTATTTCAAGGTGCTGGCAGGTATTGGGAGACAGAGCCGAGGGAGTGAGTGAATTCCAGACTCAGGAAATTACATGCCTACAGCACATCATATGGTTAATAAAATGGAAAAATCGAAGCTCTGGTCCCACAAGTTCCCTCTTTTAAAGCTCAGACACCTTTAGTTTATGAATTAGTAAGCCTTTTTCATTTCATAGTCCCGAGGGAATTGCTGTTTGCTGCCCTGCTCCTCCCGGTCCTGCTGTGCTGTTCTCTCTTATAACTTTGATTTTAACCTTCTATTACTTTTCATTGCACTTGAAGAAGAATTCTGCCCAAGAAAATGCTGTCTTCCTCCCTGCCTGACAGCCATTGGCCCTGGAACAGGCATATGCATCATTAAAAATTAGAATTATTTTCACTTCGGCCATCGCTCACTTAGAATATTTCAACCATCCTGTGCAGCCTGTGAGGTGCATAAACAGAGTGTAGGGAAATGCAGTGATTCCCCAGCGTTTCCCCAAAAAAATTCGTGAAGAAGGATGGTCAGGCTTTGGAAGGGGCTGCCCGGAGAGGTTTGGAGTCCCCACCCCTGGAGGTGTCCAAGGCAGGACTGGCCGTGGCACTCCGGGACAAGGTGGGCATCGGGCACAGGGTGGATGATCCTGGAGATCTTCTCCAACCCAAAGGATTCTGTGTTCCCTGAACGTCCTGGATGGACTGTCTGAACCACAACTACACCTGGGCTCAGTCTGTGTGCACTAAACCCACTGGGAATATACTCAGAGAGTTAAAACCTGCTTGTCGACAAATTTCATGTACTAGTAAACATTCTGCAGCACCAACTCTGCTCCATCACTCCCGAGGAAGTGGCTGGAGAAGTAACATCTCTAATCGTTGTAATAAGAGGCTCTATCAATATTTTCAAAATGACTAATGGCATTTAACTCTCAGGTTATATTTATAAATGGTTTCCACTTAACACATTCAACACATAGTTGACTTTAATAAGTACTTTGTGTAGTACAAACATGTTGCTGGGGCTGGGATAAAATGGTCCTCCAAGGAATACTTGCAACAGAGAGTGGTTTGGCTGATCATAGAAAACATACTTTTGTGAAGGCTTTATTTAAACAGCCCTCTGATTTATTCTGGAGGTGGGAAAAGGCTTCTTCCAAAACAGGCAAACCTGGTGGGGAAAGGGGTGTTGAACCTTCCTTTTTTTTTTTTGTTATTGTTGAAGCACAGTTTTCAGTACAATCCACAGCCCTTCTCTGAGCAAATGGTGGCTTAATCTCTCCCTCTTCCTCTGGTTGGAGCACCTGGGAAGGTGTTTAACACGTTCCCTGTGCCAGAGCTCCCTGCCTGACATTTGGTTCTTATCTCTGACAATTAGTTGTGCTGAAATCACCTTGTTTATTCCACTCTCCTGGAAGGGAGGCAGCTCTGCACTCGGAGCTCTGCCTGCACTCTTGCTGTCTCTCTCTGCCCTGCAATGCATTTTATTAACCCTTTTCTCATGCAGATCTTGGACATTCAGAAACTTCTGCTTGAAGAGTTTTTATTGGAATGGCACATTTTTTGTCGTTGTTGTTGTTGTGGGGTTTGGTGGT
>VWZG01001713.1:430099-488555 GCA_013396735.1 Grallaria varia
TTTTTTTTTTTTTTTTTTTTTTGTATGATGTGATCAGGGACAGAAGTGATAGCCCAGAGAAATATAATTTGTATAGGATTTGTTTATATGTGGCTTGTAAAGTTGATGAATCTCTTGAGAATCCTTACAGAGACTCCATAGACAGAAGATATATTATGTCTGTTATTACTACAGTCTAAGGGATCCAGCACTTCTTCAGAAAATCAGAAGAACCTGCCTAAAAATGTGCATAAAAATATAATGTTTTGATTAAATTAGTAATAAGAGTTTTCCTAACAAACCCTGGTCATTTTTCAATTTGATTATATTTTTTCTGTGCCTTTCACACCTGCTTTTCATGATGAATTGTGGCTGTTGCTCCACCTGCTCAAGGTCTGCTGGAGCCACGTGCATTTGGGATTCGCAGTGGTTCGTTTTTAAAGGAGTTATGGGAAAATGATCTTTATACATTTGGAGTCAAAATTAACCTTGAAGTAAAAGTCAAACCACCGCAATCTCCTTATATGTGATCAATCATAGAGTCATGGAATGGACCTTTAAGGATCATCCCATCCCACCTCCTGCCATGGGCAGGGACACCTTCCACCAGCCCAGGTTGCTCCAAGCCCCGTCCAACCTGGCCTTGGACACTTCCAGGGATCCAGGGGCAGCCACAGCTTGTCTGGGCACCCTGTGCCAGGGCTTGCCCACCCTCCCAGGGCAGGATTCCATCCCAATATCCCAATATCTAACCTGCCCTCTAGCAGTCTGAAGCCATTCCCCTGGTCCTGGCACTCCGTGCCCTCGGCAATGGTCTCTGCCCGTTTCTCCTGCAGGCTCCCTTCAGGTCCTGCCCTGACTGTCTGAGCCCACCTGGCAGGAGGTGAACAACTCAATCCCTCAATGACCTCAGCAGAGTTGTGATGTTCTGCACCCCCGGCCCCTCCTGGTGTCTGCATTGAACTTTCAGTGCTGGGCTGCTCTCTGGGTTTCCTCTCCCCCAGCCAGGCTGCACTTCCACACACAGACAAGATTTAAGGTGGGTTTTTTTTTTTCACTCTGTTTAGGTTAAAAGGTTTTATTTATGAAGCACCCACTGTCTTGAGACAACAAATCAGTCCTTAGATCTTGCTCATTAACACCTGCCTATTAAAGTGCCCATTACACAGTATCAGAGAGGCACCGCAGAGCCCACTCTGAATATTTGTCCTGTCTTTAAGGTGATTTTTGGGTGGACTGTAAGTGTTGCTCACGGTTTTATGCTTTCAGCTCCATCCTGCAGGTCCCTGCAATCAATGCAGCCCTGGAGGGCTCCTCTGAAGAGCAACTTCATTCCGAAACACTTGAGAAGACTCTCAGGAGCCCAGCACTGAGCCACGGTGATGCTACGTGACTTTTTAGACTTAATACTATTTAAGGATACGTATTCGTTTGCATTATTCGGAACTGCTAAACTTTATGGTCCTCATCCTGACAACCTTTACTTATAATTTTGTAAAACTTTGCTAAAGGAGATGTGAAAATTCACCTCAGACATCCAACAGGCACCAGTGGAGCAAACCCTGCACTTGGTTCCACCCTTTCAGCTCTGCAGATTTCAGCCCCATTGACTTTAAATGAGAATATTACTGTGACATTTTATTAGTACCGATGTTAAAATATCTTTCTTTTTGCTTTTATGTAAGAGTTACTTGGCAGTGACTGGATAGTTTGGGGGGAGGGTGGAGGGTGGTTATTGATGCAGTTTGAGACAGATAAAACATTACAGGGTTGAAAGACCAAAGCTTTGTTTTGGGGCAGAGAAACTGCACCATAGAGACTTCTGGAGAAGAATCGTAGAAAGGCTTGGGTTGGAAGGGACCATCAAGACTGTCTAGTTCCACCTTCTGCCATGAACACCTTCCACAAGCCCAGGTTGCTCCACGTCCCATCCCACCTGGCCTTGGACACTTGCAGGGATCCAGGGGCAGCCACAGCTTCTCTGGGCACCCTCCCAGGGATGGATTCCTTCCCAGTATTCCATCTAAGCCTCTCCTGTGTAAAACATCACTCTTCCCCTTTTTCATAAGCCCCTTTTAAGGGGAAGAGGGAATTGCTCAAGAAGAGGAAACCTCGGAGCAGAGGAGGGAGCATCATTGACCGTGGGTGAGCCGGGATGGTTGATGGGACAGGACATGGGCACAGCACCAACAGGAACAACTCTTTGACTCCTTTCCCTTCATATGGAGACAAGACCCCCTGAAATCAGTGAAATCTGCCTGAAATCAGCTTTGGATCAAGCCTGGAGGAAAAAGGAGAAATCCAAAGGAAAGTGATGTGTGAAAACAAATTCATTGTGAAGTGACATCAGATGAGAAGAGCACAGACACAACACCTCTGCTGTGAGCCTTTGCAGAGCTCTTCAAACACCAGCTTCTTCATTTGCATGAAAGTTGCATCTCAGGGAAGCTTCTGAGACAGCCACCACACAGCAACAAAGTGATTGCCACAGCCCCGACGCTGCTTTGAAAACGCTCAGCCTAATTCTCTCAAAATCTGACAATTAATTGAAATCTGGTACCTCGCAATCCCTGCAATGAAAGCAGAAAGGGGGCAAGTGTAACAAGGCAGAGCTGGGAATAAATTACTTATCCTCTGTTCTAGTTGCCTCAGAGGTGGTAAGTTTTTGGTGGTACCTGTGACTGAAATGCCCATGGAAATACAAAAATCCACTGTCGTCGTAAAGTTAGAGGCAGGTCAAAGAAATGACATCGTATTGTTCCAAAAATAGGACAGGAACTTTATTGCATTGGTGGAATAATGCAATGTGTGAAAGAGAGAGAGAGAGTGTGTGTGAGAGAGCGTGTGGTATCAGAGGCTGCGATTCTTACAGACCTGAGTCTGGACACATGTCCAAGGACCATTGGTTTCTCTAGACATAAATAATTCCTAATTGGACACACAAACCACGCATGTCAGAAAACATGACTCATCACTTCAGAAACCGGATATCTGTTCCAGGTGTTACAGCTTTCCTTCCGTGCACATCACCCTGACGTGTGCAGAAGGTTCTTAGCATAGTCCAACTATTCCACAGAGACCCCAGGGCCAGCTGGAGTCTACCCCACAACCCACCACTGAGTCAAATCCCCAGGAATGGCGATTCCAGCTGGTCCAGGTCCTCAGGGATCACTCACATTTTGCCCAGGGAAAGCTGGATAAAACCCCTCCCAAGGGCACATGCTGAATTCCCACGCAGGGACTGACCTCTGTTCAGCAGCTGCAAAGGAAAGCAAAAGGCAGTTTCCGTAGGGGAGCGACGTGGTGGTGACTGTGGATTGATCCCAGGAGCAGGAGAGGGACAGGCACTGCAGGTCCCCAACTTCACACCCGGGGGTGCCGAGCAGAGCTGAGGTTTCTGAAATGCAGAGAGATAAAGAAAAAAGCAGCTCAGTGTCTAGGAAGTGAAAGGCTTTTAAATGACTTCCAAGGCTGAAGTTTTGCTCTCAGGGTCAAAAGGCCCCTGCACTTGTCTTGCAGAAGGATGGCAGAAATTTTAATTGCCGGGTAGGACAAAAAAAGCCATGGGTGCAAAATAATTCCTTTACTCCTTTAGATAAATCAGGGCAAATTCTGGAGAGCTGTGAGTGAATGCAGCCTGGGGAATTCAAATTAGAAAACACAGGATGGATAAAGCTCCAAACCGAATCTTCAGGTGGGAAGAAATGGTGGTGTCAGTCAGGGAAGGAGAGCAGAGGGTGCTGGGTTTGCCTCTCCAGCCTCGGCTCATTCCCAGTTTGAGAACAACCTGCAGACACGTGATCTGGAAGCCTCAGGGAGCACCTGGGGGTTGAATATCAGGTTCCAACCAAGGACCTGCTCAACTCTGTGCTCCGTGACAGGGGAGCTGGAAGAGCCCAGTTCAGTCAACTCATCTGGCTGCAATGGCAGAACAGGAATTTGCAGAATTCCTGTCTTTTTCTTAAGAATTTGGACCATAAGCTGTCGAAATAAAACCTAATAAACCAAGAGGAAAACGTTTCTCCCTGAATAAAGCAAACACACTCTGATTAATTTACTTTCTCTCTAAGCTGACAGCAGAGGTCAGCGAGGAAGACAGCAGAAAAATCCCATTTTCCCAGCTTGGTATCCCATCGTTTAGGGAGGTCACTGCAGGCAATCACCCACCCGGGCAATGGAACGTTGCCTTGAATTCCCTGCAGGTTCTGGTCACTGTTACACGGGTGGTTTGTTGGCACAGCACAGAAACCACCAGCACTTTTTCACCCGTGTAAATAATTTTCCTGACACGCTGAATTTTATGCATTTCTTATTTCTCCTCGAGTTTTCATTCTCCTGCAATTATAATATATAATTGTGTTGCAAAGGTGTGTCTGCCCCCCATCCCTGGAAGTGTCCAAGGCCAGGCTGGAGCAACCTGGGATAGTGGAAGGTGTCCCTGCCCATGGAATGGGTTTGGAATTCTATGCTTTTTAAGGGCCTTTCTATGAAGTGGGAAAAATGCATTTATTTTAAACAGCTTCTCCAATCAAGGTTTTCCCTTCACCTCTCCATTCAGTAAGACATTGTTGTTTAATTGCTGCATCCTCTGATGAGCTCATCCCTTCAACTGACAATCCAAGTGAACCACTGGCTGGCTCAGCACTCTAAACTTTGCTGCTCAGCCTCAGTCTTCCACCACTTACTTCAAATCTTCCTGTTCTCTACACTCCATAAACACTCCATAATATTCAGACCATAATTAGCCTTCTCCATAAAAAATAATTATGAATTTACTATAGGTAAAAACAAGAACTAAATATTAAAATAATTATAAAATAAATATAAAAATAAGTATATAATAATATGATTTATATTTCTACTATAATAAATAATAAATATACAAATAAATATAAATGTAGTCATACCATCCTGATTTTAACAGGGGCAATGAATTCAACAAAAAAGTTGAGACCACACAAGAAATGTAAAGATCACCATGAATTTTATAATATCATTTCTCTATGCAGATAGTTACAAAGAATACGGATGCTGCTGGATGGATTTGTGTCATCCAACTGTGTTTTCTCCAGTAAAGAATTGTTTTATTTAGACATGTTTTTTTTTCTGTAAGTCAATAAAAAAATACCAGGGAGAAATATTTATTTCATCACTCTGAACTGTGGAACTGGGGAGATTATTTTTGTCCCTTCTGCAGTGCAGCAGCGAGGTCTATTTGTGGAGAACCAGAGAGCTGCTTTGATGTGGGTGCTTTTAAATAGCTTAATTGCCAGGCAGATGGTAAGAAACAAAAACGAAACCAGCAAACCTTGATGGAACAAAACAGAAACCCTGCATCAAGGTGGGAAACTGCTTGAGGAATGCTGTGGTCTCAGAGGGAGAAAGCTTTCTATTTGTAGCTGGCAACTGCAGACTCCGAGCGTGTGATTAAGGCTTTAATGCAGAAGAGGTAACACGATGTAGCTGATGAAAACATGTCAACACAGCAGGAGGAAAAGAACAAGAAGGCAACTTTTCCCTCAAACGAAAAGTTTCAGATCTTCAAACACTTCTCTGACTTCAGTGGCAACAATTGGGAGGGAAAAGAAAGAAAAACATTTAGTGATCACACAAAGCAACCAAAATTTTTTTTAATCAAATTTCTTCAGGCTTGTTATCATTATGACCTCCACAAAATCTGGGGGGTTTATTAAGAGTCCCAATTTGATGTCGTGGGAGAATTTGTCACAGCACAAATGCCATCCGTTGCCTGTCCAACCCATGTCTCTTAAACATTGCAGAGCTAGAAATGAAAGGACACCTGGGCAATATAAATGTTTGGAGGGGATAAAATATAAATTATGCATGCGTCTTTTAAAATAGATATTATAAATTCATGTTTTAAAATATAAATTGCAGTCAAGAATCACAACCTTGGGGATTTCACCTCATCCCAGGCAGGGCATCAGGAGTTTATCACCCATGGATTGAATCAGTAATCAATGGAAAAGACAAGGGAGTGTATTTAGCTGACAGATCGGAATAAGCACTCCAAGAAAAGAAGTGGAGTTATCTTGTTTTATGTGGAATGACTCTAAAAGCAAAAGAAAACATAAAAAAAATCTGGCCTGTAACAGTAAATTCAAATATGGGCCCACAAATCATTCTGGTGACTTAAAAGTTTTGTAATATCTAAACTGTGTGTGGGGGGAGGGCAGATCAGGAGTCACAATTAGCATTTTAAGGACTTTTTTTGACTTTTCCTATTTTTTTTTTTTCTTTTTCTTGTTTTTCTACTTTTTTCTACTTCCTAGAATCCTAGGATGGTTTGGGTTGGAAGGGACCTTAAACAGTGTCTCATTCCAACTCCCTTCCATGAGACCACTGGAGCAGAGCTCAATCTAAATAAATGGCAAAAAAATCAAACTGGTGCTGGCAATGAAACTCCAAAGTTGGGCTCTGGGATTTACAAATCACTGCAGAAGAAATGGGAAGTGATTTTACATTTTTGGGGGAAGGAATAAAGGTGCAGCCTGGACTTAGGGCTTAGAGATCCCCGAGTTGATATATTTGAAGGGTTACTGAGGTTATTGTATGGCAGATTTGGACCAATGGCAGGGGAATTCTGGAAAGGTCATTGGAGGGCTCTCCATCGGCCAGGTCCGAATCTCAGGTCCTTGTCCTGGGATGTTTGTTCCATGGAAAGTGTGCCTGCCAGGCTTCCTGCATCCCCATTAGCACCATTTATTTTCTCCTCCTGAGATGCATCGCCCTTCTGAGGTTAAAATCTGGCCCTAAATCTTCAAGGTAATTAGAGAGACAAAAAAGCAGCAACCTCGTCCTGCCACACAGCGCTTGGGGAGTGGAACCTTCCCTGGTCAGGATTGGAACCCTTTGGATTAGGAGTGGAACCCTTTAGATCAGGAGTGGAACCCCATGGGTCAGGAGTGGAACCCTTTGGATCAGGAGTGGAACCCTCCAGATCAGGAGTAGAACCCTTTGGATCAGGAGTGGAACCCTTTGGATCAGGAGTGGAACCCTTTGAATCAGGAGTGGAACCCTTTGGATCAGGAGTGGAACCCTCCAGATCAGGAGTAGAACCCTTTGGATCAGGAGTGGAACCCTTTGGATCAGGAGTGGAACCCTTTGAATCAGGAGTGGAACCCTTTGGATCAGGAGTGGAACCCTCCAGATCAGGAGTAGAACCCTTTGGATCAGGAGTGGAACCCTTTGGATCAGGAGTGGAACCCTTTGAATCAGGAGTGGAACCCTTTGGATCAGGAGTGGAACCCTCCAGATCAGGAGTAGAACCCTTTGGATCAGGAGTGGAACCCTTTGGATCAGGAGTGGAACCCTTTGAATCAGGAGTGGAACCCTTTGGATCAGGAGTGGAACCCTCCAGATCAGGAGTAGAACCCTTTGGATCAGGAGTGGAACCCTTTGGATCAGGAGTGGAACCCTTTGAATCAGGAGTGGAACCCTTTGGATCAGGAGTGGAACCCTCCAGATCAGGAGTAGAACCCTTTGGATCAGGAGTGGAACCCTTTGGATCAGGAGTGGAACCCTTTGAATCAGGAGTGGAACCCTTTGGATCAGGAGTGGAACCCTTTGGATCAGGAGTGGAACCCCCCCGGGTCAGGAGTGGAACCCTTTGGATCAGGAGTGGAACCCCATGGGTCAGGAGTGGAACCCTTTGGATCAGCAGTGGAACCCCATGGGTCAGGAGTGGAACCCTTTGGATCAGCAGTGGAACCCCATGGGTCAGGAGTGGAAACCTCCAGATCAGGAGGTTTACCCTTCGGATCAGGAGTGGAACCCTTTGGATCAGGAGTGGAACCCTTTGGATCAGGAGCGGTGGGAGACCCCCAACCCCCAGCAAAGCCACGATATCCTGCAGGAGGGATCAATACCTGGGCAAATATCCCTCTCTGGATCTCGCTCGTCTATAAAGCTGTAGGAGCTCGTTGCTGATTTTAACGAAAAGACAATTGGACCATATGGATTTTTCCTCCCCCTTGGGAAGGGGCGCATTGAAAGAGCCAAAGCAAAACAAAGGAGGGCTGGAAACAGGAGGAAATCCAGGTTTTCAGCGCAGGTTTGTTTTCTTCCTTTGAAATAAAACAGTACTGATTTTCTGGGCTCTTTGAAGACTTTGTTGAGAAGGTTTATTGAATAGAAATGAGTAAACGGAGAGAAAGAATCAGCTTTTGAGGTTCTGGAGAATTGGATTTTTGGAAGGTATTGTGCCTGTTTGTATTCTAATTATGGGGAGTAATGTAAAAATGAATCAAACTTTTTACAAAGAGTGTTTTATAACGAATCAATCCTAAATGCCTTTATTCTGGCTTTGTTCCCACATGCACTTAAACTAGTCATGACACCTGTGATCACTGCATGGGTGTTTATTACTTATTTTAAAAGGAAAAAAGGAAAATTCTTCAACTGTTCGGTGTCAGGATGATCCCACAGCCATCAATAAGTGAGGAGGGTTGTTTTGCCACCGCAAAGACACAACTTCAATTGAAATATGCACAGTGAGGAGCTTTGCCTACAGTGTCAATAGAGCTGGGGTTCCACTGAAAGCAGTCAATGAACTCCTCCTTTTCCAAGGTGGGCGTTCAGTTCCCAGGCGTAAACCAGCTCCTCTCATGCCTAATTCATGCCTAAGCTGTTCAAGGAATTCGGGTATTTTTAAGTCATAATTGCACATGGGAAGTGATGGGTAAACTGTGGTCTCTGTAATGTGTTGCCTGTAATGTGAAACAACCCAGGCTGGGTCTGCAGACATTTAAATCGTTTTTATTGCTGCTGACATGAATGGCAATCAGAGACACAGATATCTGGCAGGCTGGGGATCAAAATCACTGTAATATGGGTAAAAAAGTGGTTCTTACTTTATTATGGGAGAAGGAACTGAGGGAATATGTATTTTTTGTACAGTTACCAAAGATTACAGAAGACAAGAAGGTCAGAAAAAGATTAAAATAGAAGAACTTGAGTCTTATCATGAGCCACACTTCTTTTATGCTATTAAAAACAAATCCTCTGAGGCTAACAAAAAATGGGGTCTATGAAGTTTGCTTGATTTGAAACAGAAATAATTAAATACTCCTGTAGTTTTCTCAAGAAACAAATCCTTCTAAAGATCAAATATCTCCTTTAAGGTAGAGAGGGGATTATGGGCTATTGCAAAAATTGTCAGTAACTGCATTTAAAGCTATGAATTGTGCATGTAGCAAAATACCTATAGCGGAAATCAAATCAAAACCCCACCCAAATATAGGTGGCATTTATAATTTCAAGTGCAGAAGAATGCAGCTCCTGTTTCATGTCATAGCACTTGGTATTATGTGATGAAGTTATATGATACTGCAACAATAAAAAGGGAAATTTAGACCTGCAGTAAAAGAATTGAAATGGATTTTCCCCTACCAAGGTCCTCAAAACTCAGCACTGTGCACCATTTCCACTAACAGGATGGTTATTCCACATTGCAACAGACATTTTGATGTGCATATACATTATTTAAGGTTATTGAGAGGGAAATGATGCTTCGCTGGAGTGAAAACCAGATTGTACCTAAATCAGCTCTTGAACATCAGTGGGAATTTGTTTACTGGTAACCTTTTATAACTTTCACACTGTGTTTCCTTCAATATTCATCTGATATTTCAGGGCAGAGGAGGGAAAAAAATGACCCCTGGCTGCTCCTGGGCTTCTCCTGTTAAATTGAGACTGTGGAAGGCCCCTGTGTAATGGGCATCTCATGAAGATAAATACACTTGCATGGTGTTTTGATGTCCTCCTGTATGAAGTCTGTGGAATGCTCTCAGTAATTTTATTGGGTTTAAAACTGGAGCCTGATTTCCTTTCCTAAAATTTATATTTCATGCAGTTCTTTTTAAGGTATCCAGAGGGAAAAAGATTTGGAGATTGTAAACCAAGAAGAAAGAGTCTTAAATCCTTTGATTAAACTTTTGTTATAATGGTGGGGACTATCACCTGAAAGGAAGGTTTTATTACTGAAATATCATTAGCTACTATGCCTGAGACGCTTAGGACGTGCTATAAATTTCTCATAACTACTGCTGATACTTAAATATAATCCACATCTAACCCTCACATCTAATCAGCCAACTAATCAACTTTTTAATCAACATTTCACAAGTAGTCTTGACCTCTCTAAGACCACAGCATTATCAATGATCCCAGAAGGCACTGATCCGAGATTTGAAAATCCAAGGCAGCGTGTGAGACTCACAGAGTTCGGGTTTTCATTCAGTATTTTGACCTTGAAACCTCTTGGTTCATCCGACTTGTCAGTGACATAAGGAAGACCAAGTCCTGGTCATCTGGGGAGCCTCTGGCCGTCTTGTTTTGTTGGCAGAAGGAGTCAGCAGGGTGCAGATGGCACAGCTGGCAGCTCCCTGGCAGCTCCCTGGCAGCTCCCTGGCAGCTCCCTGGCAGCTCCCTGGCAGCTGGAGGATCCCCAAGGAGCAGCCCGGGTTGCCAAGGGTTTTCCATGGTGGTGGACAACCATCACTGACACCTCCGCAGTGCTCCCTGTGCCCTTGGTGTCCCCCAGCTGGATTCCTCCCCAGAGCCTGCAGAGCTGGACATAAAGCAATGCCTTGGGAATGGTTTTTTTTTTTCCTGGGAACTACCCAGGGATCTGGAGCCCAGGAAAGGGGACAAGCCATCCCAGTGGAGTCCTGTGTCAGATGTCACTGAGCTGGTTGAACTCCAGCCAGGTGGACTGGGTGTCAAACAGCTCACTTTTCACACCATCAAGAGACACATTTTGCTGTTTGGTTGGTTTTATTCCCTGCAGGATGGAGAATTATGCCATTTCTGTCTTCAGCAACACTGAGAAAATACATTTAATTCCACGTTCAGGTGTTTAGTTCTAATTTTGTACTAGTGTCAGAGGAAGTTTGAGTAGCCAAGAGATGCACTGCTTCCAGAGAACGTAAGGATGTGCTGCTTTGGTGCAAATCTGTGGCCATTCCCTCATCTTCATCAAGGCAATACTGAAAATACTCATCAATTTGAGCAAAAGACTCCACACCAGGACTCCCTTTGTGGTGACAGTTACGACTTCCATAACACTGACCTTCCTTAGGACAAGGTTTCAGTCACAGATCCAAATTGCAGACATTTATTACTAGAGATAAAGGAGTAAATCCATTTCTGGTGGTAATGATAGTTTATCTTTTATGCACACAAATCTCTGCAGGGGGATCTGGTGAAGCCTTTGCTGGTGACTGATGGAGCCATGGCTGGGCTGAGGCAGAACGTGAGGAACTGGAAGGGGGAGTCTTTGGCAAGGGTTACACGAGCTCACCCTGAGACCTGTGACCTCCAGGGCATTTTATGATCTACATCTTTGGAAATCCACGGTTCTCCTTCTGTGTGTGCAATCACTACTGACATTTCTGTGCCCTTCCCATACCATGCCCCAAACAACGGCACCAGTCTGTGTTTAAAGAGTGTTTTGCTACTGAAAAGTCACAATATACACACTCTCCTACCTGGGATAATTTTAGTTTTATATCTAATTTCATTCTTTACAAGGCATCAGAAAATGCAAATAAAGATGAAGATTTTAAGTAAGAAGTTTTACCCAATGATAACCTCGGCAATCATTTCCCCTGGGTTTAGTTCTAATCACCTGGTGTGTTCTTAATGAGGGATTTTGTCACATGGGTGTACAGTGACCTCTCTTGTTCTACCTCTTCTTGGTACCTTTAGGCAGCTCAGAGAAGCTGTGGCTGCCCCTGGATCCCTGGAAGTGTCTAAGGCCAGGTTGGATGGGTCTTGGAGCAACCTGGGATAGTGGAAGGGGTTGGAATGAGATGATCTTTAAGGTCCCTTCCAACCCAAACCATTCTGGGATTCTGTGTTCTCCTGTTGCTTCCACAAGGGTAGCATTAATAAATAAATAAATTATTAGATGAATACACAGCCTAAAGGATCAGGCAGGAGCTATTCCTGAGATATGTAGAACATAATCTATGCTGTTTACTGGCTGAAATAACAATCAGGCTGATTTAGGTTATCAACCCTCTCACAGCAAAAGACAAAATTAAAATGAGCTACTGGGAAGTTAATTTGAGAAGTTTCCTTTTTCACTCCACTTTATTCACCAAGAGGAGAAAAAAATGGTGTAACAATTCCCATAAGCAAGTTGAAATAAGTGGTGTTAAGGGGATGGGTACAACTAAACCAAATATACAGATCTCTGTGTAGAAAGAGAGCCTAGTAAATCATTCCTGTCTTCTCTTGAAGAAGTTGGCTGGGAGATCTTGTCCAGGACTAGTTGCAGAAATTAAATCAATGGGTTGAGTTTAATTGCGGGTAATAAGTCTTTGTGCCATTTCACAAGGTGATAGAAGAGTTTGGGTCGGAAGGGACCTTGAAGAACACCCAGTTCCAACCCTCCACCATGGACTGGGACATCTCCCACCAAACCAGGTTGCTCGGAGCCCCATCCAGGGGCTCTTTGACATTTCGTGTTGAAGTAGTAAATTTTTTTTATTAGTCCAGGTGCAGGACTGACTCCTCCAAAATGCAAAATTTCATGAAATCAGGGGGAAATCTGGGAACCAACTTTTTAGCATAGCAGTGACAGTCTGTTCAAGGATGTGGATCTCTGTATTTCAATGCTCGACATTGAAATCAAGAGGAAGGGTCGAGAATCAACCCTGGATTAGAAAAGATCCTATAAAAGAACCAAATTCCTCTCATTTCAGAGGATCGTTAAGATTGGAAAAGACCACCAAGCTCATCAAGTCCAACCTTTCCTTACACGTTTTGTCTGATAGTTGCAACTGCACGTTTATGGAAGAGACACCGCGATTTCAGCGTGAATATTTCCCCTAATTGTTTTACTCGGAACCCTTCAGTACATGAAAATGCCCATCAGCCCACCAGACAAGCTTTTATTGCATTCAGGGAACGCGGCAAGGCTCTGACCTCGCTGACATTTAGGGGGTTGGATCACTGGCACTAAGTGCTTAACAAGCAGAGATTTGATTGTGTGGCACGAAGCCTGCATAATTTATTTTTAATAGTCTGATAAAATACTTTGCGCAGTCGAAAGATGCATAAAAGTTTGGGTAGTGGAAAGGACTCTCCCCACACGGATTTACACAAAAGGGCTGTGTTATGGGAAGAGGGATGGGGTGTTAAAGCCCTGGGCACCGTTTGAATGAGAGTTAAATAGAAGGGGCTAAATACAGTTGTTTTAAGGAGTCCCTGAAAATCAGATGGTTCAATAGCTCCCTGAAATATCCACCTCTGAAAGTGGATTCTAAAACTGTAAAAGTATGTTCCAAAAATACGCTTGAGGATAAGGTTTATTGGGCGCATTGCGTTCAGTCAAAGGTTGGGCTTGGTGATCTTGGGGTTTTTCCCACCCTCAATTACTCTGTTTTTCTTTGAAAGCCGTTCTAGTGTTGGACTCCAGCAAACCAAAAGCTGTCTCACTGTGTGCTCTCTTTGGAGGGTTTGTTGCCTGTTTCTGTCAAACAGGAGGAGGAGCACGCTGCTGCTTGACATCCAGAGCAACCTTCCTATAGGATTCCCCTCCCATTTTGGGAAGAATCTTCTGGAATAAAACCCTTCCAGAGCTGAGATTTGCCTTTTGCTAAGCTGTTGCCTTGGCCAGATTTATCCTTGTAGGCTTATATGTACCCCTGAAGTATATTAGGGGTTTACAACAGAGAGCCAGAGTGATCCTTGATTACAGCAACACTTATCACAGTTCTACGGGGGCAACAACACCAAGAAATTATCATTTATTACACAAAAACTAACCTGCATTAGCTAGTTTGCACTAGTTAGTTTTCATTTAACTTCATAATAATCATAAGTGATGGTCTGTTTTAAGAGAGCAGTTTTAATTAAGCTGATCTTTGAGGAGGAAGTTGATGGGATTACATAAAGAGAGCTCTTTTTCATTGTAATGGGAGTTGGTGTAACTTTACAAAATTCAATTATTTCATTCCAACGCTGCATGAGAAATATTTGGGAAACGACCGAAACAATTCTTAAAGCAAATTATACCACTGTCAGAAAACAAGAAATCAGTGTGTCAAAACACGGGGATGTTTCTACACAAAGCAGCTCGCAAGTGACTCTGTACAGACGATCCCTGTCTGAATGTTATATTCCTCATTAAATTTATCTACAACTAGGAAGAGGAATATTTTCCGTTTGCCGTTTTAAATTAAAAAAAAATAATAACCCAAATGAAAAATGTCTTCAACCACAATCCAGAGAAGGAGGCAGGAAAACGCTGGGGTTTAAGTCATCTAAGGTCACTCAGTGTTGTAAAAACCCAGGTGTGGCTTTACAGCTTTTGAGATGTCCAGATAACCACATTTTCTGCAGCAAAACCAGAGCTATAAGATTCCACCCACGGCTCTCATGTACACGTTTTTAATAAGTGGATTTCATATTACCTGGGAGAAGAGCCACTGTTACAGTGAGTGTTGCACTGTGGACACTCCACTGTTTATATTTTTAATTAGATCCGATGGTGGCAAAGGCAGAGATGCTCAAAGAGGGGCCTGGCGAGCCCTGGGGAGATAAAGAGAGTCGGGGAAATTCCTTCTCCCACTGATCCAATCCCACTGACAGCAACACCAGGTCTGAAACGAAGGGAACGGAGCAATAAGGAGGGAGGACAAAGAGCAACAGTGCCTGGAGGGGTTGCTTCTGTGTATTTTTCTAACACTAATATCATAAAGTCACAGAATGGCCTGGGCTGGAAGGACCTTAAAGCCCACCCAGTGCCACCCCCTGCCATGGGCAGGGACACCTTCCACCAGCCCAGGTTGCTCCAAGCCCCGTCCAACCTGGCCTTGGACACTGCCAGGGATCCAGGGGCAGCCACAGCTTCTCTGGGCACCCTGTGCCAGGGCCTGCCCACCCTCCCAGGGAACAATTTCTTCCCAATATCTAACTTAAATCTCCCCTCCTCCAGCTCAAGGCCATTCCCCTTGTCCTATCCCTCCATCCCTTGTCCCCAGTCCCTCTCCAGCTCTCCTGGAGCCACTTTAGGCACTGGAAGGGGCTCTGAGTTCTCCCTGGAGCCTTCCCTTCTCCAGGCTGAACAAGCCCAACTCTCTCAGCCTGCTTTCATAGAGGTCTGTAAATAACCAATTAACCTATTGAAGAGGCATTTCTGAAATATTTCCTTCCATTCTCAGCAGGAAATTGAAAAATTTTAACAACATTAATTTCTTTAGCAACTGAGAAATTCTGTTCTGAGTCTTGTTAGATTAGAAATGCATAAGGAAAATTATTTTTTTGGCAGAAAAAAAGACTAGATTTTAAAAAAAATCTTTAAAATTGGTGATGAACCGCTCAGGTTAATCTGTTGCAAGCCACTTTTTTTCTATTTACTCTTGATACCACTTAGAAAAAGCCCTGTAATTATTTAAAAGAAAATTTTAATGAGGAAATACCTAAAATTCCATTTTAAATTTCATTCCTAATTAAAAATAGAACTGCTAATTATAATGCCTATCTCCTTTAGAAGGTGCTGCAAGGCTTAATTAATTGTCGGTAAAGCTCATTTGAGAAGCTCACAGGATGGAAGTGTAAAATTGTTTATGTTAATGGGGAGGAAGGCTGTGAGAGCTGCGGAAGGGGAGGGCACCACTCCCAGTGGGGGTGGGATGGGCTGGTTGGCACCTCTGGGCACATCCCATGAGATCCCACGGCCCTCTTGTCCCCATTTGACAAAGGAACATCAGGCCAGGACAGCTGAGGTGCTTCCAAGGTCCTTCAAGGAGGTTGGGTGGAATCCAGACGATGTAAATCAGGGTCAGTGAACCATCCTTCTCGTCAAACAGAAGCCTCTTCCTCCCAGGTAGAACATCGTCCTCACCTTCTGTCCTCCTACGGTCACTTCATCCTTCTTCAAAGAGTCTCCATTGAAGGCCACCTCGTTACTGCCCTCCCATAGGGCTGAGAGAACACAGAGGCTCAGTCACCTCAACACATCCAAACCACACCTGGGCAAGGCAGGAAGTTGCCCAGAATCCCTGAGGTTGGAAAAGCCCTCCCAGTCCATGGAGCCCACCTTGTCCCCCAGCCCAGAGCACTCAGTGCCATGGCCAGTCCTGCCTTGGGCACCTCCAGGGCTGGACACTCCAAACCTCCCTGGGCAACCCCTTCCATGCTAAAAGGATTGGCAGAGACAATGGTTTGGGACTGAGGAGACACTGCCCAGGTCCTGGGGGAAGGTGTTCACTGTCAGTGGTTGTGATGGAAACTAGGGGGGGCACAAATGTGCTCCCAGTTCATAGGTGGGGGAAATCCAAACAACAAGATTGCACACTCCTTTTTTGTGGATTAATTATTGGTTGGGAGCACTCCAGGTGTCCCTGTGCCACTGGGGGTTTTCCCCACCTCACCTCCACGTCCTTGTCACTCAGCACTGCTGGGACAGGCAGGCGATTGATCCCATCACAAACTAAGGAATTCATACCAGGATACCATAAAAACGTGGGAAGCAATGCCTGTGGTCAAATCACACCTTTCACAACAGAAACATTCCAAAACCTGCTGTTTCCCAATATTAGGAAGCAAATCCTTCCCTGAGAGGGTGGGCAGGCCCTGGCACAGGGTGCCCAGAGAAGCTGTGGCTGCCCCTGGATCCCTGGCAGTGTCCAAGGCCAGGTTGGACGGGGCTTGGAGCAACCTGGGCTGGTGGGAGGTGTCCCTGCCCATGGCAGGGGGTGGCACTGGGTGGGCTTTAAGGTCCCTTTCAGCCCAGGCCATCCTGGGATCCAACGATGAATACAAATAACTTTCTCACTTACAGAAGGACATTCCCCTGCCTGAGCTCTGCTTTTGATCTCTGCTGAAACACCCTCAAGAGAAAAAACGGGAATTTAAGAAGTTTTGAAGTGCGTGTGTTATCAAAATTTATGTCTGTGCCACTTTAGACAAGCAAGTCTCCCCTTTTTTATTTTTATTTTCTTTAAATATGTCAAATCTGGAGGGGTAATTAAATGTTTCATGAAGTCAGTCAGTGCTGGGGTGGAATCTGAGTGACAACTCATCCTGTGAGCTCAATCTTACCCAGCTCATGGGGCGATTGGGAGAGCCAGGACTAGACAAAATTATTTCCATTCCTTTCCTAAGCCTAATACCGAGCCCTGACCCAGTTTTTGGGGAGAGAGGCTTGTGATTACCTGACAGGAGCTCATGTTTGTAGGAGAAGAATAGCAAGAGCACATTTAATCTTTCATGCTTCTGGTCCAACAGCTGCGCTTTCGCTCGCTCAGCTTCCTCGAAGGATGAGCCACGCAGGGCTCCTTGTGCTCCTTCCCAAATTTCCCGGCAGGAACATGCAGAGGCTGTGGGAGCTGTTTCTCTGACCGAGGCACTGGTTGAGAGGGTCCTGGCTGGAGCACAGCGGCAAAGCCGCGCGCGTCTCACGGTTCATTCCAGGGGAGAGACACGCAATGCTCGGTGGATAAAAGGCTCGTGGTCCCAGCTGGGAAAACAGTTCCATTATCTGCCAGCTGCACAGACCTTGCGTTCGGCTCCGTTCCGCCTCGCTGGACGCTGTGCCTTGCTGAGAGCTTCAAAGAGTCCTGCAGGAAATTGGAAAGACCCCAAGACATTTCCCTGCTCAGATCTGTAAGTACACGGTTGTGCTGCCTGCTGCAATGGGAGCGATGCTGGGGGAGCTGCCTTGGCTGGGGCTGGGGGGGTGTGTGTGTGTGTTTTTTTCCTCCTTCCACAGGAATTTTCATTAGCATGAGGGGGAGAGAATGAGAGAAATTCACTGCTTTATTTATGCTGCGTGTCTGGAAATGGCTGATGCTCCGAACGTGTACGTTCTTGGGAGGAAAAAAAAACCCAACAAAACAAACCCTATATAATGAATTTGTATTCCTGCGGGGTCTGAGGCAAACAGAGAGACTGTGCAGCACCAGACACCACAGGTATATGGCTGGAGTCTAGCACAGCTCTGTGCTGCAGTAGAACGGACAGCAGCGAGGATGACACTGCTAATTTTGGCACTTTCCTGTGACTTTCTACAGCATATTCCAAGATGAAGTGGGTAACGAGAGCCTAACCTAATTCCTGCCAGCCGAAGGCGCAGAAGCAATAAACATAAATCTTCAGGAACATTTAGGTAAGTCCTAAAAGGGAAAGTTTTCCCTGTTGCTCATTTTAATCATCAGAGAAAAATGCAAAGCATATCCAAAGCTTACATTGAACTTTGGGTTTGCAGGAATGTTAGTTTAGATATTGTTATTAACACTGTATGACAGAGCTTTGAAGGACAAGTAATACTTTATAAAAAGTTTTGGAAGTCTGTGTTTCCAGAAGCAGCTGCTTTGTGTTCCATGGTGTATTCCCATAGTGCCTCTTGGGTGAATCCTTGGATTCAGACAGTGGTTGCAGGTGTAAAGGGGCCCCTCCAACAGCTTTGGCCCAGGCAGCTCCATGTTAACAATTTCCTGCAGCTCTTCTGGAGCTGAATGATTAAACAAGATGCAAACACTCTGCAGCCTGTGCAAACTGCAGCTACTTGGCCTTTTGGCAGCACTGCAACCACTCGCAGATACACACTGGGAGTTAAAATCAGTGTGTTTACTCCCCTGAAACAGCAATTCCTTCTCCCCTTCTTTTTTACTTCCCCACCCCCAAAGAGAGGAGACTTTCACTTCCACGCCCAGCATTCAGGAAATTCTCTGAACTCTCCAAACTGTCCTGCATGTGCCACTAAAGGCTGCGGTGTTTGCAATTCCGGGCACCACCTGCCCACCAAGAACCCATCCTCGCCAGCCAGCGCTGCCTTTGGTGCTCCAGAGGCACCGTGGCAGTGTTTCACATTCCACGAGGCTCTGCTCCAGGGGTTTTATGACACTAAAAAGTCCCCAATCAGTACCTGCATGAAGTTAGCAACGAGCATAGATCACATTTTATTGTGTAAAGAAGGAAAATAAAAACACACCAATGTATGCAGCTGTAGCTTTCAAATGCTGCTGAGGTGCTGACGGCCATGGATTACAAGTTTTACCTTCCATGCGGAGGATAAAAGGATAAATAATATATAACAACTTAAGTGCTTTAAATCAAACAGGAGACATGTCTCTTTTCCTCTTCTTCCAGCTTTATGATCGCTATTAAAAAGGTTTGTGGTGCATAATAAGCTACTTTAAAATTAATTTCTTGCCATTGAAGCAAATCTTTCCATCACAGAACCAACTGCCAGTGCCCCCAAAGGGGACCCAAAACACAAAGTTGTGTGTTTGCATTGTTTGAGTACAAAGCACTGTTTGTGTTTGGACAGAAAATTTTCATTAGAAGATGCTTGTCTGCCCTGTGTGGGGGAATAGATCAGCTCTTCCAAATAGCATCGAGTTGGTGTCTCCCCCAAAAAACTGCGTGAGCTGCATGTTACTACAAGACAAGATTCCCTCTGTTTAAAATTGAGTTCATTCCAGAGGATTGCCGTAGATTGGCCTTTATTACCCCCTGCCCAGGTGCTGCTCCTTCCTGGGGCTTGTTCAGGGAAACCCAGACACAGAAACCATTCAGTGCTGCCTCCCCAGCTCCCACCCTGTCCCTGCGTGGGCCAGACCCCTCCTGCCCTCTGGGAAGGACCAGATTCCCAGGGAATGCTCTCACAGAGCAGCAACACCAAGAAGTCTGCCTCAAAAAGTCCTTTATTCCTTCTTCCTGAAGGCCGCACTCAAAACTGATCATAAATATATACAAGGGAAAATTTTCTGTCTAAATCTCCTATGTGAGAGGCAAAGCCTCCTGGAGAAGCAAAGACACAAAGAACTTCAGGCACGGTTTTACAACCACAACTCCCCAGGTGGTAAAAACCATCTCTGCAACGCTAGAACCCTGCTCTGCAGCAACACACGTGTATTTAGATGATTGGGTGACCTTATTTCCGTTCAGGAAGAGACTTCACAAATCTCTCCCATTTACACAAAGTCTCTCTGCAAGTGCAGAACATGCAAGGGAAAAACACAACACCATTAACAAGAGAACCAGGAACAAAAATAAGCCCAAGGAAAACAGACCAGGACATTGTGTGTAACAGTTCTCCATCCTTTGGAGAAAACACCACCCCAAACTAGTGGGAGACAGAGCACCAGAGGGACAGAAGATCCCACCATGATGCTGGGAGGCTTCCAGACAGCCCAGGGCAGCACAAAGCACCAGCACAATGTTTTTGCACAAATCCAAACGTGGGGACTCACACACATCAAAGGCTCTAAGAGCTCCAGAGAGAGGTAGAGAGGAAAAACTCAAGTATTTCCATACCTTCCTGCTCCCAGCTCTGTGTCCTCTCCCCAGGAAGCTCCTGGTGGGCTCCCAGCCTGGCTGCAGCACCACCAGCCCTGACACTACCTGGTGGACCAGGTACAGCTGGGCAGCCCCTCCTGCTGCTTTAATTATTGAGAGGAAAAAGGTGTTTCCACCCACTTGTTCTGGGACTGCAAAGATAATTGTGCCATCTTATCCCAGCCTTCCAGTGCCTAAAGGGGCTCCAGGAGTAGCCGGAGGAGGGCTTTGGATGAAGGCATGGAGAGAGAGGAAAAGCTGGAATGGCTTCCCACTGCCAGAGGAGAGGTTTAGATGGGATATGGGGAAGAAATTCTTCCCTGGGAGGGTGGGCAGGCCCTGGCACAGGGTGCCCAGAGAAGCTGTGGCTGCCCCTGGATCCCTGGAAGTGTCCAAGGCCAGGTTGGACAGGGCTTGGAGCAACCTGGGCTGGTGGAAGGTGTCCCTGCCCATGGCAAGGGGTGGGACTGGGTGGGCTTTGAGATCCCTCCCACCCAAACCATTTTATCATTCTATGATCTCATTTTGTGGGTCTTTGTGTTTTCGGTTTCCTGCAAAAGGACAAACTCCCCAGCATTCAGTGCTGGGGGGAGTGACTGAGGGAGAGGGATGTGGGAAAGGGAGTTGGAGAGAAGAAGAATTTCCCTCCTTCAGCCCCTCTAATGTATTTTTAGCCTACAAAGACAAGAAGAAATGGTTAGAGTCAGTCAGAAAGGCAGTTTGTTTTATTAAAATTCTTGACAGCATCTGCTGTAAGGCTCTTGTTAAAAGAGATGGAAAACATCAGAAAGACGAGGGAAACAGTGTTATGTCCTTGCTCTTTACACAACATAATAATATGGGAATGAGTATAATTGGCTTCCAGAAGACTGTGTTTATTAGCCATGCACAAACACAAGTGACCCAGCTGCCCAGGTACACAAGAACCCTCCCTGGGCTCTCATCACAGCTCCCACCAGAGCCTTCTCAAACAAATTAAAACAGGCTGCCTAATTTTTGTAAACTAAGTATTCACTTTTTTCAGTCCACCTTAGTGTGATTGCCAATAGGATACATTTTATATAAAAGACTCCTCAGAAAAAAATATGAGAACTGTTTCATATTTGGTAATTAATTGAACTCTCCCATGGCTGTAACCAAAGCATGAGGATCCCAAATCCCTCTCTGTGGTGATGCCTGCAAGGAATCTCTTATTAAACATGCCAAAACTCTCTTATTGAACTTATCTCTTGTTAAATAGAGGAAGGCTGGCTGGAAAACAAGGATCCCCTGCTATAAAAAGTGATGTCATTTTGTCCATTCCCATTCCAGCCTGGAAGGGGCTGAATTAACCTGTGCCACAGGAGCTGGTGGTCCAGCAGTCAGGGCTCTCATCTCGTGTCTGTGAACTTTGGATGTGCCAAAGTCATAAAGATCAGAGGTTTATTTGCAACTCTGGCTTGGGTAGATCAAACCCTTTCTCGTGAGGGTTTTTCCAGATCCAAAATGATCAAGAGCTGGGGTAGGGGCTGCCCACAGCAGGCAGCACTCTGGGATTAGGACACTTTGGGGGTACAGGAGATTGCCTTTTAGGCAGAGCAGGAATTTCGTCGTCGCTCGTAACCTTGTGCCCAAGCTCCTGCCTCTTCTGGACCTTTGCTCCAGCAGATTTCCCATATATCTAAGAATTATTCCCATTGAAAATGTTGCCAGAGCCGATGCCCTTCGGCAGAGGTTGGGCTTTGATGGCTGGGCATCTTTGTGGGTGTTGAGCAGAGAGCTGGTGCTGCCACGCCACGCCATGGGTGTTCAGCTGCTCACACCCCACTGGGCAGAGGCAGAAACCAGAGCACTCGAGAAGATTAATGAGGGAAATGCTCTCTGCTTTGGGCAAAGGACATGCTAGGCTGGGTTGTCAGCAAGTGTGAGAAAACTACGGGTTTTTTCTTCCTATTCCTGTGATTAATATTGGGAATAAAGACACGGTTTGGGATGAAGCTCTGAAGCAAGTTTCCTACAGTTAAATTAATGAATTTTCAGCTGTTTCTTGGTTATTTCCCCTTCAGGCACATCTTTTCCTCTTGTGCATTTTAGGCTTCATCCTGTCCCACTGCCTTGTCTGTTCTGAGGTCAGTCCACTCAAAATAAGCCTGACTGGACCACAAAATCTTTGTCCCTGTTTCTGAAAGCCTGGTGCACTCTTATCCTTCACCAGTTCAAATCCATTTCTCCCAGACGTTGCCTCTCAAGCAGTGCATACCCCGAGTTTGGTGTCCACAGAACACAAGTGGTACCTTTTGGTGAGAGAAATGGGGATTAAAAGCCCTGAAGTTTCTGCAACTTCATTTCTTCAAGCACTTGCTGATAATCCTACCATGAAATTACAAAACCAGCGGGACCAGAGCAAACCTCGCTGCGATTTGTGCTTCCTCCGTTTGTAAAGGAATCCTGATAAAATGTCGATTTTTATCACCTAAATTAGACAGCAGTGTCACACGGGCTGTCCAGCACCCACCCCTCGGCTGAAAACTCCCAGTCGTGCTGCTAAGGCAGATTTTGGATTCGTGTGCAGTGGATCTGGGGTCCATCCTGGCTTTTCCCCGTGGCCATTGAAGGGAATCTCTAAGGAAGCTGGAGAGCGACAGTTCATCAGGAACCCGAGGTGACAGGACAAGGAGTAACGGGTTCAAACTGAAAGGGAATAGGTTGAGATTGGATATTGGGAAGAAATCCTTTACTGTGAGGGTGCCGAAGTGTCCAAGGTCAGGATGGACAGGGCGTGGAGCAACCTGGGACAGTGGCAGATGTCCCTGCCTGTGGCAGGGGGTCAGAATGGGATGAGCTTTAAGATCCCTTCCAATACAAACCATTCCATGATTCCGTGATTCCAACAAGGCTGTTCTTGAACCAAGTAAGGAAACCAAGCACCAAATTCTCACTGTGGGGCCATTCTTTGCAGGGCCAGCACACACAGCCTTTGGAGAGCCATGCTGGGCATCCAGGCTGACCTCCAGCACCGCTGCTGCTCCTCCCTTGAGCCTCAGTTCTTTGGCTTGCCCGTCAGCAGCCACGATGACACCTCTTTCTGGTGCTTTAGAGTTGGCTAAACCCTCGCTGGTGCCCGCTGGGCACTGTTTTGCACCTGGCATAGTCTCCAGTCCCTGGTCCTGCAGCATTTAAGCTCTCCCCAGTGTGATGACATCATGCTAATGTCCCCAGTTCAGCCACTTAGTGGCCTTGTTTGCCTCAGCTGGGTGATAGCAGGAAAGCTCTGCAGTGCCAGGGATGTGGGTGGTGGGGACATCTCTCTCCCAGAAATCATTTTGTCTGAGGTTTAGTGAGAGCTCTGGGGCTGCATGGTGGGTCAGAGGTTTCCCCCCTGTTACACTCGCTTAAATTGCCACCTCTCCCTCAGCACTGATGTCATCAGTGATGACATATTGCCAGAGCCACTCCAGAGAGGTCACCCAGCCCTTCCTGGAGCTATCACACCAAGCTAAAAGCCATATATATATGTATATATATAATATATAAAAAACCCTCTCCTTTCCAGTATTACTCACTCTGAAGGTATTGGAGGTGCAGGTCCAATTTCACTGCCCTAAACCCACTCTGATCCCTCTATTCCATTGTATTTTCAGTCCTAGCTCAATTTTCACACCCCAAAATCCAAACTAAATAACAATATTTACTAGACAGATAACTGTGTAGTGCCTCACCAGCTGCATATGCATTTTTTTTGCCGAGGACATAGTCACAAAAACTCATTAGAGGGATCTTCTACTTACAAGGAAAATCTTTGTGTCCTACATAATTGGAATAGGATCAGTTATTAATATTAATGCATTAGTCACAAGTGGAAGGTTTCCCTGCCCACGGAAGGGCTGAAACTGGATGATCTTTATGGCCCCTTCCAACCCAAACTTTCAGTGATTCTGTGAAAAACCTTACATAAAAGAAACAAGCAGAATCATTTTCCAAGGGCAGAATTCTGATAGAATAAATGTTCTGTGAATATTTGTTGCCGTTGCTGTTGAAGTGCCAAGGAGGAGGTCAGGCTGGTACCTGTGCAGACATTCCCAGTGGGACACCCCCGTCCCAGGCAGGAGCTGTGGGGTGCTCGCCAGTGGAGGTGTGCTTAGAAATGATGAGCTGGTGGAGTGCCCAGCCCTGGAGGTGCCCAAGGCAGGACTGGCCGTGGCACTGAGTGCTCTGGGCTGGGGGACAAGGTGGGCATCGGGCACAGGGTGTGCTCCGGGGGCTGGCAGGGCTTTGCCACCTCTCAGCTGTCACACAAGCCTTTCTTGCCCCTGCTTGCTGGGGGCAGCTGAGCTAAAGGTTTATTGCACCATTTGGCCACTTTCCATATGTTTTTCTGCCTGTTAATGGGATTATCCCCCATCCCAGTGCTGCTGCACAAGCCCCAGTGTGGGCCACCAGTGCCACAGGGACTGTCCTTGCTGCAGTGACTGGGAGGTTCCAGCCCCCACTGCTGCACCTCTCAGGGTTTGGCTCCATCTGGGACATCACCTTGGCTTTTCGTAGCTGCCCGAAGGGAAGGAGAATCTTGGTTTATGAACCTGCTCGCAATTGCTGCAGTTCCAGCCAGGAATAAACTGTTCTTAACCTAAATACTCCTCTGAGGACACTGAGCTTGGGGGAAGAGGCATAACTGTGCTGTATCTGGTGCAAACAGGGATGAGTGAGCCCAGTATACCCTGGAAAAATTGGGAAAGCAGTTGGAAAGAGAGGGGAGGGAAAGCAGAACAGTGGTGAACACAGTTAAACAATAACAACCTCTTAATGTTGGAGTAAATGCAATGGTTTTCAAATAAAACATGAACTACTGCAGCTACAAAGACTGCAAAGGCATCCAAAGCAAAAGCTTTGTCCAAAGGCAGCGCCAAAAAAATTCCTCAAGGAAAGCTCCAGAGTGTTCAACTCCCCTTCCACCGTGGGGGCGAGGTGGGGCTGTGGTCGGTGTTGGGGTCACTGTGGTGGGTGCTCCCCATCACCCTCCTGCCAGGCCAGCACCTGCAGGGTCATCGACACGGCAAATTAACGAGGGATTAAAATGGTAGAGCTAAGTGGGCAAAGCTCCGTGCAAGAAGCAGCACTGGGGGTGCATCTGGGTCACTCAAATCTGGCAGGAAATGGGTGCACTGGGAGCTGATGTGGAGTGAAATTTGCAGGGAAAAGCTTTGGCATTTTAATGCAAAATGCCCACTAAGGAGAGCCAGGACCTACCACTGTATCTTACAGAGATCTTGATTCCAAGACTACAGGGAATGCTGTTGGCATTTTGGGATGCTCCAGGTAGTGCTATTCGGTATTATTCTGTACTGGAGGTATTTCAGCACTAATTGTACAGCTTTACTGAGAGATTACTCCTTTTAAAGTTAGTCTTATAGCAGGTGTTGAATAATGGATGATATTGAACTTTGGGTTAGGGATTCAGAGGATTGATTTGGAAGACATAGGTAAGAGATACCCAAGCCCAAACTTCTCTCAGAAATTAGGAGAATAAAAGTTATGTTTGAAGTGCAAAAACAGACAAAAAGCACCTTACTCACTGATTCAGGCAAAATAGAAATGACTAACCCTGTCACGATTTCCCCTCTTTGTCTGGCTGACTTTCTCAGCAAGATTGATTCAAAATCCATCTAAGCCCTGAAAGGAATTAGCAGGAAACCACTTTGTCTGACAGTGCTGAGGGGGTGGGTCGAGCAGGCAGAGAACCAGCAGCAATTCCCCAAAATAAAGCCCAAGGCCTGACTAACCAGGGGGCCTGTTAAGTTCAGTGGAGTGCGAGTAAGTCATACAAATCTCTCCCTTGAATCCACAGGGATAAAAGAAATATTTTGAGAGAATAAAAGGCAGGTTAGAAATTGTTGGTGAGATCATAGAATCATAAAATCACAGAGTGGTTTGGGTTGGGAGGGACCTTAGAGATCATCTCATTCCACCCCTTGCCATGGGCAGGGACACCTTCCATTCTCCCAGGATGCTCCAAGCCCCGTCCAACCTGGCCTTGGACACTTCTGGATAGAATAATACTAATTAATACCACCAGTAACGGACTTGTTTGTGCCTCCCCTCCTTGCTTTAAGGATCAGTAGTTTTTATTGCACATCTCTGTAAAGAACAAGAACCTCTGCAGCCCTTCTCATTTATGTGTATAAAGCCCTTCTGTTTTCAAGACATACATCTCAAAACTCAGTCAGATACAAACGTTGCTATGAATCCAAGCAATGGCCCCTCTCTGCATGAAACTTTGGAGAGAGACTTTTCCCAAGGACACGCAATGACAGGACAAGAGAAATGGCCTTAAGCAGAAGGAGGGGAGGGTCAGATGGGATATTGGGAAGGAATCCTCCCCTTTGAGGGTGGGCAGCCCCTGGCACAGGTGCCCAGAGAAGCTGTGGCTGCCCCATCCCTGGCAGTGTCCAAGGCCAGGTTGGACGGGGCTTGGAAAACTTTCAGTGGTTCCTCCTCTCTGGAGCTGCTCTGCAACTTTTTTTCAGTCGCACTCAGGGAAGGTACAACATGATCTCTGGGCTGTTTCCAGGAATTTGCACCTTCAGAGGTATTTTTGGTGGTTATGCTGTTAAAAAAACACCGTAATGGATATTTCTGTTTCCCCTTTATTTCAGTGTTTTGGAGGAGTTGCAATGCTTTGGGTAAAATTCAAATCAATGCAAACCTCATAAGCCACTAAAATTTTATAGATGGTTATCCAATATGTAATTTGTTACACAATATCTGTGTGGCTTCTGTTTATTGAGACATAAAGACTTTCCTTTCTTTAAGGTAGATTTTATGTGAGGAGGGCAGAAGAAGGAATAACCTTTCATACCTATTGTGCCATAAACTAAATTACCCTTAACCCAAACCATTTATCTTGTAGTGGCAGCCTAATGAGGCCAAGGGAAACACAAACAAACTGCCCGGAATTTTCTTGAAGGGCCAGCTTTTATTTCCATCAGCCTTTTGCCTGTAGCTCCCCGGGTTGGCCACATGGATGAGACAGTGGATAATATCATAATATCAGAGTGGATAATGCTCGGAACAATAATCCCAGGAAATTATGAGCCTGCAAAGCTTGTCAAGGGGAGTTTTTCCCCCCTGAATCACAGGGTGTGAGTGTGGAGATGTTCTGGGGTAGCTGCATGTTGGATGTTTATTGTCTGGTGGGAGCTTTCTGCTGGACGTGACTCAGGGAGGGAAGGGAAGGGGAAGCCTCAATCCTTCATTTCCCCAGCCCAGCCCGAGGGTGCTCAGTGGTCATCATGGCTTTGGTGGTTCGGACCGAGGGGGTTGGCAAACCTCTCACAAAGAATGATTCCCCCCACGGCCAGGAAATACAGCGTGACGTGTCGTGCCTCTGACTGCGATGTGCTTTTCCAATACAACGTTCCTCTTTGCCTCTTTCCACTCTGGCCTGCACACAACATCATTTTTCCCAGTGCAATTTCAAAGCAAAGGAGCAAAACTTGGGAGCAAATATGATTTTTTTTATGTTTTTTTTTTTTTTTTTTTGAGCCAGACACACAAACATAAAAGAAGCTTTTACTCAGTAAGTCTTGCTTGAAATATAAGTGCACTGACCTGTAGAGACACTGAGAGTAAAAGCCTATTTACTGCAACATGTGGCTGCATCATAAGCTCTGTGAAGACCCACCTTTTCAGAAAGCTGATCTAAGTCTTGCTGAAATCAGTGGGATGTGTTTCTCTTTTACAAGACTCAATCAGACCTTGTGCGCTGCTTATTAGCTCCATTAATTACTGGTTGATTTGCCCTCCCCATAATGCGATGGTGGCTGATATGTTCTGCTGGGGACAGCAGCTGAAATGCATGTGGATGAACTTGCACTCTGATGAGGACTGATTTGCATATTACAGAAAAAAAAGCTAAAGGCAGTGGATCCCTTCAGACCTGGAACCTGTTATTTCCCTGGTCCTGGTTGCTTGCTGGTGTGAATTAGCATTTCTCCATGAATCTCAATGTTTTCCTACTCACACCAGTGGAGTGGCCAGCCCTGTTTACCTGCCAAAAACCCAGAACACCCCCAGAGCAGCAAGTTCAAGTTCAAACCTCTTTAGTGAACCCAGGGAGAGAAAACATCCATAAATACTGATTATTATTCAAGCTTACATTTGGCTTTTCTAACCCATTCCAGATCTATATAAATTGTCCTGCTGCATATCCAGCAGAGGCAAATGCATCTATACCTGCATATGTGACTTGTCTGGAGTTCAAGGTAATTATCAAGAAAAAAAATCAACATCTAACAAACCATCTGCCATGTACAAAACAGGATTCTAACAGTAATTAATGTAATAAAATGTATTAATGCTTTTCTTTCTTTTGCCCATTGGTAAAGGTTTGACTTCTGCAGGAGCAAAGAGCTCATACACAAATCCTGGGAAACAGCAGGAACTGCAGGGAAATAATTAATAAACAACAAATAAATAATCAAAACACAATTAATTTCAGGCCTGGAATTTCACCATAATTTTCAAGCATCTTGACATAATTGACATACCTGATGTGATCTGATTTTTACGTGGCTTTGAAGGAACTCAGATGTTCCTAGGGAACTTCTAGCAAAAATAAAAAAACATTTAATTATAGGAAAAGGAAAACAGATATTTCCAAATGTGCCAAATCATTCTCTGTAATAAAAAATCTCTAAAGTTATGCTTCTATTTAGATCACATTAAAATGTGCTTTCCCATATATATTCAAATACGCAGCTTACAACTACGTCTTCTTCTCAAATTATCAATTTAAATAGGAAAAAAAAAAGTTTGTAAGTTATTCGATGACTCGAAATATGATCATCCTCTCAAAATCAAAACAGTGTTTAATGTCTGTAAAGTTGTTAAAGACAGACATGGTTATTTATATTTATTATGCCCTAATAAATCGTTTATTATCCAAGCTTTAATTGGGAGCTGGGAACCTTCTGTTGGGACTCTCTTGGGCGGGGAAGCAGCACCCAAATCCCAGACCCTTGCCCTGCCTCCCTCTGCCTTGGCTGGTGTGCACACACAGCCCTCCTCCATGTGCTCCTCTCTCTGGGCCACCCAAACCCCTCCTGCCCCCGAGGGCTTGGCTGGGGGAAACTTTGGGGAACTTCCAGCGCTTTTCTCCTTGGCTTTCCTTTAAAGGGCTTCTCCCTCTTCCCTGCCCTCTGCATTCCACCAGCATCCAGCATTTAGCTGGAGCAGAGGAGGTAAGTCATTTGTATGCCTGTTCCCATCTCCAGATCATCTTGAAACCTGTCTAGACACTGAAGCAATCTGTTTGCTGCACTGATTATTCCACTTGGCTATGTTGCCTATCTTAAAATACATAGATTATGCTGAATTAAGTCCAATTTCATCCAGAAAGCAACTGATTATTTTCTTCTTTTCCTCATTATCGAAGAGATTCTAAATGATAGCAATAAACAGCAGCAGCATCACCAAGGAGGAAGGCAATGATCATCATTTCACACTGAATCATTTACTTGTTAAACAATAAGCCTTGAAATTAACTTTCCCTCCTGACACCCATGCATGCACATATGCAAATAAAATGATTACGGACTTCATCTTAGGCAAAAATAATGGTCATGTGGGGTTCAGCTAATCTGAAAGTCACCCTGGCATTCCAGTCCTGCTTGTTCCTACTTTTATTAGTTAGTACTCAACCTAATCTCACTGCCAGATGGTTTAAATCCACATCCACCTAGGTCATCCCAGAACTAGTCTCGGCCTCTTTCTTTGTTGCTATTAAAAAATTTAAATATTTCCTGGGGGAAATCTGCAGTTAATAATTTCCTTTTATGGTGCTGTTAATATTTCCTGCCAGGCTGAAGTCCAGTTGTTAATAATTGGGCAGATTTCCAGGTTCTTGTAAAATATCAGCTTTGGTTTCGCTTTGTTAGCAAATCTTAATTCTGATCCATGAATTTCTGGGTCAGGAGTGGTGGGTGGACACCCTGGTCCCCTTCTGAAGGTTTTTCCCCAAGATTTGAACCCTCTGGTTGGAAAGAGCATTTCTCCAGCTCTTCATGACTGAACTCCACCAGTGAGAGGTTGAAGGGAGGACTGGAACAAGATGGTCTTTGGGGTCAGAGAATCATTCAGGTTGGAAAAGACCTCTGCGACCATCAGATCCAACCAACAACCCAACAACACCTTGTCAACCAGACCATGGCACCAAGTGCCATGGCCAGTCGTTCCTTAAACACCTCCAGGGATGGTGATTCCACCACCTCTCTGGGCAGCCCCTTCCAATGTCTAAATCACCCTTTTTGTGAAGAAATTCTTCCTTCAGCCCAAACCATTCTCGGATTCCAGGATTTCAGGTGTTTAGGGCAATAAACCCCAAATGAGGTTCCATGCTGTGGATATATAATTTATCAACAAGCCAAGAGCAGTGAAAAGTCTCCAGGTGGAAGGTGAATAGTCACCTAAGGACATCTGTGAGGCATTGCAGGGAATGCCCTTGGCCATCAGTGCAGTGAATGGGTGCCAGGCAGAACATCAGTGGGGTGCCACGTAAAGCATTTTTGGGTGCCAGGCAGAACATCAGTTGGGTGCCAGATAAAGCATTTTTGGGTGCCAGGCAGAACATCAGTTGGGTGCCAGGTAAAGCATTTTTGGGTGCCAGGTAAAGCATTTTTGGGTGCCAGGCAGAACATCAGTTGGGGGCCAGATAAAGCATTTTTGGGTGCCAGGCAGAACATCAGTTGGGTGCCAGGTAAAGCATTTTTGGGTGCCAGGTAAAGCATTTTTGGGTGCCAGGCAGAACATCAGTTGGGTGTCAGGTAAAGCATTTTTGGGTGCCAGGCAGAACATCAGTTGGGTGCCAGGTAAAGCATTTTTGGGTGCCAGGCAGAACATCAGTTGGGTGTCAGGTAAAGCATTTTTGGGTGCCAAGTAAAGCATCAGGTGGTGTCCCTTGCTGAGAAGGACAGAGTCATTGTTAGACTGAGATGCATGGCAGTTTGACCCTGGCTGGGACTGAAGGCACCAAGGGAGGTGACCTGAGCCAGCCCCAGCACTCTGTGCTCTGGTTCCCACCAGCTGGAGGAACAGACCTGCAAGAGATGCAGGAGTGAGAGCTTTGTCACCAAGGATATTGTTTTACCTGAAAGGAGACGACCACAGAGAGATCACAATACCTTCAATATGGATTTAATAAAAAGATCTGGGATATTAAATGCAGAGCAAGCAAAAGATTAAAGGAAAAAACACTGAATAGCTGACTTTAGGGTGGCCCAAATTAAAGCATTGCCACGATATGGGGCTCATATTGAAACAACTGCTGCATGAGATCTTGAAAGAGATGAAGTCTTCAAGATACCACTGTAAAGGTTTATCAGCAGTTCCTTTATTAACATCCATACCCTTGAAGAAACCTGCATGCTATCTTTTGATGGCATTCTAATTTTGATCCTATTTTATTGAAGAAATGGGAATTTTGCTACTACTTCAGTTGAAACAGAATACTTTTTTTTTTTATCATTATTACACTGATAATATTTGGAAGGAGGTTTTCTGGAGTTCTTAAGCTTTTACTCATAGATATGAAGTAGGTATTAAACTTTTCATCTGTGGAGAATAATGTCTGCTCTTCACTCCCAGTGTTTGGGCACCATCAAGACAAGCAGCCTTTGTGTCTGTGAACACCTTAAAAGAAATGTGATAATGAGTTTACAGGTTATATTGTCAGGTTTTGTAAATTTAACACTTTCAGATCTCTTCAAAAAATGTATTTGATAATGTACTGAATTGAAAATTGATCCACATTTGCTCTCCAGCCAAAGCTTTGAAGCCTTTTTCTCAGACGTGTTCTCAGATGTGTTCTCAGTAATTCCTGCAGACTGTGTTGAGTGATTAGCAGAGAATCCACGTGTTGGAAATTATGATGAAAACTTATAAATTCTCATTGATATGGCAAATGGTGTGCTCTGCAGTCCACAAAAATCTCTGAGGGCTAAGCTGAATTTTTCATCCCACCAAAACTTAGAAGTGGTGGAATGTCCATTCCAACATATTCGGGATAAAATGGGAGCAGCACTATTTTAGCCAAAAAATGCGTGGAGCTTTTGGTCCTTGCAGCCCTGAGGTTTATTGACAAAGAGCTGGACATTCCTATCCCAGGATGACTAACTGGAACAGCTTGGGAATACTGCAGGCACAACCCGAGCCTTTATATGGAACTAATGTAAGGGTGAAGCTGCCATTGCATTGTAGCAAATATTAACATCCTCCTGCTGTGTCCTTAAGCCTTTGGATCAGCAGGTTCTACATGAGGATTTGGGCTTTAGGCAGCCCTGATAAAGAATTCTGCTTTGGCTTTACAACGTGATATAAATGTTTAGTAAGTGTGATTGTTCCTAATTTTCTTGGTGGCAGGTGACACTCCTAGTGGTGGTAAGAGGCACGGAAGGGCATCAAACTAAAAGAGCAAGAGGTCTGTCAGCTCTGCCCTGATAAGAGGGGAAAGACTCGGATGACCAGAACATTGTGTTGGAACTAAGGAGGGATTGGATGCTGCTGCCATCGTGAGGAAGGTCCTGTCCAGAAGGGGCAGGGGCTGGAGAACGTGTAGGTCAATCCGAGCTCCCAGTGACAACCCTCTGGGAGAGGCTGGGGAATACCTGGATTGTGACTCCACTGGGGCTGGGCTGTGCCTGGGTCAAGGACTCAATGTGTTCTCAGGTCCAGGAACAAACATAATAAATTCTACACTTCCTGTTGCACTTTCTGCAACAGAACCTGAAACCAAACACAGAAAGGGCACTGCAGTGGGAGATGGAGTAGGAGGTGAATTCTTGCAGCATTCCCTGGGATCTGCGTCTCTGCAAATCCAAAGGGTGGCAGCTCAGAGCACCTTGTCCGTGGGTCCACATCTCCTGCAGGCTCTGCAAGGCTTGACTCAGACCTGCAACCATGGCACTCAGTGCTGAGTGCTGCTGTCACTGCTGCAAATCTTCCTTTAGCGTTACCCATTTTGCCCCAGAAAGCTTTTTAGCTGACGTTTTCCTATCTACCAAACAACAGAAGATGAATTATTGCTCCATTTTGACCCCCTCTGCTGCTGCCTCCCTTCTCTTTGCTTTATGAAAAGACTTGCACGCTGGAAATCCGCTGTAAAAGGCACCCAGATACAAATTTAATGTAGGTGCTTATCCCAGATACAAATTTAATGGAGAAAACATTCTCCAAAATTCAGAAGCAATAGTTCCTGCCGGGAACAGAGCACACACCACCGAGCCACTCAGAGCTGGAATTGAAGCACAACCGTAGTAGGGTGTGAGACCTTGTGTTCCCTGGGATCTCCATTGGGGATCCAAAAGGTGAGGAACTGGCTCCCTGAAAGTGGAAGCTGCCGCCAGGAGTACCAGTAATGAACAGCAACGTTCATGAGACATGTTTCTAAATGCAAATTTTGATAACACGTGAACTTCAAAACTCCTTAAATTCCCATTTTTCCTCTTGAGGGTGTTTCAGCAGAGATCAAAAGCAGAGCTCGGGCAGGGGAATGTCTTTCTGTAAGTGAGAGAATTATTTGTATTCGTCGTTGAATCCCAGGATGGTCTGGGTTGGAAGGGACCTTAAAAATCATCCAGCGCCGCCTCCTGCCATGGGCAGGGACACCTTCCACCAGCCCAGGTGGCTCCAAGCCCTGTCCAGCCTGGCCTTGGACACCTCCAGGGATCCAGGGCCAGCCACAGCTTCTCTGGGCACCCTGTGCCAGGGCCATCCAGTGCTGGCGAATCCTTAATTTGGGGTGTTTGAAAAGCAAAAACTTCTCCAGTGTCCCAGCATGAATGAGTCTCAATGTCACCACAAACGCAACGAGCTGTTTGTTTGGATTTTGGAAAAGGTTTTGAAAACACAAGATTTAAACACTCCCCGAAGGCTTCATGTACTGAATTTGGATTGCAAATGAGCGCCGATATTTTCTGTTTCCCTGGGAAAAAGTAAGCAATAGCAGTCAGGAGTGAAAACCAAATGAAAATCCAAGTCCTTTTGTGAAAGAGGAAAAATAGGAGTGATCGGTATCGGGAACCTTTGTTAAATAACACGGGGGTACTTTTCTCCCTCGAAATATGGTTCAATAATTCTAAATAAGCAGTAAGCACTGCAACAGCATCCGTAAATCTTGGTGCAGCCTGGAAAACTGGGCGCTTCTGCTTCCGCTCGGGTAGCTGCAAGTGTTTGCTATTCAGTCTGTTATGGATATCTGGAAAATAGTTTGAGTGCAGAAAGCGCCTCAGGGATAAAAGAGTTTGAAAAGAAAAATGTAGCTGTGAATCATTGACATTCATGAGAAAATTCACATTAGGTGCCTTCAAATCAGGTGCTCAGGAGACAATATAGAGATCAGGAGCAATGGTGTGCCAGGAATTCAAGGCTGGCTGGGACAGACTTGGCTTATTTCCTGGCAGATGAACAATACACAAGTGTGGAAGGCCAAATTCAAAAGATAATATAGATGTGTGGAAGGCGGTAGGAGGGAGAGCTGAGGCTGCAGAACGGAAAGGCTGTGCACGCACTCCCAGGATTTTTGCCTCTTCTCTTCACATTTTAATTCCTTTCCTCCTACATCCATTCAACAGACCTTATCCTATGGGTGGCTACACCAATTTACCAGCCCCACAGTGAATTTTTCCCCGCTGTGGAATTTAGCCCCAAATCCCTGTTGCTAAACACTGTTCCTTTCCCCAGGTCGGGAAGTTGCTATTGCTGCCGAGGCAGCTGCATTTCGCCACGGCTGAAAATGCCCATTTGCTTGGATTTGGCCAAGAGGGAAATCTCCTCCCTCCCAGTGCCTGACAAGTTCCACCCCAGCACGATGCGGGATCACCACCTGCACCAAACCACCACGGCCGTGGCAGGAGTGGGAAATGGTGCCTGTTCTCCCAAAAACTCGGGGGACACCACAAGAGCATTTGGGCCTTGGCAGCAGATCCGTGTTTGGGAGTGTTTCGTTACCCAAAAAATAAGCAGCTGTAGGGAGGAAAAGTCTGGAAACCCAAAGCGGGTCGAGCCTCAGCTCGGTAGGGAACAAAGTATTGGCACTTGTGTTAATGCACTAAATAGATGTCAGGTCATTCCAATTAATAAATGAATCCATAAAATCTCTCTTTCTGGTTCCGTTGCTGAACAAAACAGCAATGCAGCTGCAAACTTCAGCCCCACAGCGAGGAAGCCTTTCCCTTTGTGCGCCAAGTGCAGCGCCACTGAGTCAGCACACCCACTCAAATCCTGTGTTTAGGGTGAATTTTTCAACATTCCCAATATCCAGAGATGACGAAAGGAATATTTTTTGTGTACTTTCTTTCCAGTAACGTGGCCCAGAATGTTTGCAATGAGCAGCAGATGCTGCACAGCCCCTCCGTGCTGTGTTTCATCACCACCCTTTCTCCATCAATCCGTGTCACTCACACCCCTGTGTGTCCCACACGGCGCATTTGGATGGCTCAGGAACAGGCATCTTTCCTTCCCCCACAGATAAGAAGGAGAAATGACAGGTATAAACTATCTGAGGATTGACTTCTTTCCTATGGACTTGTTTTCTCTAATGGGAAAACAACAAAAAATGATGTTGACTCCTCCTGTAACAAACATATTTGTATAAATTACATCCTGTTGACAAATGGACACGCAATCAGTATTTTTAGGGGAAAATGTAATGCTTTCCCCCATGATCATATTTAACATATTTTGCTTTCCATCCATCTCTCTGCTCAAACTGTGGCATAACAATTAGAGTAAGTGATAGCAGCACATCCAGAAAACAAAGGGGATGATGGCAGAATTTATCTTGTTACATTTCTTGATTTAATGCCGGGCTGGGATTTCTGGTCTGAACCAGATTTTTCTTATGCTATAAATATTTCAGTTTTTTCATTTATTCTTGATTTAGTTTGACAGTAAATAATCCCATGGAAGCTGCTGTTGGAAAGACATTGTAAAAATTATGAAGTGCCTGCTTTCCAGTTAGGTCCTTGTGCTTGTCAGAGAGAAAGGAGTGAAACACTTGGGTTCCTTAAAGGAAATATGTGTGTGTGTGTATATATATATTTACAGTAATTCCCCATCATTTGCAGTCCTAGAAGCAGGAGAATTACAGTTCTGAGGATTGATCAATACCTTGTATGAATACAAAGAGTTGGGGTTATATATTCTGAATATTGGCAGAAGCGTCTTGGTTTCAAAAGACTCATCTAAAACCCAACGAGAAGAGAATAGAAAACAGGAGGGTTTTCAGAAGGAGCTGTCCCTGCAAGAGAGTGCAAATATCTTGGAAAACTCTGGATGTGGTCTGTTAATTGTCTTTTATTGGCTATTTTGTGTTGTCCAGATTATTCCCCCCACCCTAGGAAGTCCATGAGTAACCCTGGACCATGTAAATAATTTTCATTGAGCCTTAATTTTCTTTGGCAACTCTTAAAAAGGATTTCAGGTGAGCTGCACGGAATAATTCACACACCAAATGTAGAATGATCACAAAATGGACATGTTGGAGACATCTTGAGCAAAAGGAGTTGGGTGGGCCCAGCGTGGGCAGCCCAGGGAAATGTCTCTGTCCATGGCAAGAAAAACACCTTAAAATACCCAGCAGAGGAGGCGACTGCAAATAGAAATGCCAAGGAAACACGTGGGAACGTGCAAAATCCATTGCAATAACTCCAGCAATAGAGCATAAATTGCAGACAGATTCTGGTTGTTATCTCCTAACAGCAAACATTGGCACCCAGCAAGACGATTTGTCAGTAAATGGGCAATTTGAGCCTCCTCACCCAGTGGTGCTGCGGGACACTCAGGTCGGGGCTGTTTGGGGAACCTTTTCCTTCCTGCCATCCTATAGTTAGGAAAAAAAGGTAAAAGTGGAACCCGGGGAAAGTCACAAAATTAATATAGGATGAATTAATAGCCAAGTAAATAATTAAAATTCTAACATTCTGAGCTGAAGGGACACATTCAGTTTAGGAAGGACAAGGGGAAAAAAGGCAAAGTGGATTTTTTTTTTTTGTCTTAAATATCAGAGGTGTGCCCAGCAGCTTCGAGACAAATATTGACAAGCAGGAGAAAGGGTGTGAAATAAATATGTTGGGATTCAATGAGGAAATATACGAGGTTTTATACTTAAGTAGAAATAATCAATGTCCACCTTCAGTATCGACAGGTGGTTTAAAGAAGGGGTTAGAGTGGATCCTGAACTGAATTCAAGTATTAAAGAAAACGACCAGAAAGTATTAAAAAGAGAGTAAATATTTATGGAGGATATTTGAAGTGCAGTTACTGTTGCTTGGGGCAGGGTTGACGTGCAAAAGTACCATCCAGCTCCTTGGGCTCTGATTCTGCTCTGACAGAATTGTGATTTAGTACTTTTTCAACACTTTTCGAACACTTATAAATGATGCCAATGTGCTTCAGAAGGCCCCAGGTGTGTGTGTGTGAAGCAGGACATCACAGAAGGCTAAAGAATCTGGTTTTTCAGTCTTTTTCTCAAAAACTTCGAGGCTTGTCAAGGTTTGATCATTCCTCCCCTGACACGGCAACTCAGAGTGGGGCTCCAGGTTTAAAAGTGTCTCCCCTGAGACCACCTGCAAATTTCAGGTGAAGTTTGTAAAAAGTATGAATAGAATTAGATCCCTTAAGAAGTGGGATGACTTCCAAAAGAGTTGAATTCCTTAATCTTCCAAAAAACTTCTCCCTCACTCATATCAGCAACAGGGTTCAGGGCAATCTCATAGGAAAACTTTTCACACTGGTATGAAAAATGACACAAGTGAGAAGAGAATATGGATCTGTAAACGTGGATCATAAATGTAATTTCTCAGTGGAAAATTCTCAGCACTTAAAAGGTTTGGAATGATTTCACAATTTTGTAAACTCATTTGATTAAGTGATTTCTGGTTTCAGCTGCTTTATGAACTGATTCCCAGCAGTAAATTACTCCTTTGCCCTTTGGGAGTACAGGCCAAACAGATACTTTTTCCCGGCTTAATTCATCATATGTTGACTGAAATGTCAGAGGAAATTAAATGAAATTGTTATGTAAATCCTTCTGGGGGATGTTTCATTTTTGAAGAACAAAGCTCAGCACAGGAAAGGTGGATTTTTCACATGGTCTACGCAGGACTTGTGTCACCCTCTGCTCCCACGGCAGGTCACCGTTTCCATCAGCATCTGCTCGCGTTGCAACACAATCACCAAGGGCTCATTCCTGGCGTCAGAAGCCAGCCCACTATGGAATCATGGAATCATGGGATGGTTTGGGTTGGGAGGGACCTTAAAGCCCACCCAGTGCCACCCCCTGCCATGGGCAGGGACACCTTCCACCAGCCCAGGTTGCTCCGAGCCCCGTCCAACCTGCCCTTGGACACTTGCAGGGATCCAGGGGCTTCTCTGCCCACCCTCTGCCAGGGAAGAATCTCTCCCCAGTATCCCATCTCAATCTCCCCTCCCTCAGCTCAAGGCCATTCCCCTTGCCCTGTCCCTCCATCCCTTGTCCCCAGTCCATCTCCAGCTCTCCTGGAGCCCCTTTAGGCACTGGAAGGGGCTTTCAGGTCTCTTGGAGCCTTCTCTTCTCAGCCCCAGCTCTCCCAGGCTGGCTCCACAGGAGAGCTGCCCCAGCCCTGTGGTGGGACAAGAAACACCCTGAAGTGTGAGGAACATGTAGGAGCTGAGGAGAACCCCGTTTAGCCAACACCTTTTCTTCTACCCCAGCAATGTCTGGCAGAGGAACCACAGGAAGATTTGATTTTCCTGCTTGGAGAAACTCCTCCTGTGCAAGTGCTGTCTGTCCCACATGGAGGGGATGGAGGGACCTCCACATCCCCCAGGATTTCCATTCTTCTCCTTGCCAGCTTTGTGTCATTTTGGAATTATTTTGGTGCTGCTATGAGCCTTTCTAGACTATTTATTGCATCTTTAGTATCTGAGTCTTCAAATGGTGCAGCAGAAGGTGATTTTGCATGGGGGGAATTTGGGGTATTTGTTTGGAATCTCAACTTTAATTACCCAATTCTCTTCCTGTTTTTTGCAGAATATCGAGGTAGTCACAGGAAGACACACTTTACTTTCTTCCACTGATTGGATGGGAGGAATTTTTGACCTTGGAAAGTGGAGATGGTGTTGCTATGGAAACTAATAAGTCTGCTGCCATTCATGAGCTGCAGCACAGGTAAAATGTTCCACTATTAGTGTTCGTGATTGATAAATCTATAGCGGTGTCATAATTCTCCAAGAAAGGAGAAGCAATTACCAAAACTAAGAGGACTGATTTGTAGGAACAAGTGACTAAGGAGCTTTTCATTAGGACATGCTTTAATTTTAAACAACACATGTTTCTGCCTTTCAACCAGGAAAACACACTTCAGGATCATCAGAAAGGTGGAATTCGGGTGACAGCTTTAAAAAACAGTCTAAGCTGTAACACTGAGAAAAAATACAATTGTTTCTTGGGTAACAACGTCCATGAGGGACATTTCTTGGCCACAACATCACCAACTCCAAGCCAGCAAATGAGCTGGATTGAAAACCAGCCCACTTTGGGAGTGTTGGATAAGGACTATCAGAATATAAATGCACAAAAATGAGAGAAAATCTTGCTGAATGCCCAAAGTAAATGTCAAGGGTCTTCCTTTGCCTCCAGTTGGTGTGATGATAGACCCTCATCCACCCAGCCAGTCATGGACCAGGTGCTGGGCATCCTGACAGTGCCAGCTTGGGCTCAGAGGGCAAAGTGTGGCTGGAGGGAGCAGGACTGTGCTCCCCCCTTCCCCTTCTTGGATATCCCCTGCGCTTAATTAAAATATCAACAGTTTGCAACATATTGGGAGGTAAAAGTCTCTTTTCTGCCTGGCTGGGCATTGCTCACAGGGAGGGTTTGGTATTCCGAGTCCGTTCCTTTTCGGAACCTTTCTTCTAATTAAAAGCATATAACTTGACAATCCTGCTTCATGAAACCATCTAAATGGGATTAACTCCTGTGACTCATTAGAGACCCGTCTGAAAACAGGCACAGAATGGGAACTGAACTCTTTGAGGTTGTAATGAATTTGGGGATGGACTGACCCTTCACACTCGGCTGTGATAGAAACCATGACAACTGACTTTTGTCTACAATTAATGTATTGAACTCTAAATAGCCAGGATATTACTCATGTACTTAGGAGGAAATTGTATTAAAGTAACCTCAAATGATACTTAAATTAATTATGTAGTGCATGAGTCAGCAGCTGTTTGAAATGAAGAACCAGAGCAGAGTGCAGACTTCAGGAGTGTATTAAAATACAATTTAAATTAAACTCTGTGCCATTTTATCTCAACGTGAAATGTAAATCTCAGGATAAAAAAAAAAAAAAAAAGTAAATCTCAGGATCAGACTTTCTGTTAAATCAATATTAAATGGCTATTTCAGTAACAAACAGCCAACATGTTAAGAACTTCATATGAAAATATTGTATAAAATATTTCAAGGAGGCAGTAGCTTGTTTGAGGCCAGATTTGCTGAACTAAGCATGACAAACACCTGTTTAGGACTCCAGTATTCCCTTTGATTTCCTAATTTCCCAATCTCCTGGAGTACAGGACTCCCCTGTAATTTCTGGATTGCTTTAAGCAGTTGTAGAAATGGGTGGTGACCCTGGAATATGAACTGCTGGAGCAGCAGCACAGTCTGGTCATAGATAGGATATTTTTACACCCATGTTTTGTATCTCCAAATAGAACCTTTTCCATTTTTCAAATTTTTTGTCATCTTCATTCTTGCTAAAGGATCGTCTTTTACCTAGGCCAGTGTCCTGGGCCAGCTGAGTTCAAAGATCCTGGGAGCTCACTTTTATATGAACATGTTCAGGTTTTTGAAGACTTACAAATAGATAAAAAATTAAACATTCCATATCCCAGGCGCCAGGAGAGGATCACAACGGCCCTTTTGTCCTGATCCTGCCGTCAGTCAAAGGAACAGCAAAAGCTCCCTCTGACTTCAGTGAGATAAGTTAATTTCTACTTGAGTATAAATTAATTTATACTTGGGTATAAATTAACTGCATTGATTTCAGTGGAGCTCTGCTGATTTTCATGACATGACATTCTGAAATATGCCTGATGACAACAGTCAAAGTGCAGTTATGGGCAAAACTTCTTTGATTTATCCCGTTCATGGTTGACATCAATTTAGGAGTAATAGGACTGAGTGGGGAAATTAGGAACTAGTCACGATGCTGAGCTGAGCATTTTTGTTGGCTGGGCTTTGAAAGGTAATTCAGGTTGTTAAATGACACTGGTCAGTCATTTCTTCCTTGTTTCTGCCTCAATCCAACCAGACATGTGGAATAAAAATGATTTTGACCTATACATTAATTTTATATCTAAGGATTAAACGTGCTGTACAGCAGAGCTGGATGTTATTACCCCCCAAAATGGTAATTCAATCACTCAGAAATCAAACTACCCTCTATATTCGCTTTATATGGAAAGAGTAATATTCCCTCCAACCCTTATTTTCCAGCAGAGCTTTTTGATGTGACTCAACAAGGGTCTTTGGAGTTTTCTTGCAAGTGCCTTAAGCGACAAAATGAAATAGAGTAAAGCACTCGCAGTGACACAGCAAGGCAACAGATTAGCCTTTCTGTTTTCCATAACCCATTGCTATTTAAATGAGATAATCTGATCTAAGCAGAACACCAGAGGCAAGAGGGGTGATGAAGATAAACTCAGAGATCATTACTTTAAATTCTGTGTACTTGCTACGGGGCTGTATGAAAAGCAGCTCCTGATGCTGTTGCTGAAATTTAAACATTATTTGATAGGAATATGTTAAGAAAGAACATTCACTTTCTGGATTAAAGATCTAGACAAGATTTGGAGAAGTTGAAAAGAACAGAACTGTCCAAAGTGCTCCATAAAATCAAATAATTGTCTCTTCACACCAAAAGTGTCTCAAGTTTTCCACCTGTGGCTGTTCTTGGCTCCTGCTGCTGCCTCTGGAGCTGCTGTGCAAGGCAGGTTGCCAAAACAGCATATCAAGGGAAGATTTTATTTTAGTTTTTAATACCATATTTCTGTCTTAAGCATCGCTGAGATGCCCCTCAGACTGTTATTTGGGTGTGGGTTCCAGGTCTGGTTCTCCCTCATTGCAGTAAGAGTCACCTCCTCCCTCTGCCCCTCTGGTCCCTCCATTCTCTCCTCTATCAATAAAGGGTTTATGGATTTTACCCAGTGTTGCAATACTAGGAATAATTTGATCATAAATACATTGCAAAAGCCATTTTCTCCATCCTTTTCTATTACCTAGCATAGAAATTTAGGAGAAATACAGGTTGCAGAGCTTAGATAAGGAGAGACACAGGCACTGCTTGATTTCTCCAGGTACTGGGGGAACAAAGAGGTCTGTTGGTAGCTCCCTCCTTATCAGGTTGTGTCAAATCCCAATTTACAGCAGGTTCCCTGTGAACAGCAGAGCTTCCCTGCTTCCTTCTGCCAGTTCTCCAAGCCTCTTTACTTCTCAGGAAGAGGAGGAGTTACCTCCTCATTATTTCTGCAGTTTGTCTTCCTCCTGGATGGCTTATCCAAATTTTCTGTGTTCCTCCCATTTCTAAAGGGAAATGACACCCCTTTGACCTGATTCCTGGTGGCTTCTGCCTTCAAATCAACACATGCCCAGAGAGGTGGCCTTTGCAACTGTCCTTTGCACTGCGGAGGGTCTCGACCCCATCGAGGAAGCAAATGGGTTTTCCAAGGTTAAAGATAAGGAAAAAGGAAAATGTCAGTAAATGCCATCAGGCTCTTAAAATTAGTTATAGACAATATAAATATTCAAAACCTGACCAGCCAGTCTGAGCTGCATTTTGGAAATGAGGCAGTGTTTTTTTACACGGCCCTTTGGCTTAGTGCCTCTGAATCAATTAAAGATGCAACTGCAGCCTCCGAGGTTGTATTTTGGCCCATCATTTTGGAACTGCTAAATTGGAGAGAGAAATTTCCTGATGTAAAGTGTCCTGATACTCCTTTGGGTCACGGCGCGCTGAATATTGAATACATCACATCCCACTCTCCGCCTGCAGTCTCTTGCAGATTTATTGTTGGCATAACAGCACCTTTAGGAAGGGAACAGCACACCATATATTTTAAGACAAGTGACATCTTTGCTATTTCTCACAGCAAACTGTGGAGATGAACTAGTCCAGCCTGGAAATGTTAAGGCTTCTCTGAGCAACCGGAGGAACTCAGAGACCCGCTGAGTGAGAGGACGATAATAATTAGGTCTCCTTGGACAACGTGGGTGTTTTCATGATTTGGGGCAGACAGTGACCCTGAAAGTTGCATTTGTGTGAATGACTTGCAAGCATCTGGCAGGAGGGGGCTGATTCTGCAGGGGCTTTCTCGGGAGAGCGAGGAGTGACATTTAAAAGAAGGCTTTGGTTTTATTCTGTGGGGCGCCGTAGGTTCAGCTCATTTCCAACATCAGTGAACAGCCACCACCCCCTGGTACCACAAAGGCAGCAGAAGGCAGAACCCGATGGCTGAGGATGCTGGGATGGGCAGGAGAGTGGTGACAACCCACAGAGAGGCAGCAGCTTCCTCTGGTCCCTCATTTGCCTTCACCTTACAGGGAACAGATCAGTTGTCTGGCTCTCACATGGACCAGCAGCATCCTGGCTTAAAACCAGCATTCCAGGAACTTCCATACATGTGCTCAGAACCAGGGCTTAATACTGATGGAATTACTAAGAGAATTATTATTATCAAAAAAGACAAGAGAAGGTGTACAAGAGGGGGAAAAGACATCATAGACAGGAAAGGGAAATTAAGGTGTTGGAAAACATCATCCCAAATATTGCCTTAAACTGGAGAGTGAGAGAGTGGCAGAGGGTGAGCTGCTTGTCCCTGGTAGTTCTGGAAGGTCTTGCACAGAAGTGGTGCCTCTGTATTTCATTTCGAGAATGAGAATGAGCAGTTTCAGTCCTTGTGTTTGCTGTCTTTTATCAGAACCACGACCTGTTTCTAACTCAAGGGCAAAAACCAGACCAAACAAGGCAGCAAGTGAGGGATGTGAATGTCTGACCTCAGGGCAAGGAAGCAGCAAGGAGGAGACCTCTCCTGGCAGAGGGCTGGTGCTCAGGGAGCCTCTCAGCAGCTCTGGCTCCACCACTTGCTGGCCACTTGAGCAGGAGGATGTTACAGAGCTCTGTGGAGTTCACAGATATTTCCTTCTCTGCTCAGTTCAAAAAGGGATATATTCATTGTCCACAGAAGCTTTGGCTGCTCCATCCCTGGAATGTTCAAGGCCAGGCTGGACGAGGCTTGGAGCAACCTGGGCTGGTGGGAGGTGTCCCTGCCCATGGCTGGTTTTAAGGTCCTTCCGACCGAAACCATTCTGGGATTCTGTGACTTTCACACCAGTTTGTGGCTTCACGAGTTGTTGCAATGCAGCACACGCAGAAATGACAAGAACCCCAGCACAGAGGTGCCAACCTGCCCCAGGGCAGCCAACTGGAGTGACCATGGGAAGGGCTCAGCACTGGCACTTGTGAGCCTGCACAGATGCCAAGGGCACTTCGATCCCTTGCTTTGAAAAGCAAAGCTCAGCCTTCCTGAAAGCCTCAGCTCTTCTATTTAGGGCACTGAAGGGGGTTTGAAGCTTTTCACTCATCAGACACAAACCCACGTCAAAGCTCTTGTTCTGAGAGGACAGCAGTGCCCCACTGCCACGTTTCCCAAGGACTCCACACCTCTTCAAGCCACCTGCTGGACACAGGGACTCATGTTGAATATTCCATAGCACTGGCTGGACCCACAGTGCAGGAGAATCTGCCTCATTATCCTTCATCTCTGAGAAAAACATCTTTTTTGAATTCCCTGAGTGCCCAGACATGGTGAAAAAGAGCTCAGGTGCTGCTTGGAGGGTGCACTTTCAGATTTGAGCTTGCATTGATTTAGCTGTCAGGAAGCTGTTATTTACAGTTCCTGAAGTTCACTGGAGCATGCTGGAACTCATGGAAGTCATTACTAGAGCTTTATGTTTTCTATATGGCTCTAGTGTATAAGTCTCTTCTATATTCTGAAAGGCCTCACCTATTTTTACACAGGTTTAAATAATTATTGCTTTCTAATCTCTTCAATTAGTTACTTTACATTAATTTTTTCCTGTTATTTAAATTTTACATGATTTTCTTCTGTTTCATATCAAGCCATTTCATCGCCCTGTACAAAAGGCTCATTAATTTTGTAAAATAACATCCTGGTACTTTAGAAGTCATTACATTTCTTTCCTTTTTTTTTTTTTTTTGTTTTTGTTTGCAACAGCTTCAAAGATAATTCAATTTTCCTTTATCATCACTGCCAAGGAGTTGAAATTAGTAGGTGATTAAGCACTTCAAATATTTTCTATTTTTCTATTGCATTTTCTATTGGCAGCAATGGAAAATTTAAGTATACGTGCTTGAGAAGGCACAAAAATGTATCACTGGAACAGGTTGCTGAAGCACAAAATTTTAAAGTAAAATTGCTGGGTGTAAGTAATGGCCTTGATCCAACAAGTGGTAATCAAAGAGTTACTACATGGAATGCTTTGGAGTTTCATAATCCAATCCATTACATTTTGTCGTTGTAACTGCTGTCTCAATTAAAGAATTGACTCACAAAACCTTAGAATTTATTTTGGAGAGAATGACGGATGTAGAATCAGAATGGCTTGGGTTGGAAGGGGCCTTAAAGATCAGGTCGTTCCATGATCATCTCATTCCTGTGTGAAATGGAGAGAAACCCCCCAACTGTTCATCTCTTATTTTCCACCAGCAGAAAAGCGATGTCAGTGGTCAAGGAGAACAAGAAGGATTGAATTTGTTTGCAGAAAACACACCTTGGAAATGCAAAGAAAAAGAATAATAATTAAAAAATTAAATCTTCTTTCCTTAGAAATGGAAACTCAGCCCAAATTTCTGTGCTGTTGAATATTCCCATCCAGCGGCTCTGCACACACTGACAGGGGTGAAGACCTTGCCCACAAACTTTTAAGGGCTGCAACAATATCTGCAACTTCCACGTAATCACAGGCTGATCATCCCTCCCATTGTTTGCAGAAGCTTGAAAATAAAACGTCTCTAGTTATTGATTTGCTACTTCTTTTTCATTTAGAGCCCATTGATCGTTGTTTATGTGTGTGTGTTTCTTGTTGAGCAGGAATTAACATTGAAAACTTCTTGGAATTCACTGCCTTCACACCCACTTGACATTCCTGAGGAAAACTCAGTACCACAATCACTGTAAATAGGGGGGGGAANCTGAGACAGAAAATGTGGTTGTCACAGGGTTTGAGCTCCCAGAGCTGTTTCCAACCACCCAGTACTATTTAGGCTGTGGTTCTGGGGCCCACATTACAAAAATATCCTGAGCCAGCAAAAAATAATGCAAATGGATTCTTTTTATTTTACCTTGCATTTGTTTTTCACTCTCCAGAACACCCCTTTTCTACTACACTTCATTGATACTTAGGGTTAAACCCTTCAAAAAAACCAAAACAAAACAAACCATTAAAAATTAAAAGGGATGTTTAATTCTCATGGAATTGCATAGTTTCAGGAACTGGAGAGAAAACCCCACCGGTACCATGTGAGGATTTATGTTACTAATTGCTCTAGCTGATGGCACAGTCATCATAATTAGCGCCCAAAGAGAGCCAAGGCTCTCCAAGGCTTCTGCAGGAGTTCAGAGGGCAACAAGAAGGCAGCTTTGGAATGTGGAGGTGGCGCTCAGGCAAAGAGGGACCTGCAGTCCCTGGTTTCCTGGTTCTCTCCTTCCCTCTCCGGGCAAAGAGAAGTGGAGGTGACAATCCTTGTCCTATCAGGAGGACACCATCTAAAGTCCAGGTTTGCAGCACGAGGCAGAATTTAGAGACCTTAATCATCATCTCTGTGCCTTTATTTTGATATATTTGATTTTCAGACTCTTTTAGAATTTTAGCAATAGGATTCTCCCTCCCTTTTTCATAGCATAATGCCGGGTTATTTTGTCCTTTGTTCAATATTAATATACACTTTATTGTTCTATTCTAATTACAATCTCATTATTAAAGGGGCACTCTATTTCATTCTGACAGATATTGCATCTCACTGTTAGTGGGTCTTGGTTATTCCATGCTTATCATTATTAATAATTTGTAGCAATTGGATTGGTATTAGAATATTACTTTGCTAAATCACTTTTGCTGCTAATTAAGGCACTATCTGTGACATTGTTTAGCTCCAAACATCATGTCCCTGCTTTTCAGCCTGCTCTAATTACTTGTAACTCATTCATTCCAACTTATAAGTCAGGTCTTTTAATCAAGACTCGCCGTGGTGGGAGCTGCTGTTGTTGGGAATGAAAAGTTCTCATGGACAAAGATATTTGGAATGACAAATGCACCTTTCACCGCAGCCCTGGAGCTCCTCAGAAGTAGAATAATGGTATTTGATGGTTGCAGAGTGGGCACAGTAGAAGGAGGAGGGTTTGGAGGGAGAAGTGAAAGATTACTGAAGTTATCCAACTATTCAAGGTATCAGCGAGGAAAGTCAACGTGGGTTTAAATTGCCTTCTCTCCACAAAGCCTCTGTAAGATCTGATCTGTCGTGCTCTTTCCCGGGATAATATTTTCTCTGAAGAAGCAACATCACTTCATCATTTGCCCGGGAACATTAGTCACTTTGGCCGCCAAACAAGCAGAAGGCACAAAAAGGTCATGCTTGAGACAGGGGTGGAAGGTCCCATTAATGGCCAGGGGGCTTCTTGGAGGGTGTGTGGAGTGACAGGATTCCGTGTCGGACACGGGACAACTGACATATCCTGGATACTGCAAACCTTCTGCACAGAAGGGGCTGAATCAGAAACACCATTTCTGTGCAATTCTTTCTGTAGTCACTTCAGTGGAGCGCAAAAAGGTGTCCAAAGGTGGTGGATGTTTGTACTGAAGTCGTGCTGGAGCTGTTCTTCCTACCTTTGTTTTGCCATAGAATCACTGAATGATGGAATGGTTTGGGTTGGAAGGGACCTCAAAGCCCATCCAGTGCCACTCCCCTGCCATGGGCAGGGACACCTCCCACCAGCCCAGGTGGCTCCAAGCCCCGTCCAACCTGGCCTTGGACACTGCCAGGGATCCAGGGGCAGCCCCAGCTTCTCTGGGCACCCTGTGCCAGGGCCTCAGCACCCCTTTCTCTACCAGCAGCTGGGTGTCCTACAGAAGGAGGTTCTGAGGCAGCAGGGGTTGAGGCACTCCAGCGTCCATCCAAAGCCAACGGGAGGTTCTTCCTGGGCACTGATCCCCTCCGTGGGTACAACGTTTGCCAAAGGGTTTCCTTAAAAGCGGGTGCAAAGCTTGTTGTCATTTGGGAGAATGGTCTGGGAAAACAGAAGCCTGTTATCAAATCAGAGGACATTGTCCTTGGGGATTGGCTTCCCCTTTGTGGGATTGCTGCGTGCCCTCGGCCAGGCTGGTGTTGGTGCTGTGTCACTGCCCAGCAGGTGCCCAGGCTGAGCTCCTCGGGATATCCAGACCTCGGGATAGGCTCCATCTCACAGACTGTGCCCTGAGCTCACCCTGCAAAAGGGCTTGGTGGTTCAGACTCGGATCTGTCCAAACTCTGACTCAGGGGCTCACAGGACCTTCCCCCCAACCCAAAAGTGATTTATGGAATGCAATTGCTTCACCCTCTGATATTGTCTCACTTCATACCCTTATGCCGAATAGCTTTTGATGATTTATTGCTTTTCCTGCAGCTTATAAAAACCTGGATGTCAATCCAGGCAAGGAGAACAAAACTGCAGGGGTTAATCTCTGGTAACTCCTGGCTGAGCATTAACCAGATTCATTTTTCAGTCATTAGTCTAAAGCTACTGAAATCACTGATGGTATAATGCAACTTAAATCAGAATATAACACGATACCTGCAACTACTGATTCTATTTCAATTTATTCTGATTTGCACTGAATATAGTAGAAATAAAAGAGTTTTCTCTGTGTCTTTCTCACGAACATTTGTGGGCTTACAAAACATAAATAGTTTGCTCTAGGCCAAAGAAAATGTAGCCATTTCTGTAATAGATATTGAATTCATATTTGCCTGACAAGTGACCTTATCAGCTATAACTTGTCATCTCTTAATTAGTCTGCATTTATTTTATTCACTCAATTAACCCCCAGCCTCTCCAGAAGATAAGCTGACGATACCCAAAGTCTGTGTGGTGCTTCAATTAAATTGGTGCTGCATATGTACTGCACAAATTTGCCTTAAAGAAAGGTAAATCTCATTAACATCCCCCCAGTCTGACTGCAAATTGAAATCATTTTTATTGCCAGTGATGCCACCGACTTACAAGACTCACTGGCAGGCAACAACAATGTCTTCCCTTACAAGAATATAAGAATAATCACTTTGGACGAAGAGTGAGATTTAGAGACTAGAAATATTATTAAATCACATGTTATTAAACCTCCATGTTATTAAATGACACGAGTTATAATTGGTCTGGAATTTCCTTTTATAATAAATCAGAAATAAGCACCCCCTCTAAAAAGCCACATGAAGTTTATCTGATTCCAGGTTAATTTTTGCTTCCATACCTATTTTTATGAATTTCCCTGATGGAATGTTTAGAATGATAATCCCTGTAGATGGGCAGAAGTAAAACTTTCAGGGCTGCATAAGTTTTCCTACAGATAACCTGCATTTCTACACCTCCAGGCACAGAGGGCTGCAGATTAAAAGTTTCGAAGATTTGAATTTAAGTCCTTTACAAGAGAAATGCCCAAGTCCTTAATTTTTTAAAAATATTAGAGGTCTGAAAGATCATTTGTGTGGGAAGGGGTGAAATCCTGTGAGCAGAATCCACCCTGATTCACGTTTTGTGCTTTGGTTTTGTTGTTCAGGATAAAAAATCTAAACCACATGATTGGAAAGCAGAAATTTGTGTAATTTTTAAGGAAATCTCATTTGAATCTAGATTTCATGGCCCAGTCTATGTGTAAAATGCTGCCTTGAGCATCTTCATAACCAAATTATAGGGAGGAGGTGAGACAAGAACACTTTGTGAGCCCGAAGGTGGATGTTCATTGCAAGTCAAAATAATAAAACAACAATACGTTGCATTGCACTGAAATTTCACTTAATAGCTGTGTAGTTTTTGAGATATCAAAGCTTTGAAACACAAACGTTCTGGAAATAACCCTGTTGAAAGGAGACGTGTCGTAAATTCGGTCGGATACAATCACTGAGCAGAGGCAACGCGGAATGTGCGACTTCCTTCCCTTGGAAACTCTGCAGTCTGAACCTGCCTACCTTCGAGCAGCATCCATCACTGACTATGTCATTCCCCGAAATATGGCCTTCAGCAGGTTTGGTGGGACTGCCGCTGCCGCTCCACCCGGACACGGCAACATCACTCAGGCTGATACGATTTCCCAGCTACTACAAGTCAAGCAAATATGTTCCCAGCCTTCTGGGATGAGCTTTCCTGGAGATGGATGACACCAGGCTGTGATGGATGGGCTCAGGCGAAGCAGTCCCTCACACCTCTGAGGTGCCTTTCCACTGCTGTGATCAGGGCCCTAATCCTTAGGGAAAGGCAGGAGCTGAAACACCAAAATCCCACTGAAATTGGGGGATCTGGGAAGTGGTGGCTGCCCCATCCCTGGAAGTGTCCAAGGCCGGGTTGGACACTTCACAACCTGGGCTGGCTGAAGGCGTCCCTGCCCATGGCAGTGGTGGGATGGGATGGGCTTTGAGGTCCCTTCCAACCCAAACCATTCCATGCTTCAATCACTCAATGATCATTGAAGTAGCACTTGGCCTTTTGTCTTTACAACCCGAAATCCTCCACCACCTCTCCCTCTTTTGGTTTGTTTTTAATTCTAACATCATCTTTACATTATTTTTTGGATTTTGCCTTTGCATTTTATTTTGTCTTTGCCTGTATTACATTTAACTGCTCTCATTATCCCCATAATTAAACCCTCTCTGCCCCGTCTCAAGTGATGGGAAGCAGCTCCTGCCTCGAGTGTCCTCCTTCCTTTGCCACTTCATGGATTCAAAATACTTCCCTTTTTCCTATTTTTTTTCTCAAATCTGCTTCAGTTTGGATTTCACCAGTGGCGTAGATGAGACAACTCATCCAATTTCCCTCCTTGCAGAGAGTCCTCTTGCATTTCTCTCTGCAATTCTACTTTTCCCCTGTATAGCTGTCATTTAAAGCCCCGTTATCTTGGATGGCACTCATTTGGTGGTTTATCAAGCAGTAATTCAGTGGCCTGTTATTCCTGCTATAGCTGGGAAAAATACGCCGTCCAGGGACGCAAGAATTACAGCAGTTTGGGGATTTTTAGATTAGAGAAAAATGACCCAAAAGTACTAGATGTGTTTCTGTTTCCGGCCCAAGTAGTGGAATTATAAAAAAAAAAAAAAATCACTGAGAACTCAATGGACTGAGAGGTCCCAAACCTGGACTCAGCTCTTCTGCCTTCACTCCTGTCCTTTCCAGGTGTGGAAAAAGCATCAAGATTAGATTAGGGTTTTTTGGGGGTTTTTTTTGGTTTGTGTTTTTTTTGTTGTTGTTTTTTTGTTTTGTTTTTTTGGTGAGTGTGTTTTTTTGTTTTGGTTTGGGTTTTTTTTGGGTTTTTTTCTTTTTTCTTTTTTTTTTTTAGCTTCTTAAAACCCAGGGAGTTTAAATGAAATAATTGGCAGAAACCAAAGTGTGCCCTAAGCATCAAATGCAGTAGCATGGAGGGATCACTGTAAATCTCAGCTGGAAAAAGTGGGTTTGCAAAAGAATTTTGTTGATATCATAAGCAAAGGCTTGACTGGACATTACAGCTTTACAGCTTGGAAGATCGGGATGAAAACAGAAGATAAATAAGTCCTGTTTCTTAAGATTGCCATATGGGGACAAATGATAGAAGGAGAAGGTAAAAGGAAGGAGCTGAGGGGGTGATGGAGCAGCTGAACTGGCACTGCCCATGGAACAGGTCCCAGAGTTACAGAATTTTTCATATCTGCTTTTGGAAAGCATTTCTGGTTGTGGTTTCCCCCTGGAAACACGCACAGGAGACACAAGAGGACAAACCAGACAGGTGCCCCCAGGTGTCCTGTGATCGCTGGAGTGAGATCCTCAGCAGGGACCAGGAGGGACACCCAAACCCCTGTGGCTGGACTGCTGCTGTTCCTGGCCAGCACGGAATGGTGTCGGACACCGACACGGGGAGAGGAAGGGTCTGCCCTAAAGGGACCATGGCAGATCTCCCCACTTTTCCAATATACCCTGATTTTTTTCAGCCTGTTGATGTCCCAGCAGCTTTCCCACTTCCCATGCCCCCGGCTCCCAGCCCTGCCTGCTGATCCCTTCCCTTCCCAACTCTGCTCCAAGGCAGCATTTCAGTTCAGCCTTGTCGTTCTCCCCCTCCTTCCAGCTGGGTTTTGTTTTGCTGTTTATTCTGTCATTTTTTTATTTTTTTTTTCTGAGACTACATCAGATAAAGGTCATTTTTACTCGAATGGAAAAAAACAGTAATTTTGACAGTGAGACATTCCCAGCTTGCTGTACATCAGAAGTGTTGATATTAGCTCCTTTAAAACAGAGACTAGAGACAAAAAAATTACCCGAGCTACTTGATTGCTAGCAGTTATTTTCCCAAAAAGATGAGCATTTGCAAAGTTCTGCTTGTGGCTTCTGCTGAATTTTAGTGTGCCATTACTGGAAGGACTTTAACTTCATTTGCATTTGCTCAGGAAAAAAGAAAGAGATGCTCCTGAAGATATTAAACACTCACAAAAGATGAAGGCTTCAAACATTGCTTTTTGGCTGATCCATAATCATTTGCTTTGGCAATTTTATTTGGGCCCATTAACGCTGATGGTGTACACTGTGTCCCTAATTATTGCTGAGATATTGTGCTGCTGCCCGCGCTGAAAGGCGGAGGGTTGGTTGGGACTGCAATGCTCTGGCTGGGTTTTAATCAATGAGTGATAATGATGGCTTGTGTTTTGACTTTGCCTGCTTAATTGCCAGTAATAAAGCAGATCTTCATTGATGATGTTGAGCAGAATTCGGTTTCATTTATCTCTGTTTATTCTGTTTCTTTTTTAAGTGCCTGGGAGCTCTCACAAGAACCAAATATGCAATTCTAATTCTATTTTGCTCGTTTAATATTTGTCACAAACAGAGGGTGGTGATGCCCTTTCCTGGGGAGCTTTGGCACCTCCCTGTTTCCAGCAAGTTTCTGAAACGCAGCAGGTGTCCAGTGGTGAATATTCCATGAAATCCCCACCAGATTTTGCTGTTTAAATCACTATTTCCTTTCTGCTGCTTATGAGAGTTGAGAATTCTTTTGTCAGGGTGGCAGAATAACAATGAAACAGAAATATTTTCAGAGTGAGACAGATCTGCAGGTTTGCTGGACAGAAAAGTTCATCTCATCCAAATAGCCACACCGAGGGGAGATTTTGCAACAGACTATACTTAATTTTTGGTTAAGAAAGGCTATATTTTTCTTTAAATTTTAGCTCCAAATTTAGTTTCAATCTATAAAGGGTTGTCAATACTGGGATGACAAATATATGCAAATCAGTCAGTCAATACAATAAATATTTTGATAATGTCCTGCCTGAATAATCTAATTTAAATCAGGACCTGCCCTAGGTTTAAAATGTTATAAATACCCGTGGCATTCCTCTTCAATTATGTGTAAGAAAATAAAGACCTTTTTAATCTTGCCTGGATCATTGCTTAAGATGATTAATTTCCCAAGATTTTCTTCGCAAGTTATCAATCACCCAAAAGCAAGAAGGAGGTGGCAGCCTGAAATTTCTGTATCACATCTTTCTGTGTCCTGAGGGTTTTTTTTGCTGGGGGAGTAATTTGGACTACAAAAATAAATGTTTGCCCACATGTTTTTTTCTATTATCTTCATGGTCTCAATTATTTCGGAGTGTTATTCCAGAATATAAACCTCTCTATCTACATATAAAATCATTTCTGATGTCATGTTCTTACAGCTAATTCCTGACAGAGTCACTGGACGGGATCGTAGGGCTGCAAATCAGGATGTACAATGAAAAAACTAAAATGGGGCTGAAATGGAGCTTAATTTTCCCCAAAATTCTTTATTTTTTTGCCTTGTTTTCTGTACCAGCAGACCTGCAGTTCACCAGGTCGTTGTGTGCCTGTGCCAGTCAGCGTTTCCCTCTCTCCCTCTCCTACAGAGCATCTGTCAATAATCACGGTGACATTTTGGGGTCACCACACAAAACCCCAGAGCTGACCAACACCAGCAGTGGCAAAAATTGTCTGAGCTCAATTAATCACCATCCTCTAAGACAGTAAAGCCCAATTTTGCACCAAACAAAGTTAGAGAGAAACAAAGTGAGGGATTTATTTAAGTGGCAGGATATTAAATGATATAGCTGTTATCATTTTCTGTATTATAAATTATTGAATTAAGCCTTCAGTCAGTTTGGCAACAGTGCCAAATGAATATTACAGGAGTACAATGCAGCAAACAGTATCTGTCACTGCATCTGGGTCTCCCTTAGAACTGAAATTACACCGAACAAAATGCCTGTGCAGTAGGTTGGAAAAGGTTCGTTATTATTTATTCATTTTGCACGGTAACACAAAAAACTAATGAATCTGCCTTGGGAAGGGGGCACATCAGGATTACTGCACATCAGGAAGGCACAGCCCTCCAACTTCACCAGGGAGATTTGTCTCCAGAATTTGGTGTCTGTCCCACAAAGTTCTCAAACTGAAGGACATGGTCAAGTTCATGACATCAAGCAAATCACCCACCTTTTATTTATCTTGTTTACACTGTGCACAATCGGACAAAACCTTCAGAAAACCTTTTCATAAAGCCAAAAAAAAAAAGAAAAGAGTCAGGCATTAAGAACTGGACCATTGTTGCTCACGTGTTTATTTTTAAATAAACAATGGCATTATTAATACAGGTGACAGGGCGGTGTATTTATAGCCCTGCCCTGATTCCGGCTGTAGCACCTTCACACACATCCCCACAGTAAATGGTTCCTAAATCCCTGCTCATCTCGGGGGGGTCAATCAGTGCAGCTCCACTGAATGCTCTCCACAACCCACCCATTAGGAGCAATTTGCCTTCCCTGGAATGTTCAGGGAACGCCTGGGGGTTTGGATGGCACACGGCATCGTGTGAACCTGAACTGGGTGTCTCGCTGCTGCACTCGGGGGGATATTAATTAAAACGCCACTTTTTGGCATTTGGAAATCTCTCATTAATTACTTTGGAATTAGAATGGGTGTACCTGTTGGATGGGTAATAAATTCCCTGATCCCCAATTATATTCCCAGAAAGTCAGCTCAGAGGGTTGAAGCAATACCCGTGATCGTAATAGGACTGTTAAAAAATGTTGGAAGCATCAGCTTTTGACAAAATCTTTTGTCACTATATATATTTAATTGAAAAGGGCTCATAATTCTCAAGAATATGGCAGCATTTTGCATAATATTTCCTTAATTATTACCTGTGATATATTACACCCTAATTTTATATGCTGGATTCTGACGAGGGCTGGTTATATAAGTAATTAAAGCCATATTTTATGGTTTTATTGTTTGTTTTTTCATCCAGGCACTTCAGGAAATTGTGCAGTCAGTTCATAACCTGAGCACGTTGTTTGCCACAGATCCTGCTCCGCCACACAGGTTCTGTTTGAATAACAGGAAAAATATTGGAATATTTGACTGATTTCACAAGGGATAAAATTGAAGGGATACAGAATCATTTTTATTGGAAAAATTTAAAATTTCTGTGCCATTTACCAGGGCTGGAGGGGCCCTAAATATTCTGGTCTTCTTAGTTTTTAAATCTCAAGGAAGAGCTACTGACGTCCAGACGAAAGGGCCTTGAGTTGCACCAGGGGAGGTTTCGATTAAATATTAGGAGGAATTTCATCATGGAAAGGGTTGTCAAGGATTGGGACAGGATTCCCAGGGCAGTGGTGGAGTTGCTCAAAGATTGTGTGAATGAGGCACTTGAGGGCACAGTGGATGGTTGGGTTTGATGATTTAGAAGACTTTTCCAACTTTAATGGTTCACTGATTCCCTGATTCTTGAGAAGGGGATGCCTCGCGCCGTTTGCCGTCACTTTCCGAGACAGCTCCGTGTACAAACCCCGCGCTCGAGCACCAACCTCCAACTCATTCCTGCGAGTTTCTCTGCCTTCAGCAGTGCCAGGATGTCCCCCCTGCCCCCCCTCGGTGCCTGCCCTTGTCCCCACGTCACAGGGAGAGCGGTGTCCCCCCGGGTTTGGGGTCTGATGGCAGAGACAGTGCGCAATTACGGCGCGACGCCCACTCCGACCCCTTCAATCGGAGCTGCAGCTTGAAAGGAGCCCTGAGCCCCCAGAGCTCTGCACAGCAATGTCTGCAGGGAGAGAACACGGCAGAGCTGAAGGCCCCTGGGGGAAATCCTGCAGGGTTTAGGTTGCTTCTGCTCCAACCCACCCCATCTAATCTCCTCTCTTTGGGTGTCTCCTGCTTCGCTCGGAGCTGGATGCCGTGGAGAGGGAGAGGAGGGAGCCTGTCTGCTGCTGCCTGTTCCACTGACAAGTTGTTTGCCTTTTCACACAACACTTCCGTGCCCTTTTCTGCTCCTTCTTCTCCCTTCTTCTCTTTCAGCCTGTATCTCTGATCCCTTGAAGTGACGTGTGTTACTTTGCACAGTGTCTCATCCATTACCTCTGGTTTGGCATCTCTCATGCTCCTTTTAAAGTCCTTGAGCTCCCCAGCCCAGGCACCTGATGAGGGAAAGAATCGTTCTGTTCTGCTTCTGACAAGATTCCATCAAAAGAAGCCTCAGTGTTATTTGCAGGGAAAGACTCCATGACATGGACAAACTCTCCCTCTTCCAATTAAAAAAACCCCAATGTCTTCAGTTGCAAAGAAAATTAAGCAGATTTTGGATTTTTCCTGCAGTCATTAGAGGGAGGAGTTGTCCAACTCACGTGTCCCATCCTTTTGGCTAGAACTGACAGGTGTTTTACTATCCAGCTGATTTAAAAGAGGCCTCTTAATCAGGTGTCAGCTTTGGCCCATAAAGTCATATTAATGTTTTGGATCCGATATGAAGCTCTATCTAAGGCACGTTAAGAAAGATTCATTAGAAACTCACTACCCCTGGAATTTACAGCCTTCCTGGAACTTAATAGCCTGGATAAATTCCTCCTTATCTGGTTTGCTTAGGTGAATTATAGCAGTTTGCATTTAGAAGCTTTTTAGTGTTTGGATCTTACCGTTATTCCGGTGTCTTTATTCTTGTGATCTTCCATGAGGAGTCACTGATATGGCACATGAAGGATCACGGAATGGTTTGATTGGAAGGGACCTTAAAGCCCAGCCCATCCCACCCCCTGTCCTGGGCAGGGACACCTTCCACCAGCCCAAGTTGTCCAACCTCATCTTGGACACTCACAGGGATGGGGCAGCCACAGCTTCTCTGGGCACCCTGTGCCAGGGCCTGCCCACCCTCCCAGGGAACGATTCCTTCCCAATATCCCATCCAAACCGTCTTTCTTTCCATTTAAAGCCATTACTTAAATCCAGGGATTTTACTTGAAAATGTTGTGCTTCAGCAACCTGTTCCAGTGATGTATTCTTGTGCCTTCTTAAGCAGCATGACCCCTCCATGCCTCCTGTGTGAGCCCCCGGTGGAAAGAACAGCCCCAGCCCAGGAATTTGGAGTCCCTCAATGCAAGACCTTGTTCTGCCCCACCAAGGGCTCATCAGCACAAAATATCACAGACACGAAAGTGGTCCCAGAAGCTGCAAATAGTGAGGAGCTCTGAGCCCAACAGAGCTGTCCCTTCCTGCTCCTGGAGCAATGAATCCTCTTGGCTTTGGCCACTCGGAGCTGATCCCTCCAGGCCAACCCAAAACCTCTCCCCACGAATGGAGAACAATGTTTCTGGGACACCCTCAGGCTCCCCAAACCAGCTCTCCAGGATATTACTGACCAGTCTGGAATATGGGAATTACAACTCCACTTTACAAAAAATCATGGAAGAAGGAAGAGAATGAAGGAAGAGAAGGAAGAGAAGGAAGAGAAGGAAGGAAGAGAAGGAAGAGAAGGAAGAGAAGGAAGGGAAGGAAGGGAAGGAAGAGA
>VWZG01001713.1:488599-576210 GCA_013396735.1 Grallaria varia
GAAGAGAAGGAAGAGAAGGAAGAGAAGGAAGAGAAGGAAGAGAAGGAAGAGAAGGAAGAGATTAAAAAAATCATCTGGTTCACAATATCTGACCACTGAGTTCTCTTTGCACACTCCCCGGGCTGGGGCTGGGCCAGCTGAAGGAAGGAGCTGAACCTGAAGCCAACCAGAGTGAGACACCAGGAAAGAGCAGGGGGCAGGATTTGGCTGGAAATGAATTCTGGATTAGTGCTTCTTTCTCCTTGTTTGGATCAGACAATGCAAAAACGTTTAAATGTTTATTTTGTCTGACTAAAACCTCTTTAACTACGTTTGTCAGTGAAGGGGAAGCACCAAGATCTTCCCTGCTGGTACATAATTATGGAAAACCAGGGATCCTCCCCTTCCATTGGCAGAGTGTTAATCTCTGCATTGGCTGAAGACAATATCATGTAACGAATGAAGGAACGCTGATTCATTTGCATCCTTTAGATTTGAATTGAGACTGGCATAATTATGGTCTTTATGGAGATCAAACTGATTTGGCGTCATAAAGAAATACAGTTTGACTTCTAAAACATTTCATAACAGGAGTTTACATTTGATTTCCAGCACCACTCTGAGAGCTCACACATGATTTTCCTGTATAAAAATGATACATTTAATCAAACATTTATAGTCCAATAGATTCAAAAAATCTGAATTATTTAAATCTTAAAAAAAATAAACAGCCCTACAAAGATTCATTTGTCACACGTATCTCAGGAGAAATCATGGGGACTGTATTGAATCTGGAGAATGGGGGAGAAATACATGACCATTCTCTGTAGGAAACACAAAAGGATGTGTCAGGAAATTAGAAATGACCAGCCTGACCTTTTCTATAAATAAGAGATGGACTCCTAGGACACCATTGGCTCTGAAAGTGCACATCATTTCTCACAAATTAGGGGTTATTCTCTGCAGCAAGAAAAGGATATTAAAGAGAAAACAAACCGATAGCAAGAGGTTGCCTTTACTAAAATTCCTGGAGAGTATTTTTGTGAAAGGAGCTGTTGGAGCACATGCAAAATATTGTGCCCTTATTCAACACATGAAGAGTCTCCTGTATTAAGGACATGGAAAGGGGATACAAGAATGAAGATGTTCAATAGTCTGCAAATGACAAATGAGCCTAAATTCCATTTAGAAGAAAACATGGGAAATTAATTCCAGATTTACTAAAATATTTACATTTTTATGAGATGAAGCAGGGATTTTTATGGATGTCAGGCTCTGGCCCACCCAGGTGCATTGATTTAAAATGTGGAACAACCATCTCTAGATGGGTTTGGTCCCTCACAAAAGCTTTTCACTGGCAGGAATGTAACAAGAAGGACTGAGGAAATTAACCCAGAAGGGAAAAAATTCCTCCCAAAGAAAAGAAGAGTCAAAGGGTCAGTTGTAGAATCAGTGAGAAAGGAAGTCTTCGAATTTGTCAAGGGATTAAAACCAGAAGAGTAGCAGGGGGAGAAAAAAAAAAAAAGCCAAAAAGATTATTTAACCATCTGCAGCCACCACCTCTGAGAGCTGCTCTGCCTCACCCCCATGGTTTGCTGAACAAATTGTCTTCTCCCCACAACAGGAAAGACTAGAAGGAAAAATAGAAGCAGTTCTGGTTTGCTTTACAGTCAATAATTTCATTTCAAAAGTATGAAATAAAGGTTAATTATTCAATGCCACTTCTTTTCAAAAGGACACGAAAGTGGTGGTGGCAAGCCCAAAGCCCAATAATCAAACAAACAAAAATGTGACTGAACAAAACCCCCCCAAACAAACCCAAACCAAACCCTGAACCCAGGCCGGTTAAGTCTACAAAATAATTGACCAGAGGATGTGGAGGGCTGGAGGAGCAGGAGGTGCCCAGGGAGCCCCAAAGACAGAAACCCCAATTCCATCCTTTCCTGCTTCCAGTTGTTGTCGAAAGCACAAGGAGGAGGCAGTGGGGGCATTTAATAGCTGGCCTTGGAGCTTCCACAGGAAATATGCAGAGCAGCCAATCTTCACTGTCACCTGCAAAATAAATCACCAGCACCAGGGATCTGTGATTTTATTATCAATCAGCCTTGAAATATTTCCTCCTTAATAGTCAAATGTCTGGAGGTGGGTTCTCAGCTGAATATAATAGCAGACCTTAACTTGTGCCGGAGAGCAAAGGACTCCAAAGGACAATTTTATGTGTAAGGACACACTGAAGACACCTAATCTGAAATTATTGTTTTTCTTTCACAGGGGAAGAAACCCTTCATGGTCCTATTTTTATCCAAGAGCCGTATGATATCACTTATTCCGTGGGCTCAGCAAATCCAGAGATCCTGCTGAACTGCACAGCTAAAGGATATCCACCCCCACGCTACAGGTGAAGTCAACTTCGGGAAAGGGTTGTCTGGCTGGAGGTCTTGGAGCTGGGTTTTAGTCACCAATGTGGAGTTTTACATCCCACGAAACGTGTGGACCACTCGCAGCAAGAGTGCCCATAGACAGAGTAAATCGGAGGGAAAATATTTTTGCTAGTCTGCTGTGGGGGAAATTCACCCGGGAAAAGAAATCACATCACTGGAAATCATCCCCAAAGTATTTTAAAATATAGAAAATTAATTGTGAATCCACAGAACGGCTGTGAAAAAATGGGAAAATGGAAGTGCTGCACCTCTGTATTTGATCAAACCTTCCATACATCAGTAAATGCTGGGAAAGCAGAGAAGGAACATCCTTAGCCATTTCTAATTCTGACATTTCATGGACATATTTATAGTGTTTATTTAGAGAAACAGCTCCAATACCCACCTTGCAGTGCCCTGGAGACTCCCTTGATAAAACCTTGGTACGTAGGACTGGGTTTTAATTTGGTAATTGTGGACTCCTCAGTGAGAACATCACTTGTCGTACCAAGGAGCTGGAAACCTGAGGTGGATAAGAGAAAAAAAGCTGGGAATCAGGACAAAAAAATGACACTGTGCTTTCCTCAGAAAATAATGGGGGGAGTAATGGCTTGGGGAAAGGAAAATTATATATCAAAAAGAAATCAGCCCTGCGAGACATGGAAGAAAATTGTGTCCTACCAAATTCTTAGAGAATCTTTGCTGAGCAGCTTTTAAGTGCTCCCACAAGAACCCCCTGGCTGTGACAAGCACTGGGGACAGCTTGGCTTTTGTCCTTTGTGTGCCGGTCTGTCCCCAAACGCTGTGCTGCTGCAGGGACACTTCATCTCCTTTCCACGCTGTCGCTTCCCCTGCGCACAATTGCTCACCCATTGCCCACCCCTTCCCTCCTTCCTCGTTCCAACCCCGACACCAACTGGTTGACATCACAGATTTCCAGCCTTTCCCCTTCATCCCTCCATTTGCTCCGTACCTGTCCGTGCAGCTTCCCCAGGCCTAGAATGTTCCTGAACTCTTGCATTCCGAGCATGGATTGCTCCCACCCCAAGCAGCAGAGGCAGCAGGTGCTGCGAGGCAGGAGAGCTGTGAGGTCTGATATACCCGAGATTCATATCTTACCTTTCATTCTTTTCTACCCGTCCAAAAATTAGATTAATTCCTATTTTTTTTGGCATTATAAGGGCATTTTCCGAGGGCTCAGCTTCTCCAGGAAGCCCAGATCAACATCTGGGGATGGTTTCTGAGCCACTGAGGTCCATGAGGAGCCATCAGACCTTCACTGCTGCTCTTACCATGACTCCAAAGGAGCAGGGAGTCTCCAGCACTTTTCCTTGATTTCACTGGAGCTCCTGACACTGTTGTCGGATAAGGAACGAGCCCACACGTTCAAAGTTCCAACAATTTTTGATAAATCAAGCAGAGTATGAAATTTTAATCATGTCTTTTGTCGAGTGATGGCAAAGAACAGCAAGGAACTGCTGCGAGGTTTCTCTTTGATTCAGAGGCACAGAACCACTAGAGCAGAAGTAAAGTTAGACACAAGTTAATTTGCAATTTAGCATTTTTTACAGGAAGAAATGTGCTGATAAATGCCCTTTTTTTACATAAAAAGAGTGCTTAGCATTCCCTGAAAGTTTTATTTTATTAAGTACTGTATTATTCTTATGGATTCATTGAATATAATAATAATTTTGTGGAGCTTTATTTCAAAATAGCGTGTGCCTGACAACCACAATGCAAGAGTTGTGTAGAGCTGAAGGAGCCACAAGAACTAAGTAATAAACCCCAAGAAACTCTGATTTCCTGTTCAGAGTAACAGAGAACTTGACTCTGATTACAGTGGAAACAAAAGTCTGGGTAGAAGGAGCTCTAAAATCAGCACGTCTGTTAGGAAATTGGTCTGTATCTCCTAGTAAATACAATTGGATCTGTTACGCCTCTTCTATAAAGTCAGAGTTGTTTATACCAGGTACATTGTTCCAGCTGTTTCCCTCTGTGATGCTGGTGGTAAATAAACACGACCTTCAGATTAGATTTATAATTGTTTGCACTTCAGCTTTTTTTCGTTGCAGTCAGTTGAGGGTTTATCACCACCTAACTGAGGTAATGAATTGTACTCCTTTTTTCCCCCACTTCCAGCCTGTCCATGACCACTCTGCAGTGTTTCTAGCAGGGGTTTGGCATTTTTTTTCTTGATTTCAGGTGTCCCAGGGCTTTTCCTGCCCTTGCATTCGGTACCCGGAGTAATCACATAATGTTGCATTTTCATGCCACTTTGAAAGGGAGGGCGTTTCCCCCTCAATAATCTTCTCAGGGAGCAGCCAACTGAACCAAGAAATAAGAAATGCAAGGGCAGCACGAGCAGTTGTCATTATGACAATATTTTAATATTTCAGCCTAACTCAGAGTGATGCACTAAAACAAGATGCAGAGGCTCAAATTCAATCCAAATCAAAGCACCACGGGGATGACAAATGGAAGTGAGGGGAGCCGAAGCACAGACTCTACAGTGATTGCAAATGACATCAAATATGTCCTTAATCATTGCAGAAAATTGTAGAGCGATTCCCAATAATTCCAAAACACAGTTGTCTGCTTCGTACCCTCGAAAACCAAATTGCAGCCCTGCTCTGACGTGCTTGTTCCCTGAAACCCCTGGGCTTATTGCAGGTTCTGCTTCAAAAACGGGGTGGAATTCAAAACTCTTTCAGTCACTGCTGTCTTCTTCACAGTCAACAGGTTTGAAACCTCCTGTTTTCATCCTCAGTGGAAATGTTGTACATTAAGGGGGGTTTTGCAAATCTTTTTCCCAATTACAAGAAAGCCTCAGGTGACTTGGCAGGACAATTCCATTTGAATGCAAATAATGGAAGAAACATAGAACACAGTGAAGTCTTAAAAATATGGATATTTTTATTATAGGAGTACGCTGACAATATGATTTATTAAATCATGGAAGTGCATATCCACTCACATTCCTTGGGTTCCTTGAGGACTCTGAATTCAGCATCAGAATATAACATTTATTTTTTTTTTAAGTTTAGGTTCTGAAATCATTGATCTGGATGCATTTCCTAAAATTAATGAAAATATTTTCCAGTGGAGAATTTCAGGAAAAATATGTAGGTGATCCCCCTAACAGGGCCATGCTAAAAATTCCCTTAAATAATTCTTCGAAGATTTCTGTGTATTAGTAAACTGCAGAACACACAAAGTCATTAAATCATTGCCTACCCCATGAATTCATTAATTCCCTTCCTTCAGTGATGTAAACATATTAATTAGGAAAAAGCCCACACCAGGAGCTGAACCCCTGATCTATATGCAAAGTTTAATAATCATTGTACCATGGTGATTAGAATGATTATGGGGATACTGTGAAGAATTCATTTGCAGCAACTAAGCCAATGTCTCTGCATTTGTTTGGAAAAACAATTACAGATCTTAATTAGGAGCCATGTAATGATGACAGCAGTTATTTCAGTGATTGATTCTGAAATTAAAAAGAACTGGCAAATGAAATACCAGAATCTCTTAGATTAGAAAATGGAACGCTTTAGACAGCATGGAGCATATGGAAATCCTGAAATATGGCAAAAAATATGGCAAAATCCTCACGCTGGGACCGACAACAGACCCCTGGGTGGCACCTGCTCAGATTGTCCTCATCTTTGAAATAAATTTAAGAAAAAAAGCCAAAACACCCCAAAACAACAGCAAAATCCCAGAGCAACTACAGCAAGACGTAAAAAAGGAAGTAGAGCAGCAGCAGAGAAACATCAAAAATCAAAGTGCATTAAGAACCCCAAAAAGTGCATTAACAACCCCAAAGTCTGCAGTCCTCAGTGAGTCCCTTATTGTCCCTTTGGAGCTCTTGTGGGTAATGAAGATTCAACCTTAATGGGACTGATGGTAAAGCCACAAAATTCCCCTTCTTGAAACATCTAATATTTATTTGCTTTGAAATATAGATTTTATTTTGACATCTGTAAACAGCTGTGTAATGTTGCAGACACAATCCATTTTCTGCTTAGTGGACTAAGGGGAAAATCAGATTTCAAAATAGCTGCGTTCTCATCATTAAATTATCATAAAAACTTCTCTCTCGGCTTTTGTTGTGCCCTCGGAAGTGAAATCCTTCCTGATCTATATCTGCAACTCAGTTTTGTAGCCAAATTTATGATTTATCATTTGCCAGGACTGCAAAACACATTTGTATTATTAAAAATGATGTAGTTGCAGTGGAGGTATAACTCTCCCTCCCAGCTGGATGGATAACTTAGTTTGTCTGAATAAGTTATAATTACTTTTTGTGGACATTTGGGTGAGCACTGGTGACTAACAGTAAAGATTTTCCAAGAATACAATTATTGCCATCATTAAGATTAATGTAAGGAGCAGTCTGGTGTGAAAAATGATATAATTTTGTGATATTTCACTCCATTTTTATCATTACAGGTATGCTACAGCACACTATTTAAGATAAATATGAATAGGCTCTGTAAATTATAAGCATAATTTGATTTTTTTCCCCTCAAAGGTGGAAGCAAAATGGCACAGATATTGATCTTACCATGAGTTATCACTACAGGTTGGTTGGAGGCAGCTTGGCAATCAATAACCCACATAAAAATCAGGATATTGGAACATACCAGTGTTTGGCCACAAATTCATTTGGAACAATTCTGAGCAGGAAGGCAAAGCTTCAATTTGCATGTAAGTTGGGAAGATCATATTTATTAGAGCATTATTTTCCTATTAATTCTGCCCACAGACTGTGATTTATTGGGTAATTAAGATATCATCGGGGATTCTGTTTGAAAGGTTTCACTTACTCCAGCACTGCTTATTCCTAAAAAAAACCCCCAACATTCCTGGTAAATGTTAAGAACCAAACCAGCCATTTGATGGCCGCTGTCCTCAGGAACAGGAGTGAAAATGGGAAATGTGAAAGGTCAAGGAGGATGAGCCCAATTATTCTCACTTAATAAAGGGCTTTCCGCTTTTAGGACAGTGGTTTTCTTGTTATCCTGCAGGCAGTTACAACTGGGGAGGGGGGAAATGTTGCAAAAAGTTAGGCTTGGAGGTTTTTTACAGTTAGTGAGGTGAAATTAAGATGTAAAAACCTTGTCCCTCTAATTGCCACAGTAATATTTTGTTATATTAACAAAGAAACCCTCTTTTCCCTCACCGGGCGTGTAAAAGCCTGAGATACTCTCTGAAATATCTGAAATATCTCCATCGGGTCGAGCACGTTGCGCCTCGAGATGAGTTTAAATTGATTTTTCCCTTTGTTGCCCATTTCCCAACTCCACAATCTTTCCCACAACATCTCCACGCGTCCCGTCGGTGCCCTGGGGACAGTGGTGGGGGTGGCAACATCAGCAACCCAAAACCCCCTTTTTTTTCCCCCCCTCCCACCCTGTGTGAAGCTCCGAGCAGTGTGTTGCAGGCAGAGAGCAATTGTTTTCAAACCTCATTAATAAAGCATGTGTCTGAAGCCAACCTCGTGTCGCTGCTTCAGACACCAGCAAACGTCTTTAATTATTCATCCCGTTCCATTTCTCCCAGCAAACCCTCGTGTCGCGGGGTTATCCAAAGGAGACGTTGGAGGTCAGGCTGGTTCACAGGCTCTCCTCCAGCAGAGCTCATCAAAGGTTGTCATCTGTAGTACCTCGTTTAATAATGTTTTACCCTGAATTTCTCAAAGAGCTTTGATTTCCGAGAGCTGGTCCAATGTGAAAAAAAAAAAAAATTTAAAAAAAAATTGATTCATTATATTCCCGCTTTTTTCCCTGAAACGCCTTTTTAAGCCAAGCTCTTTGCGTGGAAAAATGAAGATTTGGTGGTGGAAACTGTGCAGTGATAGAACAAATCCCATTGTTTTAGGGAGAGCCAAGGGAAGGCGGCCACCTCAGAGCTGTGCGTGGAGTCCGTGATCCCCAAGGAACCAGGACAGGCCAGGAAGGGAGCTGGGAAAAGACCTAAAGGAAAGCAATCTCCTTAACAGGGGGCACAAAGTGGGCCAAAAAAAATCATAAAAAAAGGAGGGAGAGGAAGGAAAACCAGGAATCTCCGTGAAAGAAAGAAGGTTCTGGTGATTATCTGGCACATCATGATAACCGGTGATTTAATCTCTTTCTGGAAAATTCTATCCCTGATTCAAATTCCTGGGAGCGCTTTGGGTTTTGGGAATTGACCCTCTGGAAGTCTCCCTGGGAGAGAAGAGAAGCTGCTCCCCACAGTGCCCAGGGCTCTGGAGGAGATGGAGCTCTCCAAGGACCTGCCCGCAGTGGTGACCCTTCCCATGGGAGGGGGCTCTGCAGAGCCCGCCGCTGATCCCTCAGTCCAGGGACAAAGAACGTTGGATTTCTGGCCTGTGTCAGGCAAAGCTCCTCTCCACCAGACACGGCCGATGTCACTTGGCTGCTGAACAACCCAAGCCCCCAAAAAGGGACTTTATGGGGTCATTTTCAGCTGTTAAAACATCCTTTTTTCGCGTTGCTCTGTGGAGCTTTCCCCCTGAAGCGCTTCCCTCACTGGTAGCTGGGAGCCTCCTGCCCGTATCAAACAATCCAAATGGGTTTTATATCCAGCAGTTCCTTGATTTAGGCTTTGTCACCCCACCGAGACACGTCCCAGAGCCCTGCAGGGAGCAGGTCCCAGCTGGGCTGCTCCTGGTGCGCCCACGGCAGCCACCCCGCAGCTGCCACCCCAGCCCGGTCCCCCCGCTCCCAACAGCCACCCCCTGCTAAATACATCCCCTAATCAAGCGAGACGCTGCTTTTTCATTAGTGCTGACACGTATTTACATCCCTTCCCACAGAGAAGAGAGAGGGCAGGCAAATCAAAGGCTGTTATTTACAGTGACAAACACAAACTTGCGGGGAAAAGCTTCAATTTAGCGGCGTCGCTGTGAAACTGTGAGGTTTGTAAGTTGTCTCACAACAGGGGGAAAAGGAAAAAAAAAAAAAAGACACATGGAAAATGTCATAATGACCTGATGAGAATAGTGGAACAAATTACCTTGAAACACTTATTTCACAGTTAACATTTTCTTGTTTCTTATTTTCCTGTTGCCATCCAATTTACTTCTTTGTTTCAACCAGTACTTCAGGCTATATCTCGAAATCCAGGCAGGCATGTTGTTATTATGACACTTTCATTCAATACCAGCAAAACGGGGCTCTTCCCTGGGCTGGAATCCTTGGCATATTATTGCAAACTCCGTGATAAAGAATTGAATCAAGCCTTTTATGCAAGTAACAGGGTTTATGCCTATTTGTCTTTTTACTACAAGGTAACCAGCTCTGAGTTGGAGCCTGAATTAATGATACCTCCAGAAACCTATTGTACATGTCAACTTAATATGTGAGAAATACTTTTCCCCTCTGTTCAAGATAGTGAGTTCTCCGAGAAGCAAAATAAATGCGGGAAGAGATTAGAAATATGTCTTTGGCTTCCGCTGGAGTTTCATGCTTATCCTCTATTAAAAACAGAGCTGTCAAAGGAGAGCTGCAGGAGGAATATTGTAGTGAAAGCAGAGGCATAGATTATTAAAGCTACAAGCTGAAAATGAGAGGCAGTGTCAGGGAGAGGGAGCAGAGCGAGAGCACGTAAATGCAGTGGTGGCATCCAGGGGCTGCCAGTCCCGTGGCATCGCTGCTTCCTTCAGGGGCTTTGCTGTGGCACCAATAAAACTTGAAGGCTCCCCGTAAATCCTGCCCATCTCCTGCTGCCCCGCGAGCAGCACGTTCTGCGCGGCTGAGCCGGAACTCTTCGTCTGGAACTTCTTCAAAGCTCTGGTGTGAGAGCCCAGGTGGTGCAGCCAGAGCCGACACGGGGCAGAGATCCTCATCCAGGGGGATGGTCCACCCACACGGGGCTTTCCCTGCTCCAGGGTCGGTGTGGACATCCCAGAGCACTCAGCCCTACGAGTCAGACACAGCCACGTGAGGGTTTGTGAGCTACACAAGAGTCACCTCGAGGAAAGACATGAGCACACGGAGGGTTTTCCTTTGGCTTTTACACGGAGTCTTGGACTCACAGAATCACTGAGGTTGGAAAAGACCTCCAGCCTTCGACCAGTCCCACCATTCCCACCAATTCCTATCACAAAAAGCCACACCTCCTCATTTTTTGAAGACTTCCAGGGGTGGTGACTCCACCACTGCCTTGAGCAGCCTCTTCCAGGGCTTGTCCATTCTTCCAGTGATGGACTTTTTCCTAAGGCATTTTTCTTAAGGCGTTTCATGCCTTGAAAAAAAGACAAACACAAAGCCTGTCAGAGAAAACTCCTTCGATGCAGCTTCAACTGGAACTTTCTCCCAGGGCACGCAGGGGATTTGTTTTAATTATTTCCTCAGTTTTAAGCAAAAATAACTGTGTGCAAACAACTGGTCTTGAGGGAAATCCCCATAAGAGCTGCAGTGAAATACCCTGTCCAGGCCTGTTGGTTGTTCTTTTAGTTCTTACATAAGTCTGTAACAGCGAAATTAAAACATATACAGGAGGAACAAGGAATACAATTAAACAAACTAGACCAAAAAAATACTCCACCATGAAAGAGAATCAAGTGTGAACTAAATTCATAACTATACAGAGCATAAGCCCAGAAAATTTTGTACTAATTGCAGGCATCTTGTTGCCTAGGGATCTTAAATTAGACTCTCAGTCAAATTGCTCTACCATCACTGGTGGAAGTTGCCACAACTGGGGCTTTCTGAGAGCTCAGGCCTCCATTATTAACCATGAATTCCGAGAAACAGTGACAACAATTGAAAATTCATGCCTAGAATTAGTCATTTTGCCCCACATCTCACAGCAGGACACAGAGTGCAGCCACTAGACCATGGGTTTTGAAGCTCCCCACAACACTACAGACCAGGAGGGATTTCTCCTTGGAGTTTTTGGCCTCCAACCACGTCATCAGGTTTTTCTGAGTGGTGCTTAAGGGTTTTGCTTGGTGCTTATTCTCAGGAGCGTTTTCCTAACCCTCACATCCTCCCTCGCCTTGGCCAGTGGTGATGTGCTCAGAGTGGTGGGGATGAGAGTGCTGGAGCACTTGGAATATCATCTCCAGCTCCCAAGAGCTCTCCTGTGCTCTTTGCTATAGACGGAAGACACAGTTTGGCTGAAACAACAGATCAGAGGCAATAACTCCACCCAGACAGAGTTTTTGCTGTTCTGAAATACAAAATAATAGTCCACTATCAGCATTTAACCATTTGAGGGGAAAATACCTTAAACCCAATCCAATCCATTTAGTGTTTGCTCGATGGTGACAGGCTGAGCACGAGCAGAGCCCTGTTAGAGGGGCTGTCTGAGATGCTCAGCCAGCAGGAAAGCCCACTTTTCATCTGATTACTTCATCGTGTTATTTACTTTCCACTGCACACAAATTACAGAAACATCACAGAGCAATCCAGCAATGCCTCCAGATGTCATAACCCTTTTCACTGGCAGTATATGCTTTGGAACAGAAAATGGAAAAATCGATACACTCAGATCAGATAGTCTGAATTGGCAAAGTCTGGACCTGCATGAATTTTAGGCTCAACGGCACCTCCACTTCTGGATTGGTTGCCTCGTGGTGCTGTGTGTGTCCAGGAACCCCTGAGTAACAATTGTATTGGATTAAAAGGTGTGCTGGCTGTCGGAAGCGCCGCCCTGAGTAAAGCTGTCCGGGTCATTAAGCTGCTTGTTAATTCCCCAGCAGGGTGAGGGCTGGCACACTGATCAGCCTGGCAGCCCGGGTGGCAAGAGAGAGCCCTGCAAACCTCGGTCCTGTTCAAGAGGAGGCACAGAGTGCCCAGTTCAGTGTTCAACAAGCACTCAGGGATGGACAACTGGCAGCTGGAGAGGAGCAGGAGGAAGATCTTGGCTTGGCAGTGCCAGAGGCAGGTCATCATCAAAGGCACATCCCCCGGGTTTACAGCATTTACTGCATTCCCTTGTCCTCTTTAGGGACTTGCCTCTATCCACATTGAATCACAGAATGGTCTGGGTTGGGAGGGACCTTAAAGCTCATCCTGTTCCACCACCTGGCATAGGCAGGGACACCTTCCACTAGTCCAGGCTGCTCCAACCTGGCCTTGGACACTCCCAGGGATCCAGGGGCAGCCACAGCTTCTCTGGGCACCCTGTGCCAGAGCCTACCCACCCTCACATGGAAGGATTTCTTCCCAGTATTCCATCTAACCCTACTCTCTGTCAGTTTGAAGCCATTCCCCCTTGCCGTGTCACTCCAGGCCCTTGTGAATAGTCTCTCCATCTTTCTTGTAGCCCCTTCAGGCCACTATGAGGTCACCCCAAAGCTTCTCTTCTCTGGGTCTGAACAATCCCAATTCCTTCAGCCTCTGTACTCTTTCTACTATCAGTCTTTACCCTACCCATCCTAATAATGCACGAACCCTACCCATCCTAATAATGCACGAACCCTACCCCTTTGTCTGGAAGGGCTGCTTGTGCATGATCCCAGAATGGTTCAGGTTGGAAGGGACCTTCAAGCTCTTGTCATTCCAACCCCACTGCCATGGGCAGGGTCACCTTCCCCTGCTGCAGAAACCCACCTCAGCTTGCAGGTCTGTGGAGAATCAGCTACGAGAGTGCCCTTGCCGGGCTCTGCAGAGCCCTCCTGGTGGCCCTGGCAGCTCCTCACAGTCTGCAGCTTCCCAGGAGCAGGGGAGGGAGGAACACAACCCACAGTAGGGACAGTCACCGTGGGTCTGTCCTGCGTGGGCAGGTGGAGGGCAAGGGTCTGGAAGGCACGAGTTCCAGGAATATCCCAGGCGTTCAGGTTGTTCCTTGGAAATAAACCCTGTATTCTGACAAAATTCTGCCTGGAGTAAAAGCAAAGGGAAGGTCCATTTGTCAGTTCTGATTGTTATGGACACTTTGTGCCAATGTTCCGGCTCTCTCTGCAGTAGCTCCCGTGGTGGGGAAGCCACAGCAAGGGCTTTGCTTAATGGATGTTCTCCGTGGAGCAGACCCAGCAGCCTCAGGCATATTGGCTTTTTGGTTTTCCCCCTCTACCTCACAATGTTTCCGCAGAAAATCAGAAAAAACCTGGTGAGAAGCTGAGATGCATTGCTGGGAGGGCTCTGTGCACGGCTGTGCCTGCTCTGAACTGGGCTCTGTGCGTCCTTCAAGGCCACTTGGAGCTCAACACCTGCAGCTCAACTGCTCCAAGACCCAAAATGCTGCAAGACCTCACCACGCTCAGCTCATCTTCCTGCATCTCTGAGGAGCTCCCTGGTGCTTCTGTCCCTGCGGAATTCTATGCACAGAGAGGCTCCCACAGGCTGAAGGGAAAGCAGGATCCAAGCACCACCACCCAGCAGAGGGGAAGCTGGAAGGCTGGAAGGGTTTCACCTCTTGCTGCCAGGACAAGGCAGGGTGATAACAGTTTCTGTTCTGGAGCTCAGGTAGCACCAGGATAGGATTATGCAAATCCCCTGATATTCCTGAAGGCTGAAGGTCTTAAAAGCAGAGGATAAGGGCATGTCTGCCTAATGAAGAGGGTTTGATTTTTCCATCAGTCCTTAAAGGTTTGAGTCCTGTCTGTATTCTCAGAGCCCACCTGATGTCCACGGACACCAAATGCAGCCAGGCCTCCTCTCTCTTGTTAAACACATCACCTGCAGCTCGCGGTGTCAACATTCCCCGTTTATTTTATGTCCCAGCAGACCAAGTAGCAGCAGAAACTCCATTTTTCTGACTTTTGGGGGGGTTTAAACATCTCTCTCAGGGTATTTAGCCGCTGTGTTCAGGACTATGCTGTATCAGGACACTTGGTGAAAGCTGCTTTATTCCATAGGTTAGTTGCTTAAACTTATAATAAAAGGAGGAGGTTTATCTATGGAGATAAATAATGTATCTATACATTATAGAGATGCTGTAAGGAGCATTACAGGCAGTGAACAGATAAGTAGTAATAGGGAACATGTAAGTATTTGAAGATTATTTCTGAGTTCTATATTACTTCCCCTTCTGTAGTTCCTTTAAAAGTGTTTATCCTAAATCAACCCATTGCAGGCTGTATTGGAAAAGCAATATATGTGATTGAGATATGGTGGGTAACAAAGCACCCCCAGGTCCTGGAGCTGCTAGATCCTGACTGATAAAATGTAATATTTGGGAAGGATAAACTCAATATTTGCAGTCTGGGTGATTTTCTTTTTTATCTGCTCTACTTTCACTGCAGACAATATGACACAGATTGCAAGAAATTATTGAGTGAAATATCCATGATGTTCACATGAGCTTCTTCATTCTTTGGAGTGACAGGAAAGGTCATGGTGGAGGTTTACAAGGGAGAAAAATATTTTTGGAATAAATGCCTGTCATTTTTAAAATAAAAGCAAGGAAATGAATTGATTCATTATCTTTGCAGTGAAGGCTGATCCTCTGTAAAGGTTCTAAGGTACAAGATAAACCTCTCTGTTCTGGAGCTGATGTTGGAGGAGAGGGGACAGTGTCATCAGGGCTTCCATGGGGTGAGGCAATGAGGTCACAGGCACTGCTTTTCTCAGCAGGGGACCCACATCTGGCCCAGAGAATGCCCTGAGCTGTAAATACCCCTTTCTAAATGCTGCTGAAACAGCAGCAAATAATGCAGGCGACACCTGAAATGCCACTTACAAGATTCACAGTGGAGAACCCTCTACATCATTCACTTGGGGAAACCTTGAAACTCCCACTGGAAGGGTTTCCTTGAGGGCCCTGCAGCTGGAAGGAGGGAGGTGAAGCCGTGGTGGCTGGAGGTAACACAGGGTGATTCTGCCAGAAGGAATTCTGTGCTGGATCAGGCTCTCCAAAGGGCTGGGCGGGAATTTGGGAAGGGCAGGAATATGCCCAAATATAACAAAACCCAGATGCAGAGCAGCTCTGCCCAGCACAAACTTCTGTGCTCTGAGTTTCTCGGTGCATGAACGAAAATCAGGGCACCTAAAGCTGGGTTTTCTGGTACACTCTTTCAGCAGGAGTTGAGAGGCCTCCCTTCCTTGGCATTTTTTTTTTAGTGCATGTAATTGTTGATTATTATCTTATTGGTACAAGTGTTATAAAAAGAATGAATAGCCTGAAGTGAGACTGTGGCCATCGGAACCCTGGACATGCAGGCAAGAGGTTCTTCCTGCAGGGCCAGGGTACAGCTCCCCACTGCCCACAACAAGGACAAGGTCCAAGGGGAGGGAAGTGCTCATGAACCATCCCCACGTGCCCCAAAACCTGGAGAAATATAAAGGAAAGAGTGTTTTGGATAAGAATTAACATTCAAGTTGCCATTTGACCCAGGAGCCAGGACCGTCTCCTGTGTGAATCAGTCAGACTGGCGTGGCTCTGGCAGGGATAAATCTGGCCCCTGAGGTTCAGCCTGGGAAAGAGAAATCTGCTTTTAAGGGCACTCCAATCTGTAGAAAACTCCTGCAGATGGCCAAGTGACTCTGGAGATGACAGGTGACAAATGAATTCTGCCGTGACAAGTGTGAAAACTGTTCAGGACCATGAAATATTAAAAATATATTCCTTACTCGCCCCTCCTTTGGAGAGGGGCAGCTCCTCAGACGTGCCTCTGGCCTGCAGATGGGCTTTGGGGTGAGCCCTAAGGCTGCATCAACACTTGCTGCTCAGTGCAAGTTCACAGGAGAACTGGAATATTTGATGCTGCCAACACTGCAAAAGGAGGGGGGAAATAGGACAAACCCCAGATGCAGAGCAGCTCTGCCCAGCACAGCTCTCTGTGCTCGGAGTTTCTCGGTGCATGAACAAAAATCAAGCCAGGCAAGGTTATTTTTCCACCCCCACCTCGCCCTCCCTGTTTAATTTAATTGTGACCTTCCCTTTTTTTTTCTCCTCTAGAGAAGCTTGATATTACTTTGCAAAGAGCGTTTTCACTGTTTAATTGAAAAAGGCAATCAGAAATTAGTGTCCCCCACCTTGAAAATGAGTGCCTGGATTGGCTATTCATGTCATTTAGGCTGAATTGAAGGGCCTGGGTGCATCCTAATGTGGAAATTCCAGGTGCTCTCCCCGAGAAGCCCCAAAGCAATTGAACTAAATAAAGAAGCCCCGCTGGAGGCCCTGGGTTGATGACACACCTTTGGAGAAGGACAAGACCCAGTGGTTGTGCTTTGGCCTCTTGTTTTGGGGAGCTGCTCCATCAGGGTGAGAGGAGCAGAGCCAGGGGGGACGGACACCTTTTGACCAGGGTGGGACGCAGCGTTCACCCAAAGTGGAAAACGAGGACAAAATTGGGAATTACGGTTGGTTTTTAAGATGTCCTGGTGAAAGGAGACTCTCAGGCGTTGTCCAGGATGGCTGAGGTTCAAATCCTCCAGAGCTGAGATGTCACAGGGCCCGGAGAGGGGAAGGAGCAGCAGAACTCAGCAGGTGTCGAGCGGAAAGTGCGAGCGATTGGAAGGGAGGAAATGGGAATGCTAAGCAGCTTTCAGACACCTTAATTAGAGATAACACCGGTCTTAATCTGGGAATTGAATTCATAGAAAATCAATTAGAACATTTAAAAAATTGAGATTAGATGCTAACAGGGGAAGATTAATGTATTGGCAGTGTTATCCCAGACAAAGGAACTGTCAGAGGGTTGGTTTGAGCGAGTTTGGAAAGCTGCAAAGGAGAGTTTGCTTTCCTGTGGAAGTTGTAGGAGGTGAGATTGGCCATTCCTTTGGGAGATATTTGGGCAAAGAAGGATATTTCCATAACACACCTTACAAGAGCCACCCTGCAATAGGAGTCTCTGCCAAAGCAATTCAGTCCAACAATACTGAGGAGAGGGAAGGGACAGGGCTTGATGCTCAGGAGGTTTTCTGGGATGGTCTGAACAGGCACAGTCTGTATCTAAAAGGACTTCAGCCACAAAGTTTTTGGGACTTCCTGTATTTAAAACAAGAAAAAAACAACCCAAAATCTGGATGTATGATACCTCCCAGAATTTGAGATAATTCAAAAGAACCAGTAAGTTTAATTTTTTTTTACTTGTGTTGAGAGCAGATTTAAATTCTCAGTCAGGCACAGAATTCACACCCACAATGGGCCCTTAATTCATCTCAGCCACAGCAAATGAAGATAACTAATTGTCAGCTGCTAACACAGGTGTTGGAAATGCTTATAGCAAATCATCACCACGAGCTTCCTCGGGAAACTGCTGAGGTTGGAGCTTTGATCCCATTTCCCTGGGAGAAAATTCCTACAGCAACCCCTCCCTCACAGTAACCCCGCTGGTGTTGCAATATATCGCAGGCAATGGGGGGAACAGGAAAAGCTGGGACAGATGAGAGAGATCCCGGTTTGCCAGAGAGATCCCAGTTTGCCAGAGGGATCCCAGTTTGCCAAGGAGGTCCCAGTTTGCCAGAGAGATCCCAGTTTGCCAGAGGGATCCCAGTTTGCCAAAGGGATCCCAGTTTGCCAAAGAGATCCCAGTTTGCCAGAGATCCCAGTTGGCCAAAGAGATCCCAGTTTGCCAGAGAGATCCCAGTTTGCCAGAGCCCCACGGAAATGGGAGCAGTGTGATTGATTCGTCCTCAGGAGCGCCGCTAATTTGTGAAGAGCTCTTCCTCCCGACGCCTTAACATCCATTGCACGTTTCAATAGCAAGTAATTACAACTACAATATTTGGGATTATGTAATGATAAAACATTTATGAGGGGGGAAAAAAATCAAAAGTTCAAGAAAGCATGAAATTGCATTAATTCAGATGAACTGTTGTAATTATGCAAGGTGATAAATTGGAGTTTCTTTAATTGTCTGTAACAATTTCATATATTAAAACACCCAAGTTTCCTTTTATTTTTTGCTCCTCAGTTACACAGAGTGTTCCCTCTTAACATGGACTGGTTTGGAACTGCTACTGAGCAAATTCAGGAATTTCAGACTCATGATTGGGATGTTGAAATAAATGAGCTGCTACTTATGATTAGGTTTTTGTTTCTCCCAGACATATTTAGAAAATAGCTCCATGATCCCAGGAAAACTGACTGTATCTTCAGGCACTCTGTTGTGTAGTTAAATCTGCCACTCTAACACCTGTAAGGCAGTTTGATACTAAAAAAAAATATAAGGAGAGAAATCCAGATGTGTGGGTAATAGTGGTGGTGGTGAAATTAGAATGAATATGTTAATGGTACAGTCAGCAGTTGGATGGGGCTTGGAGCATCCTGATCCTGTGGAAGATGTCCCTGTCCATGGCACCTTTAATGTCCCTTCCAACCCAAACCATGCTGCGATTCTGTGAGAACATCCATGACCCCACTGGGGTACAACTGGGTTACTCTATCCAAAACCAACTCTGGCTCATTCCTTCTCCCCACTCTTCCCTTCTTTCCTGGCGAGGAGCTGGAACCATTCCCTGCCGTCCCCTGACTCCATCCCCCCAAAATGCCCTGTGTTTGGGGTGGTGTGAGCTCAGCCCTGCAAAATTCCCATTCCCGCCCCGCACAGCCTTGTCCATCCCTTCCCACTTTTCCCTGGGCAGACTCTGTTGCGAGGGAAACTCACGGACACCACGAGCTGACCAATGTGATCGAGGTAATGCCGTTTATTGTTGTGAAAACACCCCTTAAATAACCCAGATAGCTCACACGCTGCACACACACTGCAAACCACCCCGGGACTGGTTAATGCCAATAACACACAACTCTGTTGGTGTAAAGTAAGGTTCTTGTGATCTCTTTCTGTGGCGTTGTTTTTCAATTCTTCTGCAGCAGCTTCTCTAAGTTTCCATTCTTCTCCCTGTTGATCTCCACGGAGGCTTCTTAAAAGTAGCTTTTCCCTGCAGTCTTAAAGGCCTCGCAGCAGAGCTGCATCTAAAGTTCCAGGGTCACTCACATGGCCATTCTCTGCAAGAACTTTCCCAACAGACTCCTGCTCATCTGAGCGCTTTGCTCAGCCCTGCCTGACCTCATTATCGCACCCAAGGGACTAATTGTGCCGTGCCAACAGTCTGCCAACAGCACAGATCTGGGGGAAAGGAGGGGGGGAAGAAAAAAAAAAGCTGTTTTTTTGTTAAAAGTCGCAGCTGAGAGAGCAATGGAGTGTGAGGGAACTGTTGTTCTTAAAGTGAGACAAAGCCAGACAAAGACTGAAAGGAATGGTGGAGGAGCGAGGTGATAATTTATTTATAGATCTCTGCAGAAACACTGAAGTTAGCAAATATACCATCTGTTAAATAGTCAGCCCGTTCCTGAGTGCATATTAGCAACCTCAATGCGTGCCAAACACCTGATCTTGGGGATCTCATTTGATACCCCTGCTGACAGGCGACACTGTGCTTCATTAGCTTATGTCCTCTCAGGTTCTAAAGCTGCATCAGGTACCAGGAGAACAGGGGGATGTTCTGCTGGGGCAAATCCCCACCCAAGGCGAAGAGAAGGGGGTTTGAGGACAGCCAGAGTTTCAGAATAACCAGGGGAAAATAGCATATCTACATTTGTAATCATCCTCAGGTAATTTTTTTTAATATATACTTAACACATTTCAGCTTGCAATTAATCGCTGAAAATACATACACCCCATAAAATCTTTGAGGAATCTTTAGAGTGAAGAGAAGCATCATTTCTGATGGTGCAGCTCTTCCCTCTCCTTATCCCCCTGGCCTGCTTAACAAGACAATTTTATATCTCATTATTGAACCCACCCGAATGAGGTGTCATAATAATCCACGGGAGATGCTGCCTGCCTGGAGAGATGGCCCAATAAAGGCAAAGAACCACTGACTCCACTAATATGTTATTTTTACTTTATTTTGCTTTTATTTGCTTTTCTGGAGGGTTTCTTTGTTAATTTTATCCTGCAGTGATTCTTTATTGCAGAGACAGATGCCAGATAAATTCACTTTGTACAATAATCTACCAAAATCAACTTCATACAGAAAAAAATAAGATCATTTCTGATTGGGTCTATGAAATTTTGGGGGGGAGGGTGAGAGTTTGTAAAAGATGCAGTGTGATGAAAACCTCGGAGTCCAGCACTGGAATGGACTGTCTGAAGAGAATTTCCATCCCTAGAGGTCTTTAAAAGTGGATTAAATAAGGACATTGCAGAGTTGTACCTGCCATGGGTGAGATGAACGGATTCACTGATGATTTATGTGCCTCCACAGCTCCTTTCTCATACCTCTGATTCACCAGTGAGGACTAAGGGGTGAAAAAATCTCTCCAGCACTGGAAAATCCAAGTTGACTTGTAGAACCAAACCACACACAGGCTATGAAAGAGCTCAAACTCCTGCACAGGGACTTTGATACTCGAGGTTGAAAAGTGGAGATTAAAAAAACTAAGGCAATTTTCCCCCTACACTGACAGAGAGTGGGATTAGGTTGGAAATTAGGGAGGAATTTTTGGCTGTGAGGGTGGTGATGCCCTGGCACAGGTGCCCAGAGGAGCTGTGGCTGCCCCTGGATCCCTGCAAGTGTCCAAGGCCAGGTTGGATGGGGCTTGGAGCCACCTGGGCTGGTGGAAGGTGTCCCTGCCCAGGGCATGGGGTGACACTGGATGGGCTTTAAGGTCTCTTCCAACCCAAATCATTCCATGATTTCACGATATAACCCAAAGGAGTCCTGCTACCTATAAAACAGTAGATCCCCTAAGAGATCTGCTTCTTAATTATTCCAGTCAGGGACACTTGTCATGGTTTTAATGGAGAACCAGGGACAGGTGACACCACCTAAAATTCGAGTAAAAATGATAACATGACATATTGTGTCATTAAACTAAAAATTGCTACTAGCAACTCATTACTTTCCAAAACCTATTCCAATTTCAGAATCAAGTATTACATAGTTAATTCTCAATTGTCATGAAAACCTTTTCCTGCTGCTTCACTGCACTTTTTTTCTGCTCCCCCCTCCCCGTTTCCTTTCTTGGGTCTCTCATAAATGAAATTCTGTGCTCAGCAAAAAAAAAACTGTCCTGATTTTCCATAGTGAAAAGTATTGAGAAGCACTAGTTGGGCTGCACAAATTGTTCATACTGCCCAAGAGTTTTTTGGGAGGTTTTTTAACTTCGTTTTTAAGTAGAAATCAGTTTGTGGTGTATTAACAGCTCAGGGAAGGTGATAAAAAAGGGAGAAGTGACCATTTCTGTTAGTGCCTGAATACTAAAAAATCTGAATGTCTTGCACCTTTCTGATATTTTTTTTAATTTAATATAAAAAATAGGAGAACTTCTCCCAGAGCACAAAGCCTCAGACCAACCCTCCCAAGCAAATCCCCATCCAACATCTCGGCAGTTGTCCCATGGACCAATACTTTGTGCTAACATTTTCCTTCTCAGAAAACACTTGACTCCCAGAAAAGAAAAGAAAAGGACAGCAAATGTTATCAGAATGAATTTTCAAAACAGATAAATAAATCCACACATTCAGAGACTGGAGCAGGAAGTACCTTCTAAGTACGAAACCAAACTCTAATTAACCATATTACAGTTTTCTCTTTCAATTAGCATTACTGGATGGAAGACAACCAAAGAAATTATTTTTTTTCCTGTTTTTCTCAGTCTGTCTTGTCTTTTCCCCCCTCCTTTGACTACCCAGAGTGCAGGGCAGAGAATTATCCAGCAGGCAATTAAAAGAACATCAGCGTTTCCAACCTTTTCCCAGTGTATTGACAGGAACCATCTACTGTGGCTGTGACAGCACAGGGAGGGGCTACAGCTGGTTAATTCAATTCAGTCCCCTCTGAGGAGACAAACTCTTCATAGGAGACCAATATCCAGGAGATGAAGAGGAGAAAAAGAAAAATTAACTTTGTAAAGTTCAGCTAAGGGGGAGAAAATTGATATATTGACATAAATAGCTGAGCCCGTACAGGTAGTAATCGTTATTGCTTTGACCAAGGAGAGCTGTTTCTCTCGATTGAACTCTGGATCAGGCTGTTGTTCAGCTGATGAAAAATGGAACAATTGTTTGAAACAAGACTCTGCAGCAAGGTAAATAAAATGAGCTTAGGGCAAGCAGTTTATGCCACTGCGGTATACAGAGATTTAAGGGGAAGCTGATATTTATTGTATTAAAGCATATTTTGAATGCATTTCAAACAGTCATTTCCCGAAGGACTCTGACAAAAATGGAAAGGCTTCCCATTAGGATGAGAACTGGATCAAAAAGTAAATAAACTCTTTTTTTTTTTTTTAAGTACATCTATTGTGCCATGTTTTATGATTGAATTAGTTAAATGGAACCAGACCAAGAATTCCTCAACATTACAGTGAAATGTGAGAAAGAAGAAATTGAATGTAATATTAAAAAATAGACATTAACAGCCATAAAAAAATCACCCAAGAGAGATGGACATGTTTATACAGCCAGTTTCTCTACACCATCACATGACTTCCTACTGAAAGGACTCTCTTTCTCCCTTTAAAAGCAGTGTTAAATTTCAAGTCAATTAAAACCTATCCAGCTGCTGCAGCCAGTTTAGGACAGAACAGACTCATTAAGAAGACAACATATTTTATCATCACTTAAACATCCACTCTGTGGGAGTCCTGAGGATGTTTAATTATCGCTTGTATATGCAGAAGAAAACACCTGCTTTTTATTCTATAGAGAAGGTAACACCACAAAATGTGGGGGTTTTTTCCAACTTCTGTAGATAAAGAGTGTCAGAAGTTTAAACAAATGATGCTGGGAAAAGTCACGGATTTGTGCTCTGGCTTGGAAAGGAGAAATTGTAAATACAGACTCCGAGGGTTAGAGGAGAACTGCTTTGTGAAGGATTATCTTGGGAATACCAGAGGACTGGACAGTGGTTGGACTGGATGATCTGGGAGGTCTTTTCCAGCCTGAACAATTCCGTGATAGCGTTGGATGGGCTGTTTTTCTCTATAATATTTCAATTCACATACTGGTGTTATATTGTGATACTGAATATGTGACTCTCTGACTTCATTGGCTGGATTGGGATGGAGTCGGGAGCAAAGCTCATGGTTAATAACCAGGTCCTGCTTTCTCCTTCTCTCCCGAGACCTGGAAAGCTTCGGAAGGAGGACGAGGAGCGCGGTGTCAGTGAGGGAAGGACAAGGAGTGGTGCTGCTCTGCGGGCCTCCCCCCCATCACGGAGGTACGACGGGTCACTCGGCGTCCTGTTCAGCCCCTCGGGAGGGGCAGCCCAGGCAATTCCCTGCACGGTTAGCACTGGAATTTATTGGTGCAGGAAGCATCTGGGTTTGCAGCAAATTTGGACTTCTTGAGGGGTCCTTTTCTATTATTCTGTTAATGCCTGAATACTAAAAAAATCTGAATGTCTTGCACCTTTCTGATATTTTTTTTAATTTAATATAAAAAATAGGAGAACTTCTCCCAGAGCACAAAGCCTCAGACCAGCCTCCCAAGCAAATCCCCATCCAACATCTCGGCAGTTGTCCCATGGACCAATATTTTGTGCCAGCATTTTCCTTCTCAGAAAACACTTAACCCCCAGGAAAGAAAAGGACAGTAAATGTTATCAGAATGAATTTTCAAAACAGATAAATAAATCCACACATTCAGAGACTGGAGCAGGAAGTACCTTCTAAGTACGAAACCAAACTCTAATTAACCATATTACAGTTTTCTCTTTCAATTAGTCACTCGAGTGACTAGAACGTGTCGTTGTTCTTTGGGTGTGCCATGGCCAAGAAAGCACAAAGGTCTGAAAGACCATCTGCTGACGTCTCAGCTCCTTCACCCACGTGGAGTGGCAGAAGAGAACCCATCAGCAATTCCTTCTGCCCCAAACCCACGTCAGGTGGGGACAGGAAGGCTCTCTTGGCTCTCAGTGATGCCACTTCAGTGCTGTCATTTGCATCCTGCATCACACACATTAGATTTGTCACCAAGATTTGTGTCCTGCTCTTGAATACCTGATTTGCTCCTTCCCGATGATCACAGGAAAATTCAGATTGGAAGGGCCCTTCTGGAGAGTTAATCTGCCTCATTAAAGGAGGGCTGATTAGATGGGGTTTCGTGATATTTTGCAGTGCTTCAGACAGGGAATGAGCAGGGGTTTTCGGAGGAATTGCTTTGGGGGGTGCCTTGCATGTCACCATTGCCTGCTGCTGCTTCCTCACCTTTGGCATCCCCTTTCTGGGTGAGGTGAAGGCCAGGGGACAGCCAACGAACCACTGAGCAGGATGGTCCAGGGTTTCCATCTAAGACAACCCTGAGTATGGGCTGGGAATTTCCTTTTCTCCCCTCTCTGTAGCTCTGCTACCACCTCCAACATCAGCACTTGCAGAGCAGCACAAAGGCTCAGACAGGTCTGTAAACTCCTGTTGTGCCTTTTTCTTAACATTTGATGCACCTGCCAGAAGTGAGAAGCTCCTGAGTGGTCTTTGGGGACTTCAGTTTTCCCCTTCTAACATTGACTTCCACAAGTTTTGAGCCACAGACATCCACAAACCTTCTTATGGGGTGTTAGAACCCAGAATAAAACTGTTTCAAATACTTTGAAGTCTGGAGTAAGAAATATGTTTGCCTCACACAAGTAGCTGAAGAGGATTGAAAATTTGGAGTAGCAAATGTATATCAATAAAGGGGAAATATCAATAAGATAGTTACCAAATTGTCTTGTCCTGGACTTAAAACATCACCAGTTCTTTTATATTAATAAAGGGGAAATATCAATAAGAGTTACCAAATTGTCTTGTCCTGGACTTAAAGCATCACCAGTTCTTTTATATTAATAAGGGGGAAATATCAATAAGAGTTACCAAATTGTCTTGTCCTGGACTTAAAGCATCACCAGTTCTTTTAAGATGGATGTGCTGCTTTTTGGCAGTGACCAGACCCCCCCCAGGAGCTGCCAAAATCCTGCTCTCAGCGAGCCTCAATTCTTCTTAGAGAAACACTTATCAGCCAAATTCCCAGGGGAAGGTAAATAGTGATCTATGAAGAGGGTGCAGGATATCAGAGAGGGAGAGAAGCCCATCCATCAATTTAAAGCCCCCAAGTCCTGGAGAGAGGAACTGCCAGTTCTCCGGGTGTTTGCAGCCCTAAGAAAGGAGTGTATAATCAAGGAGATGAAGTGAAACCTGGTCCTTAAGGGCAGAAAAAGCTTGAAAGAGTTCCTGAAATGTATCAGACAGACAGAAAGACAACACATCCATCCCCCAGCCAGTGAACTATATATTTTCCTCTGGCTGTGGGGTAAAATTATGATTTGACAAATAGGAAGGAGGAGACGTGAACATTCAGAACAAATAAATAGTTAACAGGCGAGTTCACCCCAGATTAATGGAGCTGCCAACGTGCTGTCCATGAGCAAAGCCTGGAGCCCAGTGTTCCTTCAGCTGGGGGTGTGAGCTGCTGACCAGCAGGCCTGCAAAATGCGTTATCTGAAATAACAAGTCTCCGGAGAGCAGCGACTGAGTTCCTTTGTCATCCATAAACACTGTATTTAGGATCTAAAATTATATGCCACGGGGAGGAAGTACCTGGTGTAAACTCTGCTGTCACACACGATCTCAGGATGCTTGGGAAGTTGTTTTATTGAAAGGAATTGTATATTTAGGGCTTTTTTTTTTTTTTTTTTTAATTGAAACCCTTGCCTCCGCCTCCCAATACCTGCAGGAGAAAGGATTAGTGGCTGTGCTTACAGCTCCCACTACAAGTGTTCTGTGCAGAGCTTTAAACATGGCAGGAATTGGATGTCAAGGAATCTGGAAGATAAACCAGAGCGGCAGGAAAAGAGTTGCTGTTCCTGTAATGTAATGACTTGAAGGAAGACAGAAACCCTCTGTGCAGCAGTTGCTATTAATACAGTTATTTTGAAATAAGATACACTGAGTAAAACCTCCTGCCAGCCTAAAAAATCTGTACCTGCTTTAGAAGAGACAGAAAGGCAGGAGCCTGAAAAAAAACACCCAAGGAATTAATTGAAGTTTCCACCCATATCACATCAGGAAGCAGGAATAGGCAGGTGGGATGAGAGCTCAGGAGGTATTTCTGCTCTCCACGCTCTCCAGAGAAATGTTTCACTCCTCTTTGTACCCCTCCCTACAGAGACCAGGCTCACCCAGTCCTGCACCACAGTGGTGTGGAGTTGAACGTGCCGCTGAGTTCGCAGGAAAGCTCAGCAGATATTGGGCCACTCAGCTGTTGAAGCACTTTCCATGATCAAAAATAGTTAAAATATTTAAAGCTTATGTGTAATGAAACTTAGCTTTCCAATACAGTTTACAAGGAAAGATGTGCTACTTCTCTTTTTTTTTTTTTTTTTTGTACATGTTTCTTAATTGAGACTGCATTGAGAACTTATTTCTGATTATAGGAGAGAAATGAGTTCTTTCAATTAAAGAGGGGATGAAGAATGTATTAGTCAGCTCTAAAAGAAAATTAAAAAGGAAAAAAAAAAAAAACACAAAACGAGGGGAAAAGAAACAAAACAAGGGAAAAAAAATCCAAACAAGGGAGAAAACCCAAATGAGAGGGGAAAAAAAACCAACAACAATCAAGGGGGGAAAAAAACTAAACAAGGGAGGAAAAAAACTAAACAACGGGGGAAAAAAACTAAACAAAGGGGGGAAAAAAAACAAAACAAGGGGAAAAAACCCCAAAAGGGCTGCTCCAGTAGCTTTCACATCAACTTTAGACCTTAACCTACCTCTTAGTGAACAAAAATCTTGCAGAACTGCACTAAAATTATACTAACCCCCCCCATAAACCAAATGGGAACCTGGGCTATGCCGTTGTGAACAGACGCCAGGACAAGCGTGACAGACAAAAGACTCCCCTGAGTTTCTGTCTTAGCTCAATTAAGACATTAAAAATTGGGTACAGTAATGAAGTGCTGGAAGTTCTGCCCCGAGTGTCCTGGTCCAGCCGGCGCCTCCAGCCCCTCCTGGCCTGGCCCTGCCCCAGCCCCTGCCCCGGGTGTTTATGATGCTCATCAACACGCCTTGCAGAGCTCAGCCCTGCCATCCCTCCGCTTGGCAGCGATGCTCGGGAGCGCTCGGGATCTTGCCCTGGAACGTCTCCCTTCTTGGCTGGAGTTCTTTGGGTCTGCTGCTTTCCCCGTGTCGTCAACGCCCGGCGATGATTTTGCTGCTGGTTTGTGCGGGGCTGAGAGGCAGGAGAAGCTGCCAGGAGCCTTAATTTCTGCAGCCACACACGAGCTTGACCTGACTCTGATTAAAAAGCTGCTGCCTAAATGGGAATACTTGACACCAGACTATGGGGTGGACTGTTGTTCATTTATTTCCTTAGAAGCGAAGGCTGATCTAAAGCCCGCTCCCTTCAAGCCGGCTCCCTGCAGAGCTTTAAGGAAGTTGCTAATCTTGTTAGGAGCAGCAGGATCGCTCCTGCATTTGCATTTATTTGTGCAGAAGAGCTGCCAGCCAGGGCTGGGAGCTGAGGCTGTGGGATTTCTCTCTGCTGACACCGCTGTATTAAAAAAATTAAAAATAAAACAAAGCTCTTAAGGAAGCAGGAGCCCTGCGGACCCGCTTCATTGGGGGGATGTACCAAATCCTCCGCCAGCCGAGGCTGGAGAAGGAGCTGGAGGTGAAATTGGGTGTGCAGAGAGGATGGGGGGATGTGGGAAAAGGTCTTGGATTCCCGCAGTTTGTATTAAACGCTGCCCTTGAGAAAATTCATCGTCTGGGGAGGCTTTGGAGTGTCTCTCCCTGTGTCAGCGGAGTGCCTTAGTCGTGGGCTGAGGGGCCCTTTCTCTCTGCTCCCATGGATCTCTAATCCAGCTTTCCCCCAGCTCCAGAGGGAGGGAGGGAGGGAAGGATGGAGAGTCACCTCCCTGGGACCAGCCTGGAGCTGCAGGAGAAGCAGCACGGAGGGGAATTGCTGAAGGAAGCACCAAGAACTTCACCAAATCAATTGGCTTCACTGCCTTTTGAGAGAAAACACCATTTTCCCATGTTCAAGGCTCAAATATGTTCATTTGGCCTCAGTCCACCCAGTTGACCACGTGGAAAGGGTGGTGTGGTGTTGGTTGTCCCATTTCCAAAGTTTAGTTCCTTTCTCTTGAGGTTTCATCCAACTCACACTGAAGTCAATTAAAATCAGGGTTTCTACAGAGTTTGGTGGAGCTGAATTAAAATCAGGGTTTCTACAGAGTTTGGTGGAGCTGAATTAAAATCAGGCTTTCTACAGAGTTTGGTGGAGCTGAATTAGGCTCTAGGCAAGCCTGGCCTAGGGATGGGTGAGGATGAACCTGCAGTCAGGGGAGGGGCAGTATTTATATCCCTGTCCTGGGGGAGAAGGGATTTAAAGATGAAAAGGAGGGGCCTCTGCTTGTGCCCAGATACTGGGAAAATTCACCAAGAGGCCCTAAAGCAGTGGTGGAGCACAGACAGGGAGAGGCACGAAACTGTGGAAAATGAAGTCAACTGAACGCCCGGAGAACTGAAATCAGGACAGAAAAGATCTGATTCTCTTTTGCTGATTAATTAATTCACAGATTGACCTCCTGAAGAATGTCTGCATAGCATAAAGTCGGGTTTAATAGAGTTTTGTTATTATCTGTCCTGCACAGAGGATTCAGCTGCATCACCAGGTCCTACAGCAGGAACCTGGTTTTTGATGCCACAGGAGAAGGTGGTTTAAAGATCCTTCCTGGGAATCCACTTGGTGCCTTGGCAGGCACAGTGATGCCTTGTTAGAGTGGGTCAGGGCTTTCTTCAGCCCTGGAATTGCCACCACCTCAACTTTGGCACCTCTAAAGAGCTTTTCCCCATTATCACATGTTCTAAATTCCCTGCAGTTTCCCATTAGATGCACCATCCTGTTGTGTAAGTCTGGGCACACAACTGCCTGGGCACACAGCTGGGCACACGACTGCCTGGGCACACAGCTGGGCACACAGCTGGGCACACAACTGCCTGGGCACACAGCTGGGCACACAGCTGCCTGGGCGCACAACTGCCTGGGCACACAGCTGGGCACAGTGCTTTTATTGCCCATTTATTGCCTTTGGGTGGCTCTGTGGGAGGAGGAAAACAAGGGTTCCAGCTGGCAGGACAAGTTACCAGCCCTCTTGGGAAATCTGAGGAGATGGCAGATCCGAGGTGTTTCTTCCACACAAGTCCTGTCTAACTGAACATTCATTCAATCATTTAACTTGGAAATCTGCAGCATTTTCTGTAGAGTGTCCAACTTGCAGGTTAGAGACCTTCAAAAACTGAGTTGAAGTCAAGAGTTTTGCCCACTCCAGTCCCTCTGCTCCGTTTGTCCAGACAGACCATAGTCAGCAAACTTTGTGCCCGAGACAGGAAAATAGTCTGTGTATCCCTGGAAGACACATCAGGTTGTGGCTACATCCCTTATTTCTGGCTGATCCTTCCTGTGGGAAAACCCATCCCCAGGTTTTCTTCTGTGAAGAGTTGCTCTAAGCAGGTACCTAAAAGGATAAATGTGAAAACAGGGGGGTTTATCTCTTATGTGAGCACATGGACAAGTGCACACACGTTGTGTTACACCGGGAATTAATTGTTGCATCTTCCAGGTTTACTGTAGACCACAAAAAAAGTTTAGCATTAAGCTGTAATAAAACACAACCCACTGCAGGATTTAGCCAAGTATAGAAAGTGCCATTGATTGCTCCCCGGAGGTGCATCAGTTCTAATGAGAGTCCTAAAATGTTGGAAGCTGATAACATAAAACTGCACAGAACTACTGGAGTTTGCAGACTTATTACCATCCTGTTCCCATGCTGGAGCTGAGGGGGGGAGAGGAACGTAAATAATCCTTTCTGAGTGGGGTTGTTGATGGGGGAAATGTGGAAAAATGAAGCTGTTGGCAGAACACTGTTGGCTTATGAATTATGCATTTAATTAAGGAAAGCTAAACTGGTAGATTTTGAAACTTCTGATTTACTGTGGCTTGTAAAAGGCAGAATTCCAGCCCCGCTCCTGCTGGTGGGTGTGGCAGCGATGTGGAGCAGCAGCAGGGCAGGGCTGGCAGGACACCTTGGATGTTCCCACACAGCAGCAGCTGCAGGATTAGCTCTGAACCTCCTCCTCAGTGCCCGAGCCCTGGCCAAAAAGTCTGTCCCAAAAGCAGGGTCCTTGGATGGTGAACTCACAGGGATATCTGCCTTTCCAGGGTGGGATAGCCACATAAATCAGTTTGAAGTTGCCTGGATTATAGGTATACGTTAGGAATGTTTGCACTGTGAAACACTGTGTGGAAAAAGGTGGGAGAAAAAGGCTGTGAAGGGAGAATAGGACAAGAAGTGTGGAGCAGAATTAAGCATGGAAGATAAGGAGATGGGCAATTATCAAACGTGCGATAGGATCAAATATTAAGTAATGTCCAAAATATTTGTGTGCAGCTGAGCTCCCCCTTCGTGAAAATCTAATGACAAAGCTCCATTTTCCTGGTTTCCTTTTTCCATATTCAGAGAGAAGAAAGGAGCTGTAGCAGTGAGCAGCAATTGGCCCTCTGGATTTTCAGAGGACACTGTTATAAACAGGAATTATTTCCCCAAGCAGCTTTCTCCTGCCATTGCAGCACTGCCATTCCAGTTTAGAAACGGGCTAAGCAGGGGAATGAAAAGTAGCAGGGGACAAAAACTTCGGTGACCTCCCGAACTAACTTGAAATGAGTTTAGAACCAAAGCGACGCTTCCCTTGCCTTTGCTAATTTGTGCCTGCCCAGTGGTTTGCCCGGGAGTGCCTCCTTCTTCAGGCTGGCCCTGGAGGGGAGCAGGTGACACTGGGAAGGCTGTGTGACACGTGTCCGCTGTCTTCCAGGCTTGTCCTACACGTGGACCTTCAACAACGACACCTTGTCCCTCGGTGGGGACGGGCGCCGCTTCGTGTCCCAGGAGACAGGGAACCTGTACCTGGCCAAGGTGGAGCCGTGGGACGTGGGGAATTACACGTGCGTGGTGAGCAGCGCCGAGGCAGGACGGAGCGCGCGGGGGCCACCCACGCCCCTCGCCCTCCGCGCCGATGGTAAGGCACCCGCGCCTTCATCCCCACCAAAACGTGCCCCATGGAAGCTTTAGGGTGGCTTTAGGGTCCCTTCGGCTTGTCAGTGCCTTGGGGCAAAAGCCCGAAAACGCCAGCGTGGTCGTTCTTGGTGAAGAGTTCAAGAGAACGGGGGAAAAAGGGGTTTGATCTGTAAAAACCTCCTGAGAAAGAGGCGTAACACCTGAGGTGGGTAATCAAAGCTACTCAGGAGCCTTGGAACCACCCCAGAAGGGGCATCCAAGGAGATGAGGAAGAGGAAGAGAAGATGAAATTGGGCTCTTCTGGGGACCTCTGACTCAAATTCAGGAGGCGCGTCAGGGGCGTGGTGAGGGTGGTGCAATGGGAGGAATGGCATTGGAAGTGGGTCTAAGAGATGAGGCAATGCCCCAATATTGGAACTGGAATCTGAATACTGGAATTAGATGATAATATAAAGTCGTAAAACCTGTGCAGCTCAGAGTGTGCAAAATACTCCGGTGCACCCTTCTGTGCTTTTTGCCTTTCAATACTCAAAAACAGTCCCCTGTTTTAAGGCATCAGCAGCACAAAGCCAGCTGGTCCTTCTCCAGCTGTTGGGAATTCACACCTCTGGACATCCCCATGGAGGTACCAGGCTCCCAGGAAATGATCCCACAGCATCTGCTGGGCTGGAGTGAGATTTGGGCTGTCAGGACAGGGTGATGAGATAAATACATGCAAAGAAAGCAGTGCTCAATGTCATTGAGAGCCAGCAGCAGGATGGCACGTGGGACATTAATATTTCTCATCTCGTGCTTGCGTCGAGGTTTAAATCCGACAAAGCTTTCCAAATTTATAATCTAACTATAGCTCAGATATCAAATCCAGAAAGCTGCTGCAAAGTGAGTCACTGAGGTGAGAAACTCACCTGCACATGTACAAATACCTCCCTGGCAACACTTGTAATTAAATGTTCACAGGGAGGAATATAGACCTGGGAAATCTTTACCCAAAGTTTGTTCTGTAAGTTTGCCCACCTAAATCTCAATATACTTGGACTGTTTGCAAAGCAGTGACGACAATCAGGAACAAAAGCCTGTGCAGAGTGGGATTTCCAGGATAAATAAAACTCTTCTGTGCATTATAGAATAATGCTTTCACTATGAGGGTCTGCTGTTCTGTAACAATCAGATCCCACAAAGCAAAGTTGTAGTTCCCCAGCTCAAAAGTTAATAATTTGGTCCAAACTGTGATTGTAAATGTTTAAGTTCTTTTCTGACTGCTTTTTTTTTTTTTCCCCTTTTCATCACACTATTCCTTTTCTCAGACTCCTTCTATCAGTCTCTTTATCTTCTCCCACTCACTTTGGTGGCCTCTGGATTGGGTCCAGAGCTGGCAGCCTCTAAGTGGAAATTGTATGTAGATATTTCCCAGTTCCCTGTTAAATATAAAATCAGAACTGGTCCATCCTCAGCGTGGGGTCTGGAATAAGACACTGTGCAGGAAAACACCTGATTTATATTCACCCCTACTGCTGCCATGAGTCCCACTGCAGGGTGCATGAAAGACATGTAAGAAGTTCAGCTCAAAGTTTAGTTTCCTCAATCAATCCCAAATCTGCTGCAAAATTAAATGCCCCCCGTTGATACTGGATTATCCGGGCTTTGTCAGATGTTCAGCCAGATTTCCAAATGTGATAATTCCATCTAATTACATCAGCCTTTCTTGAGTCTGCAGCTCACATTTGGGCGTTTTAAAGAAGTTTGGAGTGTTTTTCAAGTATTTTGGAGTTGGAATTTTCTAATTCTCTTGCACCCAGAATCCATTTCTTGTCCTGAGAAGTGACTAACAGAAAAGGCACTGCTTGTGAACACCTCTTAGCAAGGGGTGTGAGCCCTAAGTTATCTCTAAAACCTTAATCAAACCATCTTTTTGACATGTAGAACTTGCACAAAATGATGTTCTTCAGCTCCTAAATGCAGGGAACTTACAGATTTCCCCAAAGTTTCCAGCATGGGGTTGAATTCCCCCCGGAAGGTTAAATCTGCTCCGATTGCCACGGATGGAACACGAAGCTCTACCACGATTAATGCCACCCTTTCTCGTACACTGAAATTCTGTCGTACCAGGCAGGTCTGGGGCCCACCTGCACTGAGCTGTTTTGGTGTTCAACAGGTGTCATGGGAGAGTATGAACCAAAGATTGAAGTCCATTTTCCAGAGACAACCTACGCAGCGGAGGGCTCGGCTGTCAGGCTGGAATGCTTTGCCCTTGGAAAGTAAGATTTTAATATTCTATTAAAATGTGGGTTCTAATGCTGTTCCACAATGGCAAACATTGGTTCTCTTCAATTTGCATATCAGGGTTTTTTGATCAGAATGGGAATTTGTGAAACCTGATTTTTTTTTTTTTATCTGCTATTTGATGGTTTCTGTGCAATGTGTTCCCAAGGAAATGAGAAAGCAAACTGCCTTGTGACTGAAGCTCCCTTGGTTGCAGCTTGAAGGAGGAGGTGTGGGAAGGGGAGGGAAAGCCAGCACAAAGATTATGTTCCTGCAGAGCGGTTTTAGCTGTGAGATGAGACCTGACTCCAAGGTACAGCATTCAGTGGAACTGCACAGTCACATCTGATGCACAGCAAAATTGGGTTTTATTTGGTCTGTGTGACATCAGAGAACGAGAGAATGGTTTGGGTTGGAAGAGACCTTAAAGATGATTTTGTTCCACCCCCTGCCACGGGCAGGGACACCTTCCACCAGCCCAGGTGGCTCCAACCTGGCCTTGGACACTTCCAGGGATCCAGGGGCAGCCACAGCTGCTCTGGGCACCCTCTGTATTTATTCATAGAGCAGGTGTTGAATGAGTCTGTGTAAGCAGCCTCAAAGCTCAGCCTTGCCAACGAGCATCAGTTTTCCCTGGAAAAGCCAAACGGACCCTTAGATCGTTGACCTCCATTTAGTTTAAGTTCACTTTGACAATCCCTTTTAAGGCTGTAAGCTTTTAAAGTGTTTAGAGCCTTCCCAGAGGTTAAAAGCCTGACTTGCAGACAGCACAAATTAATCAAATGTTTCTCTGGAACCTACGCTGGGAAGGAGAAAAATAAAGCAAATAAAAAGTTAATAAGATTGAAATGGCCTTGCCTTTCAGATGAGATTTCTATATAAACTAATTTTGCAGCTAATTTTTGTTAAAGGTATATGCATTTTTTGGCCCAGCACAAGGACGAGGCTGGAGCACTCGTGCTAAAGCTGATTTTCTTTTCCAAACACGCCACGCTACTTCTCTTTAAATACCTCCTTAATTGTGTGTTAGTCCGTGCAGGCTTTACATTTCAAGTTGTCATTTCATATTTCCATCTGTTGCATGGAAAGCATAGAACAATGAAGCACAGAGAAAAGTGATTAAAAAACAGAGTAAAGAGATGTAGAAAACAGTGACACCTTATTGAAGGGGTAATGATGGGCCATGTTCACATGATGCCTCCATTTTACCATTTTAAGAACACCTTAAGGACAAAAAAGTGGACTTAAAGGACAAAGAGACAATGAGATCCCTCCGGGAGCACAGTCCCCTCTGTGCAGAGCTCAGAAATGGAATGGCTGAGAGGGTTAATGCAGCTTTAATATACTTTTTTCTTTTTATATATATATATTTATTTTTTTTTCCTCTTTGCTGCTGCAAGCAGTGCTGCCAGACTTCCCTGGAGTTCTACTGCCCAAATACCAGTGATCCAAGGGCCAAAACCAATTCTACACAAACTCTTTTATATCATGTGATGTGCACCACGTGTTTGAGGTGCTGTTTGGGAGCAGAGGCTCTTCAGTGGCGTCGCCAGAGAATTCTTCCTCTTGGATTTTATTTTCCATGGGTTAGATGTCTCATTTTGTCTCTTTTTCTGCCTTTTTTTTTCCTCTTGAACCTCATTTGCACTACCACGTCCATCAGTGCAAAAGCTTTGTTTCAGAGCGGGCATTTCTATGGGAATAAAGCAAAGGGAACAGATTGCAGGTGAAATGCTCTTCACTTATGAGACAGGGCGTATTTCTAAAGGCACGCAGGTGATCAGTGGCCCTGGGAAAAGCTGGAAATTTCCCACCTCCAGCCGTTTTGAATTGCAGTCTGACACACCTGAGTGCAGCAGCATCACCATCGGCACCTCTGGATGCCCAAATTCCACTCAACCCAGCCCCTGCTTTTGTGTGTTTATGTTAAAATCAATTCAGCCCAGCACTTGTTGAGCTGTTCCTCTGCTCTGCCGCCAGCACTGAGGGTCATTATCTCGCTTGGGTTTCAGAACTGCTTCCCCATTATCCCTAATTTTCTGCATTCATACTGTTAGTCCAGCGGTTCAGACAATGCCGTGGCTGCTGCTACCTGTGTTCTGTGAATAACAGAAATCTTTCACATCAAAGGCAGATTACAGACAGCCTGCTGGGGTTTTGGTCTCCAAAAGTCTTAAATGAAAGTAGTTTTATGGTATTTAGAGAAATAGCATCTCTTTTCTATATGGAACAGCAAATCATACCTATTGGACTTTGCTCAAAAGGCACTTCCACGTTTAAAATGAAGGTAAAAGAGGCCAGACTTGTGGCTGAGTTTAAAACTCAGTTTAAAATGCCTTAAGGGTGCCTTTTTTTTTTTTTTTTCCTTGGGGAACTCAAAGGCACCTCAGATGTGCTCCTTCAGCCAGGCTGGGGGGCACCCTGGGGTGGCTCTGCTGCAAAACTCTTATTGCATTTTGGATTAAAATATCTTTACTGGCTTTTTCACGTGGCCCACTAACCCCATAAACTCTGGCTTTGAGGAAAATAAGTATCAAGGGGTCAAAGAGTCTGTGTTTATCCCTGGGCAGAGGGGTTTGATCCCACAAGGACAAATGTGCTCGGGGCACTTCTAGGCTTTGAAGCTTACTTTGTGGGACAGACACCACTAAGAGTGGAGAAGGTTTTGAAAAGTCAATTAGTCCTCCCTGGCATGGAAATATAATTAGCTAAAAAGTTCTAATTAGAGTGCAACTATCTGCTGACCTAAACAAGCAAAAAAAAAAATGTCCTTTGTGGTTAATTCTTTAAAAGAGGGGAAGCTGAAATATGAAATAGTAGCTTCACTATTTCAAATCCTGCAGCCTGTGGCAGTTTAATAGAAGAGATGAGACTTTGTGTTCTGCACCAATATTCATTATGTTGACAGTGTTTAATATTCTGCCAGTATTAAAAGTCCTGCTTTGGATCAAGCTGCATTAATCATGCCATATATCCAAATTATTGTTCCCCGTGTCTTTCAGGGGATTGAGCACCATGGAAAGAATTATGTTCACTTGACTTCCTGTGCTTCTATCAGTAGATTTTTCCCAAAATAACTTTTTTTTTCCTTTTTTTTTTTTTTTTTCTGCTGCACATACAAGAACAGTTCCTGGAGTGAAAATAAGCACAGTAGTTTCCATGTCTGGTGCACATATTTATTAAACCGTGTCCGTGGTTTATGTTTTTCTTCATTCCCTTCTCGAAGGTAGGGAAATAATCCAAAATCCCTGTCGCCAGCTAAGGTTGTAAAAAGCATATGTGAATAACATAAAACAAGATTTCTTTCAACCCAGAATATTTATTTTTTCATGGGAAGACTCCACCTATTCCTCTAGAAGTATTCATGGAAGGGTTTTTCTAGTGTTGGTGTGAGAAGATACACAAGGGCCTTCCAATAACCGTCTTTATTAAATTTACATCAACATGTCAGGCTTCACCTCGGAGTGTTTGTGTTGGAGGCTGTAAAAGGATTTGTTACAGGATTCTAAAGCCATAAATACGTAAAGGACTTTTGCCACCACAAGTGAAGTTCTCAGCTTCCATCCCACATTCCCGATAAAACCTAATTCCCGAGGATCTGTGCTCCCAGGGCTGAGCAGATCCCTCCTCAGCACGGTCAGGGTGAGTGGTCCGTGCCTCCAGGAGGGCGAGATGGACCACCAGGTGCCAGGAAAGGTGGCTGTTCCCTAGGGAATGCACTGGGATGATTCACAGCTCTTGGAATTCCTTGGATCCCCCTCCTTGCCGGTGCCAGCAGAGGTGGGAGCAGCTTTCAGCCCTCAGCCCGGTGTCGTTTGTGTGATGACAACCCATGGGCTGCATCGCTGGGGCTGCAGGATCCATCTCATCCTGAAGGGCCCCCAGACGGGCAGGACGAGGCAAAAAGGTGGCCCCTTCCCCACGGGGTGGGCAGGCCAATTAATTCCCTGTTCCCTCTGACAACGCCTGTCCCCAACCACAAAACGTTCTCCGGCTCCTTTTCTCCCCCAGTCAGTAACTTATGGGCTTGTGATTCCGCCGCCTTGTCTGGTGGAATATAAATTAAATTAGTGCGCCGAGATGCTCTGAAGGTTTCAAATAAAGAGCAGATTTATGTTCAAAGGCGCTCTCGTATTTATGCGCTGTTTTCTTATTTACTCAGGTGGAAGCCAGACTTTGGCTATGAAGTGTCATAAATTTGAGAAGTGCACTCATTGCTTCTTTATATATTCTACAACTTTTTAGCCCCAAGCAGTTATTTGTTTTAATCTGGTTATTGGTGGTGACTAAACAAAAAAAAAAAAAGACCCCAAAGTTGGCAGGAGCCCTCCAAAGGTGCATGGGAAGACACTGGTTTGTGTTGCAATGTCAGATCCTGACCCTCAAAGCAATATGAACGTGCAAAAATATCCTACAAAAAGTCACAAGGCTGGATTTCTTGAACTAGGTTTTATACATATTTACCTATAACTGAAGGGCAGTTTCACTCCTTAAAGCATCGACTTCTAAATAGATCGTTTGTTCCCAAACCCAACATAATCAAACTAAATGTTAAATTTAAATTCAGGGTTGGTTTTGGTTTTACCTCAGAAGGTTTCACACGGCCTGTAGTAAGAGATGCTACTGAGGTTTGGTTAATAAAGATATAAAGTAACATCAAAAAAAGGTGAAACCAGCCCCAAAAAACACCCCTGCTTTCTGCAGAATACAGTGAGTGAAGATTCTGGGAATTCTGTGATAATGAGGCACCAAAGAAGGATCTTCTCGGGAGAAGGTCCTCCCTGTGGCTGGGGGCACACGGCTGAGCTGGGGATGCTCCCACGCCTGCTCCATCCCCCTGGAGCTCGGGTGGGTGAGGGAGGGCAGGAGAACAGGGAGCTGAGAACCAGTGCTTGTGATTGTGCCTTCAGGCCCAGCCAAGCTGATGACCCACCAGTGCTTGCGATTGTGCCTTCAGGCCCAGCCAAGCTGATGACCCACCAGTGCTTGCGGTTGTGCCTTCAGGCCCAGCCAAGCTGATGATGACCCACCAGTGCTTGCGGTTGTGCCTTCAGGCCCAGCCAAGCTGATGATGACCCACCAGTGCTTGCGGTTGTGCCTTCAGGCCCAGTCAAGCCGATGACCCAAACTCGGGGGGTTTCTGTCCTGCTCCAGCCGAAATTCGGAGGGAGCGCCGTCCGACCACCCTCGTGTTGGGCCAGAAACGGGCTGAGCTTGCCTTGAAACATCCCCAAGGATGTCATTATAGGTCTGTGGCGTGGAGAAAGGAAAACAAGACAGTGTCTTCAGCTCAGACCTTGGTAAACCTGACTTGACAAGCTGACTGAAGGGGCCTTCTCCCACCAAGTGCTGCCGCTGGCCTTGGTGTCAGCACAGGCTTCCCTCCATCATGAACAGCCAGTGCTGAGAGCAAACCAACAGCAAACATGGAGCTGAAGCACCTTCAGGTAGCAGAGCATGTATGAATACACCTAATTATTGTTTTCTTCTCCCATATGGCTGTTGGTTCCTTTCAATCCCTTTGTTACATTAAAATAAAAATAAAAATTAAAATCCAGAAGAGATGCCTTTAAAGGAAGCAGTGAAATGCTGCTGGCACTCTGCAGGCTGCTGTTCCACAGGAGCTCTTCGCCCAGTGTTTAATATGCAGCAGGATTTGAAAAGCCAGCCCTGCTCCTCTGCGTGTCACCAACAGTCTGTGTCAATCCAGACAAGGCTGCAAAGCTCCTCTGGCTGTTTCCCTGCCTGGAGCATGACAGTCACAAGACAGAGCCAGTCTGGAGCTGTGCTCCTTTTAAATAACTAAAGGTATCTTGCTTTATAAATAACTAACTTGCTTTACAGAAATTCTGCGTGAATAACGTCATGCCAGATTAGTCTGGAGACAAGAAGGCTCAGGGGAGACCTTCTCACTGTCTCCAAGCTCCTGAGAGGAGGTTGCAGCCAGGGCTGAGTCAGGCTCTTCTCCCAGGCAATATGTGACAGGACAACGGGCTCACGTTGCACCAGGGTTGGATATGGGGCAATATTTCACCACTGAAAGAGGGTTAAGCACTGGCACAGCCTGCCCAGGGCACGGTGGGGTTGCCATCCCTGGCAGTGTTCAAAAAACCCAGCAGATGTGGCACTTCATGGTACGGCTCAGTGGGCACTGGGGTACCAGTCGAAGGCTGGACTTGATGATCTTGGAGGTCTTTTCCAACCCTGACAATTCTGTGATTCTGTGATAGGATTTCTAGAGTACACAACACCTTTAAACAGACCCCTCCTGTTTCTCCCAGTGCCCTTGGGACAAACAGACCCTTCTAAAGTCCCTAGTGAGGAATAGCATTGAACAAGTTTGCATCTGAAACAGCTTTTTGTCTCATAGTGAAGGACAATTAATAAAGGTAGTGATGAAGTTAGGTTGAAATTTAAACAACCATTCAGGTTTTGAACCAAAATGGGGAAGAACAGAATAAAATCTCTGGTTCTTTCCAGCTCTCCCACTGATTTATGGAGTCTGACTTGGGCCACCCTCAGCTGTAGTGAATTGTTGAGATGGGCCATGGGAGAGGCAGAACTTGGGTGTGCACGTACAGGAGTTATCCATACGTGCATTTCCATGTTTACAGTTATCCATACAGGTACATTTCTGTTGGTTTGGAGTCTGTGGTTTCTCTGTCCACACCTGCCCAGCTGTTCAATCCCTGGGCTTTGCTGAGTCCTCACCTTTCTCCCAAATCCCAGTTCTTCTTGCTTTGGTTTGAGCATCAGAGCCCACTGACCCAAAAAGTAGAAATTAGGCCCAAACTTACTGAATTATTAAGAAATTAATCTATTCTTTATTTGTGACTTGATTTCTTTGTTCAATAAACAAGGATTAGAGCTTGAATAATTTAAGGTGTGAGCAGTCACAGTCTCTGCTAAAAGGAATAAACCCTTTGCAAGTCAACACTGCAGGCAGAGCCCTTGGAGACTGGGGACAAGGACTTTTAATTTTCATGACAGTTGTGTTTTCAATTGCTGTTGATGTTACTTCCAGTGGAAAAGAAGTCAGCATTTAGCCAAAGCTTCTGGAAAAAGTTTTAGGAAAAAAAGTTTAAGTTGTTAGAAAAAACAACTTACTTCAGTTTGCAGAAACAGAAACTGTGAAATGCAAGAGATTAATATTTGAAAGGGGTGACATAACAGATCATGAAAGTTTGGGATGTTACCAGAAATCCAAGAAGTCTTTAGAGCTGCGTTTCCACTTCAATATTGTTTTTGTTGTGTAGGATACATTGATCCAAATATAAATGAGAATGACAGAAAGCTACAAAACCATGGAAAAAAGAAATATTCCCTTTTGTCTCTATCTCATTTCAGCCTCAGTATCTCCAGCTTTCCTCTTCTCACTCAACTGTCTGCTCTCCTCCACCCTGGCTCCCATTTTTTATATTTAGATTTATTGGTATTTTTAGATTCTTTGAATTCTAGGCCAATATTTCCTATTTTTGAGTGTGAAAATACCTCTAATGCTACAGGGAATTTGTTTGCTGCAAGAACCAGTCAATAATTCAGGGCTTCTGTGGTGTTTGTTTGAATTGCAAAGTTGTTCCTTCAGTGTCACAGTGTTTAAAAGAAGGTTTGAGCCCCAGGTAAGAGTTACTAAGGGGAAAATGCAGCATGGCCTAAGAAGAAATCAGAGAATTGGCTGAGGATTTCATCCCATTGTTGGACTTGCGCTCCTAAATAAGTTGGACAGGTTGGAAAATCTTGGTCTTATGAATTATGGGGGTTTTTGTTTTTTCAATATTATTACTCTGATGAAAGGATTTCGCGTTCTTTTTTCTCTGCTGTGACCAATGTCCTCTCTTTTCCTCTAATGGAATACAACTGTTTAGCCCTGTCCCAAATATTAGCTGGAAGAGGTCTGATGGAAACTCCTTGGCAAAGAAAATCGAACCCAACAAAACCAAAGGAGTTCTTGAGATCCCCGACGTCCAGCAAGAAGATGAAGGTTCTTACGAGTGCATTGCGGGAAACAGCCGAGGAACAAACGTTGCAAGAGGTCAATTGTTTGTCTATGGTAAGCAGATGAAACGTGGGTTCGTTCTGTTCAAGGAGCAGGCTGGTGCTCGGTGGGGTTTGGCAGGTGAAGTCAATTAAGCCCCTCACGGGAGGGATAAAATGCAGGTCAGGTGAAGCTGATTAAAACCTGATTGGAGTGACCTTCAAGAGTTACAACCTCAGCAAACACAGTTAGTTTGCGTTAAAACTCCGACTGGAACTGTGGGCTGGGCCGTGGTGAAGTTGGAAAGGTTAAGAAAAGGTGGAAGGAAAGCCCTGGGACACTTACAGGAAACGTTAAAGGCAGGGGCAGAGGTTCCTCTCTCCAGCAGCACAGCCTGGGCTGCCCCCGGTGCCCATGGTGGAGGATGCCCAAGGGTTTGTTCAAGGGAGTGGAAGGTTGTTCCACCTCCTCCTCCAGCTCAGCTCCATAAACAGATGAGGGCAAAGCAGGAGAAACCCATTCCGACCCTCCCTCTCCTTCTGCCTGGCTAAAAGTGGAGAATAATAGATTTGGGAAGTTGTTCTCCCTTCAAAAGTAGGGAATAACGCCCCTGGGAAGGTGAGTTCCCCGTGGTCCCACCACGCGTGGTGTTCCCTCTGAGCCATGACAAATGATGTTCTTCCATCCCATTGTTAACACCCAGGGACTGCAATGTATTCAGATAGCAACAAGAAGAGAGATTTTTTTCCTTTACCTCATAAATCTTTCAAAGGGGAGGGGGAAAAAAAAATTAAACAGAACAGTGAGGGAAAGAAAAAAAAATTTTCAGAAGAAAGAGTGAGCCTACAGTTAACAGCTGTTGAGAAGACTTTGGCAAGTATTTTTCTTGGGCTTTTTTTAAGTAAAACTCTTCTAATGAAAAGATGTGGCCTTGCTGATAAGCCACCAGCCTCCTGCAGCCGTGGCTAATATCAAGATATCTGCCAGGAATAGAACAGTGTGCTGCTGGCGTAAATATTTAATTATTTCTTTGGTTTTAGGGGGTTATTTTTGCTCTCATTGCACACTAATTTTTTCCCAACACCCATCAAGCAGCTCCATTAAAATGAAGTTCAGTAAATTACCTGGATGTGATTGGAAACAGCGCAAGCAATTGCAAACTTATGATCAGTTAATTCAATCTAAAATAATGTGCTTATTAAATGTGCTTTGTACATTAATTAATAGCTGCTCATGATGAAATACATAAACAGTACTCATGAAGCTTTTGCATGAGATTTTTTGGTCATATTAGGAGTGGGCTGGTGTATTATGTATGTAATTGAGTCCACTTGCTTCATTTCTGTGCTCTGGTGTTTTCCCTTTGTAGGCAGCTTGTCTCCAAAAAATAGGGTTTCTCTCCTGGCTGCTGTTTGCTGCCTTGTGTGTGACCTACAACCTGTGCTTTGGGCTCTGAGAGCAATAAAATTCCATGTAATTAGAATTAATGTTGGGAGTGGTGAGCTCTGTCCCTATAGGGGCCTTATAACACCTTCCAGTGCCTAAAGGGCACCAGGAGAGCTGGAGAGGGACTTGGGACAAGGGATGGAGAGACAGGACAAGAGGGAGTGGCTTCCCACCGCCAGAGGGCAGGGTTAGATGGGATACTGGGAATTTCTTCCCTGGGAGGGTGAGCAGCCCTGGCACAGGGTGGGCAGAGAAGCTGTGGCTGCCCCTGGATCCCTGGGGGTGTCCAAGACCAGGCTGAACAGGGCTTGGAGTGCCCTGGGCTGGTGGAAGGTGTCCCTGCCCATGGCAGGGGTGGCACTGGGTCAGCTTTGAGGTCCTTCCCACCCAAACCATTCTGGGATTCTCTCCCAGATCCTTCCCATTCTGGGAAGCAGCTCACTGGCAGAGTATTAATCTGGTGTTGGACATCTGAAGGTACTCTGTAGGGTTGGACCCATGAGCTGCCCCCAAAGCCAGCTGGTGAGAGGGGCTGGTTCTGCTGGTCACCAGAGATAACAATATTATTCCTAAAATTAAATCACTCTGTGTAACAACTACACACGTGTGTATATATATTTGTATACTGATGTAGACTACAGAATTATGACTTAATAACCCAGCCCAAAACTTTTCATGGCCTCTTAAGACACCAGCAACTTGTGCCAGAGGCAGTGGGATGCATTTCCCTTCCCTGTGACTTTGGTCTATCCCAAATTTCGGTGGGTGTTAATTATTGGTTTTCAGATTTTAGGGGTCTCAGTGCTTTCAACAGGCATGTTCTGAATTTCAGGCACCTAAAATCACTGTTTCTGTGAATTTTGGCAATTAAAATAGAGAATATCTTAATCAAACTCCCTTCTCACTGGTCACTTGACCTCTAACATTTTCCCAAGCTTATCCTGAGGTTTAATGCCAGGGAACTGTTGTGCAGAATTCACTTACAGTATAATAAGGATGTGTTCGACAGATATTAATTAGCCTTGCTCAGTGCATTAATTAATGGCACCATACCTCAAGCAACATCACTTTTTTCCGGCTTAAAATGATTTGCATATTCTTTTCAGCACCCCCTGAATGGGAGAAAAAAATCCAGACTGCCTTCCTGTCTCTCTATGACAGTTTATTTTGGGAATGTAAAGCAAAAGGAAAACCGAGCCCTTCCTACAGCTGGTTCAAAAACGGGCAGCCCCTCGTGTCAGAGGTAAGGTTCCTCTTGTCTTCTTGGCTTTCATCCTCTTCTTTTGGTTTTTTTTTTTCATGGTTTAGTCATAACATTCATTTCACGGTACATTAATTAAGTTTCCAGAATTAGTGGAGGATTAATATATCAAAATAAATGTAATGGCACAAACTCCTTGCGACACAAAGCCTCGGTTCTTGGAGCTCATCTGTACTGGAGATGTTTGATGTTTTAGTTTAGAGAGAGAGAACTCCCAATTTCTTAGTGTAATTTATCTTACAGAGCATCACATTGCCAGGAGATGTGGCAGTAGGTGTAAAATATCAATTACAGTTGGTGAAAGAAGGGCTGAAGAAACACTAAATACATTTGTAGACTTAATCTGTAATTTGGGAAACTGGGAGGATGCCAACGGGCTGGAAGAGCCTTTCAGAGCTGGAATTGCAAAATGATCAGCACTAAATTGCACTTTTCTTCTGTTTCTGTTCTGACTCTGTAGCTGGGTGGACCTTTGGTCTCCTGCAGTATGGCTGCTCTCATGCTGTGCTAATCCTGAAACTTAATTAATCAGACAGCTCTGAAAATCAGTGAGTATTGAGGGCAATATTTTCTGGTGCTACACAGAGGGATAATAGACTAAAGAAAGCCATATAATGCTATAAGGAAAATATGAATATGCCTAAAATCCCACTGAAAAACAAAACAAGGACTAGTTGGAAAGGGAATTAGTGAGTGCTAAGAGTGCAGGAGGAGAGGGGAGTCAACTGGAGCTCAGATAATTAAGAAACTCAACCAGATCCTTAATTAGCCAGGTCTTTGAGAGCCCAGCTTCCAGACAGAATGATTCTAGTTCTGTGGTGGCCAAGCTTTGGCACGTCCATCCTCCAGCCCTCTGTTGTTGGCCACCTCCTGGAGAAGGACTTCGGTGGCACTTGCTGGGTTTGCCCTCTGCTGAGGCCAAGTTTCCCTTTCTTTGTCAAGTTTCCAGCCAGCATTTCTGGGGCATAAAATGAGACTTACCTGTAATGCATTTTTCACTTGGTTGGAAAAAACAATCCTGTGTTGAATTTCTGTCCAGCAAGAACAGATAGAGAATCATTTCCAAAACATACGAGGGAAATTAGCACCTGCTGGGTTGCAGAACCAGCACTTATTGGATTTAGCAGCACTTATTTGAAGAAGCTGGAGTGGGGGCCAACCTGCCATATGATTTTCTGCTGGATTAGTCCTAAACAGACCCAACCTGCATCTGAGAAAAATAGCCAGAATTTACTTGGACTGCAGTTTTCCTGAGCCTGATCATTCTACTCATTGTCACCAAGATTCCCTGGTTTCTGTCTCTTTGAAGGGAGCAGTATTTAGAATCTGTCGCTCTTCAATTGCATCGTTTCAATAAAAAGGAATAAAATGCTCTATGGACACATTTTCAAGCAACATTTTCCCAGTACTTACAGTGTGCTGTAAACACAATACTTCAGGCAACAAAATGCTGGGTGTTATTGCTCAGTGGACAAAATGGACAGTTTGGAGGTGAAAGGACAAGGGAACCGTAATAAAATATTCAGTTTGTCTTGTTGGCATCCTCGCAGGGAGAAGAACTGCAGATGCTCTGCACCTTGGGGCTGATTCGGGGCACATTGTTCACCCTTTGTCGAACCTTTGTGCCCCACCACCTCGCTGCTCATCCCAGCACCATCCCTGCTTGTGTGCACGGGGTGCTTTATTCTTCCCTTTGAATGCACAGCTCAAAGGAGCCAGCAGAGAACAGTGGGGAATTGGGGATGGGGATGGAACACGAGCGTTGCTTCAGTGGGGGGTTTGTATTCAAAGGGTGTTTGTAAAAATAGGATGCATGGAGAGGATAGCAAACAGCCTGGAGGTAAAACTAAGTGTGCAGAAGATATCTGGAGTAAGAGGCTCAAAAACCCATTGATCAGTGGAGAAGTAATGTAATGTTGTTAATTAGTTTGCCACACACCAGCCAGGCAGCCCCAGGCTGTGCTCTCATCACATTCCCAAGCTAAACAAGGTTGGGCTGGGTCACTTCGTGGTTGGGAGACCTCCAAGAGAAAGCTGGAGTGTTGGAAAATAGAGCTCCAGGGCTCCATATGTGGCATCCCCCTCCCTGCAAGAGGCAGGGAAATCCCCCCAAGGGGCTGTGGAACTGTCATATCCGTGGCAGATCTGTGGGCTGGGAGATGAGCAGATGGAGCAGCCCTGGGGAGAAGGACCTGGGGGATTTGGTGGGGGAGAGGTTGGACATGGCCCAGCCCAGATCTCCCCGTGCCCTGAGCTGATCCCACAGCGTGGGCAGCAGGGCTGGGGGGGATTCTGCCCCTCTGCCCCCTGCCCAGGTGAGACCCCACCTGCAGAGCTGCTCCAGCCCTGGGGGCAGCACAGAAAGGACATGGAGCTGCTGGAGAGTCCAGAGGAGGCACCAGGATGGGCAGAGGATGGAGCAGCTCTGCTGGGAGGGAAGGCTGGGAGAGCTGGGATTGTAGAGCTGGAAAAGGGAAGGATCCAGGGTGACCTCATTGTGGCTTCCCGGTGCCTGAAGGAGCCACCAGGAAAGATGGAGAAAGCCTATTTCCAAGGGCCTGGAGGGACAGGACAAGGGGAATGGCTTCAAACTGCCAGGGAATGGGTTTAGATTGGATATTAGGAGGAATTCTTCCCTATGAGGGTGGGCAGGCCCTGGCACAGGGTGCCCAGAGAAGCTGTGGCTGCCCCTGGATCCCTGGAAGTGTCCAAGGCCCGGCTGGACGGGGCTTGGAGCAGCCTGGGCTGGTGGAAGGTGTCCCTGCTCATGGCAGGGGGTGGCACTGGGTGGGCTTTGAGGTCCCTTCCAACCCAGGCCATTCCATGACTCTATGACATATGTTTAGCAGTTCACAAACACGTTTGAGATTCTTGGAGCTGCTCCTCAAAGGCTGCACTGTGGGCTTTAAAAACGTTCTCCGTGATCCTCCATTCCTGCTGCTGAGGCAGAAGAGCCACACTGGAGGAGCAGCATAATCATACCAATAATATCTGTTGTTCAGGCTTGCACTTGGTGATGGAATTTATATTCCCTGTGGGTTTCTTCCAAAGTCATCTGTTTCGGGGAATGTTGTGTTTTTTCTCTCTCTCAGTGCTACACTTTGCTGCAGAACTATTATTGTCCCTAGAGGGTAGTAATTGTAAAATCACAAAATATTTAGCTCTAAGTTATGATTGTATCATGAAACAGGCTTTCTTCTGTTTTCCAAAACAGAGCAAATAAAACTTCTTTTAATATACCAAACTCCAAGCTCTGCTCCAAATTTACCTCCTGTGCAGTTCCCTCTATTTCAGCAGAACTGCACCGAGGAAAGTCAGTGTGTACAGAAATCCAGGAGAACACTCCCTCTGTGCTTCCCGTAGGCCTCCAATTGGAATTTCAGTGCTGGCTTTCAGGAGAGCTTTTCCAATGGCTCATATTTCTGTGACTTGTGGTCTGGAGACATTTGAAATGTCCCCATCACTGGAACACCTCTGTCTCCTGTGGAGCTTTTCGGATCATCTTGGATCATCATATCCATCTGGTGGGATGGGGGGGATGGTGATGCTGACAGGGATGGGGTGGTGGGAGCCCTGTGGAAGATGATCCAGGAACGCAGAGAGGAGCAGCTGTGCCTGCCCTGGGGTAGCTCCTTCCTGGTGAAGCCCAACCCCAAATTCACAGCTCAGCAGTGCAGGGAAACGCACGAACAGCTGGAACATCTGGGCAGACCTGCCCAAAGCAATTCCTGCAACGTGTGCTTGAAGAGTTTGAAGAGGTAAGAAGACTGAAAACACAACCACTACCACCACCCAGTGAGTTGTACGTCGTATTTCTGATGGATTCAGCCCCATCACGTCCAAGAAAACAACATTCCCGCTTCTGAATTACCATCGGGTGCATCGGCGCGATAGCAAAAAATGCTTTTGGTTTGTGCACTCCTTGGCTCTGTCGATGTTTTCCCTTGTTTTTCTTTTGTCAGGGAAGAATTCAAATCGAAAATGGGACTCTTATCATAGCTGTGCTGAACATGTCAGACTCTGGCCTCTATCAGTGTGTGGCAGAAAACAAGTACGATACGATTTATGCCAGCGCTGAGCTGCGGGTGATGGGTGAGTAAATGTCACCAAAATGAGCAGGTACCGAGTCTAAAGGACACTCGGAAAAAAAGGGGAATTTAAGAGCAGATGAAATTCCACCTGGCAGCTCAAGCCTGTTGATATTTCTTTGCCATTTGCTCTTCACCCACTTGCAAATGTGGGGGTTTTTTTAAGTTTAATTTCATGACTCGTTTGGAGGGAGAATCTAATCCATGTGTGGTCTTTTTATATCACATGCACGCAAGTTTAATGAATGCTGCTTCTTGCCTGGCTTGAGTTATTAATAGTTATTCTGCAGGTTTAAAAGTCATTTTAGAAAGTGGGGGAAATAGTTTTAGCTATAAACAAAGAGCATATGGCAAATATGTATATAAACAAATAACATGCAACAAGGAAGCTCATTAATGTTTGCCAGACAGGCACATGAGATGGAATTTGTTCTTCTAAAAGTATTCTGTTCTAGACATCGAATATAAAGTGTACTCAGCAGCCAAATATTAGTGAAACCAGTAAAACAGAGACTTTCAGACCACCCAGATGTTGCACAGGTCTTGTGTTTTCTCCTTCTCCGAGAGTGAATCTTCACAGAAACTACAGCAAAAATAAACATATTTTCAGAAAAAAGTGTATGCTCATGAAAGGAAAGCCATAGCAAAGCTGTGTGGGTCGTGGAATATTCTATGCAGATGAATGAAGGTGTCTGGATGAGGAGTGGGATGTTTACCCTGCTCTGGTCAGGAACCTCATTCTTCATCACAGACCTGTCCTCCCAGTCTCCAGAGAACCCTCAGGAGAGATTGTCAGATGGTTTCCAGGCAGAGAGTTTAGAAACAGCGTAAATAAGAGGCAATGAATTTAATTCTTTTGTGCATAAAGACATTTCTCACGGTAGATTTATGTATATTTTGCAGAAGCCTCAAAAGAATTGAATTCACCTGCTGTGGAACTCAAAGACAAGAATTCAGCGAGTTCATTTAGTACCTCGGGAGCTCAATACTCTTCTTCCCTTTCTTCTTCCTTCTCTGTTTGCAGCTGCAGCGCCCGATTTTTCCAAAAATCCCGTGAAAAAAACATCTGTTGTCCAAGTTGGAGGTGAGGTTACCATCAGCTGTAAACCCAGTGCTTCTCCCAGAGCTGTTATTACCTGGAGAAGGGGCTCGGAGGAGCTGCACCCAAACAAAAGGTACCGTCACGCGCCGGCGCCGGGGCCGTTGGATGTTCTCTGGTTCAATAACATCATTGAGACCTTGTGGAAGCCCAGCTGGCTCGGTATTGCTTTTGACAGCTCGTTGGCAGCAAACTCTGATGCCAGAGGCCTCTTTGTCTTTAGCAGTGGCCATGGAGCGTGTGGGCACAAAGCCGGGGAGAACAAAGCCCGGCAAATCCAACAGGGAGTTGTGCCATCCATACATTGGTGCTCATCAGGGCTTCACCAGTGCCAGGCCAGCAGAGCTGAGGGGTTCCCACCCACAGGGAGCCCAGTGGAGGTTCAGGGAAGCAGAAGGTACCCCCAGGCTGTGGGATGGCTGCTGGGAAGATGTGCAGACCTCAATGACAGCCCCTCCGTGTCCTGTCGCTGCCCTGTAGGTAGGGCTCGGCCACTGGCCCAGCATCCCTCGCCAACTGGTTTGGGGTCTCCTGGTCTTCAGCTATGACTCACAGCTTGTTTCTGAATTGGCAGCACCACCCACCTTATTATAATTCAAGGAGTGTTTGGACAACACTCCCAGGCATGTGGTGGGATTGTGGGGTGTCCAGGAGTGAGACTTGATGATCTCTGTGAGTCCCTCCCAGCTCAGGATATCCTGGGATTCTAGGACTCCATGCTAATGCCAAATAAATGGTAAAACATTAAAATCAGGGTTTTTATTAAGTTGTGACTATTATATACAACACACAGCCCTGAGGGTATTTCCATGCACGAATGTAGACAGATGGATGAAATGGGCAGCAGTGTCTGAGAACTGCTGAGAACGTCTGGGAACCTTCTCAGCATCTCCTCCAGATCACCAACACCACAGCTATGCTCTCCTGTCACATCCTGCTGCCAGGCTTTGAAGGGCACAGTCAGTAATTCGTAAAGCTCTGGGACCTGAGCAGATTTTACACACAGGACCAGTTGCTCAAGGAGGCCACTTTGGGTCTCATAAGACTTAAAATGATTATAATTCACGAAAACATCCTCCCAAACTGTGACACAAAGGACTCTTCCACACCATGCTGTGGTGAAATACAATGCAGAGAGATGTAAATCAGAGGAGTATTTATGAATGAAAGTGCAAATCTGAAAACCTGAAAAGAATTTTACAGGCAATGAAACCCAAAAACTTGGATGATCAATCCATGCCATGGGCGTAGAGAACTTCCCAATGGTTTTTCCCCCTTTCAATAGTGGCAGTTTATTTTCATTTTAACTACTCATGATGAAAAATATTTTTCCGACTAGCATTTAGTCAGATCTTTATCTGTGTTTTGATTGAATGGTCTATTCAACAGGCTGAACTAAGCCTAGATCTTGAGGTTCCAGTACTCTGATATTCCCCATCTGATTTACTTCTAAAAAAATATTTACACACTACTCACAGTATTTACTCGTGCTTCTGTATTAATTTCCTAGCAATAATTCTAAGCACAGTGTAATTTCTGAGCATCCCAGAAGGCTCCTGCTGCTCTGCAGGAGTAAACAACAGGAGCAGGATTTACAAAGGGACACAGTGTTTAAGCTCTCTGCGTGCCAAATGTCATTACCAGTGCGGCCACTGGTGCAAAGAGCAATTTATGAGGCTTTTTTGATTATTAAATGACAAAACAGCTAATGCCGTGGTTTAAAAGGAGGGGAAATAAATCATCTGCTCGCTGCTCTTCCAGAGATCTGTGACAGAAACCACAATGAAATAAGGGTTTGTGTGGCTGTAAATACAAGGCCAATTAAAGGGCTGAATTTACATGGATCTTTGGTCATAAAACAGAGAAGGAACCTGCTCTGCCTTTCTCCATATATATGATTAAACCCTGGCATGTCACATACAGATTAACTATTTTGACTACAGCTTTCTCTATTTCTGCTTCCATTTTATTGTGCAGCAATTATCACCTTTATGGATTCCTTTAGTAGCCTTTTTTTTTTAATAGTTGGTTGGGTTATAGATGCTAAAAAGGGAAATACCAATCCCTTACAGCTCTGGCAGCTCAACTATGGTGGACAGACCGTGATGGACACCCCGCTAAATGAGTCACATCACGTGACTTCTTTGGAATGACAAATTCAACCTTTTGTTACAGAAATAGTGTGACTCGACCTCTTCCACCTGCAAGGGGAAGAATATTCTTTCTTTTTCACCTTCTCCCTTTCACTCATGGCAATACTTTATTCCTCATAGTCCTGGGTACGTGGTGACTGCTCCGCCTGATCAACAGAGCTCTATATATGACAAGAGAGCTCTGCTTTATATTAGATTCAGTTTCTAATTGTGTAAAGAAAAGAGCGGCAAATAGGAAACACTAATTAACAGATTATCCATTTCAATGAAAGCGCCACTAAATATTGGTTTTATTGGACTTACTCTAAGCTTTTTCCCATCAAGCATTTTTAAGTTTTGAAGCCACTGTACTTGGGCCCCTCCTGTTTGAAAAACATCTTCAAATACCTTGCAGTGTCATTTTCTGCATCTCCTGCCAGGCTCCAGCAGTGAAGGTCCCCAACCTGCAGTCCCCTTTTTGGGCCATAGGGAGTTTCCTCCCATCCCACTTGTCTCTCTCATCTTCTCTGCAGCTCAAATACGTCTTTGCCTGGGTCTTCAACACCTTCTTTGCTCTGATTTCCGTAAAACACTTTATTGCATTTGAAGCATGCAAGTCCTTCAGCAAGTGACAAAATAAATGATTTTTTTACACAGAAGCAAAGCCTGAATACACCAGTGCCAGGCTGCCTATTGTTCCCAGACTTAATGTCCCCTTTTCCACTGGGTATTTGAGTTCAAAATTTTCAGAAATAGCTTCATTTCACTCTTGTTGGTGTGGCTTAATCCCCGAGCACTGGGATTTATCTCTGGTCCATCCTGCCAGCCTCCTTAGAGAGGGAATGCAAGGTTATCAGCTGCAGGAATCCAAAAGAAATCCCCCAGCTGGCTAATCCTGGCTGGCTTTACCTGCTCCCTCTCCACGTGATCCCCAGTCAGCTCATCTGCATCATCTGGCAGGACACTTTGGGGGGCTTTTTTGGCCAATTAACCTCCTTCTCTGGGTCAGAGTCTGGAGAGATGGGGGTTGGTGAGCAATAGCACCTCTTTAATGGACGACTGTTTGTGTGTCCTGGGCAGGATAAATGCCTTTTCCCGGCCTGTGCTCTGGGGTTTAGCTCAATGCAGAAACGAAACGCAACAAAGCCCGAGCGCCGTGCTGGGAACGCGCTCCCCGTGGAGTCTGCCACAGGCATCAGCTATTTCCATGGATGTCGTACTCGCGGGATGTGCAGAGGGAGCTTCCTTCATCTCACCTTCTCACTTCTCTCCTCTGCTGTCCACTGAGGGAAAGGAAGAGGAGAAAGGAACGATTCATATATTAAATAAAGCAAATTTTCGAGCCCGCACGCTGTTGTCGTCACGGACGCCTGTGCTGTCGCCTTCAGTGCCTTCAGCATCAGGACCCTCGTGGAAAAGCTCCTTTGACACAAATTCTTTTTGATTGAAGCGCCTTCGCAGACGGGAATTGGGCCTGGTTTGCTTTGCCAGGCAGAGGTGCTATTCCCTCCGCGTGAGCCGAGGCTGGCCGGGCTCTGCAGGGAATGCACACCAACATATGGGATTCGCTTCCCTCGGAATGCAAATGAGGAGAGCGGAGGGAAAGCTGAGAAATGAGGTAGGCTCAAAGAATGCATTAGTCATATACAGCACTTCCCATGCATTAATAATCAGTAATAAGCAAATATTCATAATTTAAATTGGTTTTTTGGGGACTGGGTAAGGAGGACGTTTAGGGAATCAGTAAAATATGCTCAGTGCTTGTTGTCTCCGAGACTTGCTTGTAGGACACAGTTCAGACCCATCTCTGTGAAGGATGAGTATGGATCCTCTGCCATAAATAACCCGCTCCATGTGGTGAATTCTCTTTCCTGTGGCACATTTCGGGTTGGTGCTTTAGCACTCAAGTTATTGCCATCACTCAGAGGGAGCGGGGCAGGGTGATTGAGCAGCAAAATGAAACGCTGTCTTTCAACAACCTCCTGCAGAAAAATGAATTCTGCAACCAATCTCCTGCAGAGAGAACTGAGCAGATGTTGGGACTGGCCGGGGCATCATCTGGGAGTTGCTGAGTTCTTGGAGCTGCCCCTTGGAACTCCCACTCAAGGGGGTTCTCCTGCTCCGGTGAGACCCAAGGACCCAGCAGGTTTTATCAGCTGAAGGGCTGGGTCTGTTCACAGCCCTGTGTTCTTCCTGGGCAGGACCTTTCCCCTTCCACCTTCTGAGCGCTCCTGGCCACCATGTGCTTCTGCCTTCCTGCTGCTGCTCCACCGTCACAGCCACGTTCCAAAACCAGCAGTGTTTTAACACAACTAAACTTTTTTGTTGTTTGGAAAAAAAAAAAATGTCCTGTGTCTGTGGGTGGAATTAGACAAATAGGGAGGTAAAAATTAATTTAAACTGGAGGAGACTGAGGAGAGATTTCATTGGGGTCTGCAGCTTCCTCAGGAGGGGCAGGCACTGATCTCTGCTCTGTGTAAGCAGGGACAGCACCCAGGGAAGGGCTGGAGTTGTGTTAGGGCAGGGTCAGGTGGGATCTCAGGACAAGGCTCTTCCCCCAGAGGGTGGTGGGCACTGCCCAGGCTCCCCAGGGCAGTGGGCACAGCACCAAGGCTGCCAGAGCTCCAGGAGTGTTGGGACAACACTCTGAGGGAGTGGGTTGGTTTGTTGGGGTGTCTGTGCAGGACCAGGAGTTGTATTTGATGATCCTTCTGGGTCCCTCCCAGCTCAGCATATTCTGTGATTATATAATTATTCAGTAAATACATATAAATATATATCTGGACAGGAGAAGACCTCAGTGCACTGATCAAATTCCACACACAAAATATATTGTCTGTGAAACAGCATTTCAGCTGGAGCCAATTTGAGCAGAAATGTGTCAGGGCAGTCCAGCAAACTCCAGCGAAACATTTCAATTACCAGAATGTCAGTGCTGTTGGTTCAGCTTCCAGAATATCCGTGATCTTTAAAAATAAATAAAATAAAAAAAATCTGCTTGGGGAGGAATGAGCACAAAATGGATGGAAAATTCCAAAATTTGCACTAGTCTGCTAACAAAGGAAGAGATTGATGTCACTTAACTTCTCTTTAGCTGAAGTCAATATGCAGCCTAAGGGAGTTATTTACTTTCTCTTGGCAGGTGCCTCCAATCTCAAATGAGACACCCAAGTTTTAGCTGAGCAAAGCTGGGGGAATGAAATCCACCCACAGCGTCTGAAAAAACCTTCTGCCTGTACTGAAGTCAAACAGAGGAGCAGCTCAGGCAAAGAGGAGCTTTACTTGTCAGGCTGTTCAGTGCCACAAACCACCCTGCTCTGTGCAGAGAAAATACTATAGATATTTGTATGCTGGGTGCAAGTTTCATACAGAACATATTTTTCTTCTGCTTTCTAGCATTTACCACTCTATTCCCAGCTTTCCACAGCAATGCAGCCAGGTGAATACCAATGGGATATTAATTTGGCTATTATTTTATTCTTTAAGGCTGGTTTTCGAAGCCTGGATTAAGTGTATCTCTGTTTTTATCCTTCTTGCTTTCCTACCACGAGGGGCTTTGCATAGCTTTGATGAGCTGCCTTAACCCTTCTATCTTATCAGTGCCTGTGCTCTTGTAAAGAAGTTCATTTCCTGTTTTAGTATTTAAATAGAGCACTTGAAGTGTGGGCATCAGCAATCAGAGCAATTCCAGCTATCTCAGACACCATTGCTGGAAGTCAACATGAATACAAATTAAGCTTATCTCTTGATGAAATTCTACTTTTGCTTCGGGAGCCAATGGACTTGATTCCACATCTGCTAAATGTGATTAATGACTTCAGCTCCATTCCTTACTGACAAACAGATGGACAGAAATCAAAAGCACAGATTTACCTGCCTGTTCTCAGGGCTTGCTCTGAACTTCCATATTAGAACATGACAATTCCTACAAAGCCTGAGGTTGCTGTTTAGGATTGCTTTTCATCTCTCAGGCCACTCTGCTATGGCCTATTTGGTGCTAAGCAGACAAACCCCACCATTTCTTCAGGGAATGCTGAGAGCTGCAAGGAATATTTTGTGTTCTAGCTAAAAATATCCTAAACTCAGATTACAGCGGTCTCAATTTCAGAGGCAGCAGAAAATGTATTGCAAAAGACCAGTGGAGGCAGCTCTAATGCATTTATTGGGTCTTTATTTGCTGTCAGCAGAGGTGTTCTTCTGGTTCTGGCATTTGTGGGCATTTGGCTGTGCTGCCTTTGGAATAACGTCAGGCAATGTATGAGAGAGGCAGCGCTCATGGCAATGTTGGGTGATCCAGCAGAACTAGTGAGAGTGGTGCAAGAAAAGTTTTACAACTTTGGCAGAAAATACCTCAGACTGTCCTGAAATACCTTCAGTCTTTCCTTCTCAATTTTTCTGGTTATTTCTGTCTTCTCCCCCATGCTGAGGAATGGAAAACATGAGTGAAACTTGAGCAGGGAGTTGTAAGGAGAAGGAGGAATGAGCACAAATGAGGTGGGGGAAAGGCAGTTTTTTACTTTTCCTACTTTATCTTATTTTGCTTTGTTTCCCCCCTTTCTTCTTTCTCTGTTCCCTTTCCATTTGAAGTCCACCCGCTCCAGAGAACCAAGAAGGCAGAGGGGACCCCCATTGCTGCCTGACCCCAGAGGCAGCAAACAGAGGGTATCACTGCAGTGGACGACATAAGAAAAGGGCTTTTCCTTTCTCTTCTGTCTCCCTGGAGAGTTCCACAGTGGAACAAGCCAATAAACCCGATTTCTTTGTGTGTTGCTGACTGCTCAGAGCGGTGTTTAGCGCATGGCAGGGTGGGAGCACGCAGGAAGCAGATGAACCGCGTGTTCTCACGTGTGAGAAGGAATGACAACTGCGTGAGAATGGACCTGTCACAGCTCCCCTCTGCAGGACACCTCTCCAGTGCAAGTGGAAACTGCTCCCACCCAGCTCCCGGGAACCTCGTGCAGGTGAGCCTTTCCAAGGGGCTGTCCTGCGTGCCGAGGTGTCCCAAGCAATGTGTCACTCCCCCATGTCCTGTGGAGCCACATGAAACCCAACCCCAGCGAATGTCAGGGCTGTGCCCTCTCTCCCTTGGAGTTCGTGTCCTGGCCCTGCCTCGTGCACATCTTCTCATTGATGTTCAGGACTTCATCCAAAGCCAGCTAATCTCATTGGAGCCTTTCCATTGACTTCAGCAGGCTGGGAATGAAGGTTCCTAATTAGGAGCTTGCACAAAAAAAAATAATGAGAGAATGCAACCTTCTGTGCTTCTCTTCCAGTCCAAGTTGCACTGCCATGCACATCATTACTGCTGCTCTCCTCTGGGGTGGATTGCTGCAGCATACAAAAACACCAGGAGCGGATGGGAAACGTGCTGCACAGACACCACATAAAAGATTCTGATCCCAAAAGTTTTCAAACAGAGCACAACACAGAGGTAAAAGATCAGGGTATGCCGAGGAGGTGATATAAAATGAGATATTGATTCGCATAGGATCGATATCCTGAGCTGGAAGGGACCCACAAGGATCATCAAAGTCCAGCTCCTGGGCACGCAGTGGCCAAACATGCTCCAGGCATGATGAACAAAAAGTCTGCCAGGGAAGACTTTGTGGGATCATTTTGAGTGTGAAGTGACAGCGCAGGAACAGCACCTTGAAAAGGCTGCTGATGTTTGGCCCAGAGGAAGCCAAACACCATCCATAGAGCCAGGAGGTTTGGAGGAGGATATCAACACCTCTGCCTTAGCCATGGGACTGGACCACAAGGCCATCCTTTGGTTGTGTGTCTCCTGTGAGAACTGACGCTCTTTTCAGATTTTCAGTGAAAGGGAAATCTGGAGAAGGAAAGGAGAAGCTCAAGGGACGCACACAAGTGACAGAATGTGACTCACACGTTAAGAAGACAGAAGATTTCCGTGCTCTGTGCTGTTCTGGGCAATGGTGTGGCTCTAAGTGAGCTGTTTATGGTTCCTACAGTTGTGTCTCAAATTAGGTATAAATTCATTAGCCCGGGGAGCATTTTCTGCAAGCCACAGTCAGCCCAACCAAGGGACACAAGAAGATAGAGGTGATGAGAGCAGGTTGGACAGGGCTTGGAGCAACTTGGGCTGGTGGAAGGTGTCCCTGCCCATGGCAGGGAGTGGAATGGGATGAGCTTTGAGGTTCTTTCCAACCCAAACCATCCTGGATTCTCTGACCCCGTTTTGTGGGTGAGTTTCCAGGATTTCTGAATTCCAGGCAGTGCCACACTGGTGCCAGTTCCCGCTTTGTACAGAATCCTTTAAAGCCAACAGCAGGTTTTATTGTGCTTTTCCTTTTGATTTGAAACACATCCTGACAAGCAGATAGGGAAGGAGCTTCCTGTAAGTGAATTAAACTCCCATGCAGAGGGTAATTCAGGGCCTTACATACTGCTTAAATTCTACTTAAGTCCCATATTAAGGGCTTAGTTTTACATCTGGAGTGAATTTGGCTGTGTCTGAATTCCTAATAGTGTCTGGATCATCAAAATGATGATTAATGGTGGGATTAGGGTGGTGGTGGTGGTGTGGCCACACCATCCTGTGCTCAGAGAACTTCTGGCTGATGTAGTGGAGTTACAAAGATTTCATGAAACCAACAGAACTTGTTGGAAGACAGAAAACTTGGCAACTGTTTTATCTGGCAATTCAGCTGATTTTCAGCTTTTCTCTCCCACACACACTGAGGTGCTGCTGCCCAACATTCCTTGGCTGCAGCTTCTGAGAGGTGTCACTACAACACATTCAGTCTCATCTCTACTGACACGGTGCTTTTGTCACTTTTTTCCTCTGGTCACCTCATAAGAACATCTGCCTCACATTAAATCCTTGAGGATGGCAAAGACAGGGCAAAACAATGTTTGCTGCTTTATGTTAAAGGCAGTACTGGCTCCTAAAAATACTGTGTTTCCTCTGGAAGCCTTGTGATGGAGCATAGATCAGTTCAGATGTCGGTATATATTTACATAAATAAATATTTGTGGCCCCAAACTGCAGAGATTTGATGCAAAACTCATTCTATTTTTAGGAAGAGAGTGGAATTTTTAAAAATATGAAGGAACAGTGTCCTAGTGTCACCTTCTATAATTTCTAGTAGTAGCATTTTCTGAAATATTTTAATAAGACTATTCAGCAAGATTGTGTAATGTTGTTTTGATCCACATAGTTAAAAGATTAGAATGGCATTTATTTTATTTCCAGTTAATTGTCAGTCAACCCTGAAGCTCACTCATATCAGCATGCAGATAAGGCAAATCTTTTAAGCATAGTTTATTAAATGGCAGCACTATTAGCATACAAATTACCCTCCGAATCGAATAAACAGGTACAAAGATCATTAACATATGATACAGACAGTCAGAGCTCAGCTGGGACTCCGTGGGACCTTTGCAGAAATACCAGGGCTGTCACCAGCAGGGACGAGCCGTTCGCTCACTCAAACTTTGCTCACATTTCCATCTGCATAAATCACTGGGAATTCTGGGCCACCCAGGAATTGTGCTGGTTCTGCCCCTCTGGAGTTTTTAATTCAGCCTCCCTCCCGCTTCTCAATTTTCGGAAAATCCGAGGAGGAGGCAGACATTGTCTCAGTGTCTGCTGGAGAAATGTATAAACAATATATCTTTGCACAGCCTGCAAAGCAAGAGCAGTTTTGCTCCTGAGCAGCAAAGGGAGACTGAGAAGACACGGCTTCAAATAGGATTTCTCAGATAATAAAAATTACTTTGCTTCTGATTCCATCGGATCCGGGTTCCTCCTGTTTTATCTGCACAGTGCCATGCTCAGGGCTGCAATAACCGGAGGAGGTGGCACATATTAGAGGCACACAGGAGGCAAGGAGGGGGGATCTTTCCATGAAGTATCTTGAAGGGCTACTTTATTTGGACAGGAATTGTGCCCTTGGAGGGATCAGTGCCCTCCTGGCAGTGCTGGAATCTGCAGAGCCAGGCTCCATTCACCCCCAGTTTTACACCAGCCCAGCTCAAGCAGTTTGGATGGAGATTCCAAAGACCTTTTTCCGTGCCGGCTCCATGCGTTTCACATCCATGAATTAACATACCATCCCTCCCAAAAACAGGTTGGCTGAACAACACAGCAGTGCACAAACCTACCCCTGCTGCACTTTCAAATCTAATAACTTGACACCTCTTTCTTTCCTCAGATTTTATTTTTCTATCAGCCTTGTTAAATACATATTATTCTTTCACGCTCTTAAGATCAAAGCAAATAGCCATCAACAATCTTTTGTTCACATGAGACAACACATTGGGAGCTGGTTTGTTTGGCCTGGTTAATTAAAAGCTGTACCTATCATCCCTGCTTGATTTCTCGAGTTCTTTACTTTAAAAGTATGTGTGACAATTTTAATGAGCTCTCACTTCTTCCCAGCCTCGTGTCTTCCACACAAACTTTGCAAACTCTTCTTTTTGAACATCCCACGGAGCTCTGGCTCCCGCAGATCCTGGGCAGGCTGTTTGTGTTCCCTTTCTGCCCATGATGTTCCTCCCACCTGCTGATGGACCTGCTCGGAGGGGACTTTCAACATTTGTGTGTGATGGCTTTAAACTAAACGGGGCTTGATTTACATTAGATATAGGGAAGAAGCTTTCTACAGGGTGCCCAGAGAAGCTGTGGCTGCCCCATCCCTGCAAGTGTCCGGGGCCAGGCCGGAGCAACCCGGGCTGGTGGAAGATGTCCCTTCCCATGGCAGGGGCTGGAATGGGATGATCTTTAAGGTCCCTTCCAACCCAAACCATTCTGGGCTTCCATATGGAATGATATTCCTGGGTGTTACAAATTTGCCCTTGTGGGCAGGAGCCCTTTATTAATTTACAGCCCTGGGTTTTCCTCCCTTCTTTTTCTCCCAGCAGCTTTGTTTTATCAAGCTGTTTACCCAGAGGTGGCCCCTGTGGTGGGACTCTGGCACCAGCACGACTGAGAAGAATTGAAGCACTTTGTAAGTTAGAGATGCCAGTCTGGAGTTCGGCTTGGGCTTGGGCAATGCCTTGATGCCTCAGGGCTTTATGAACAGCCGGGTCCTGAGTCCTCCCTTCTTCCTTCTTCTTTCACAGAGATGCATTTATTGGCTCTGCTTCAGACCTTGTGCTTTCTGTCCCTCCAAAAGCTCTTATTTATTTATTGAGAGAAGTCCAGTTATCCTGGCAGACAAAATACTCCACCTGCATTGTATTGGACAAGTTCAACTTTTCCCTCTTGTCACAGCGCTTGGAATTACCTCTTCTTTTGATGCAGCTGCTAAGAATTATTATCTGTAGCCTTCACACAGTCTAAAATGTTGTGAAAAGTGATGGTTTTCAGCAAGCCTTTCAGCAGGTGAGATGTGAATTTCACAGCTTCTTTTTAAAGCATTTGTTCCAGCTCGATCCAAAGCCCATTAGAGGAAACACTCCCATTGCCTTCTGCATCCCAGTTGCCTTATTTGAAAGACAAGTGGAAGAGGACGAAGTGCAGCCCCTCTGATCCCACCCACGGTGCAAAGTCATGGCCACGAGGGAGGTTATGGCAACTTTGCTGTTTGTGGCAACAGGGGCAGTTTTTCATATGTGGATTTGGGGGTTTTTTTGGGTTTTGGGTTTTTTTGATGTGGTTGGGGTTTTTTGGGGGGGTTTTTTTTTGGGGGGTGGGGAAGTTGCTGGGGGGGGGTTTGTGGGTTTTTTGGGATTTTTGTTTGTTTGGGTTTGGGGTTTTTTTTCCTTGCATTTAAAAGGTATCATCTTGGTTTTTGGCCCTGCTCTACTTTCTCACCCCTCTCCTGACACAGACCTCAGGACAGCTGGAAATGTCTTACCTTCCTTTTAAATTTTCTTTAGTTCCCTTCACCACTTCACTAATTCCTCTGGAGTCCTTTGTGCTCTTAGATGAATTCTGCCCAAGTATCTTATTTACTTCTCACTCCCTAATTGTCCTTAGGTGGCACGACCTGCTCCAAACAGCTCTGGAGCTTTTATCAGCACGTGGTTCCTCTGCTGAGCTCTGCTTTGATCCATTGAAAGAGCCATTCCACCCTCAGCCTGCCCAGCCACTGAAATATTGTTTCAGAACAGCATTTCTTCAGATCAAACATTGCCTTTGTCAGCTCTTGAGTGGGTACAAACCCCTCTTAGTGGATAAATGAGAAAGATGGGGATTATTCAGGGCTCAACTCCACTGAGTGAGACATGACTAAACTTCAGTGGAAAAGCTGTAGGCAGAGTCTGTGCCTTCAAAGCTTCTGCCCTTTGTTAGTCTGTATTTTACAGCCTGTTTTCCTCTGTATTTACCTGCATTGAAGCTTTTGGGGACTGAGATTCTCTTTTCTTCTTGCCTCGTGCTCACTTTTGGCTTCTAATTTGCACCCAAGAGCTTTTAGGTGCAACTACAGTAAAAATAACAGGTCAACAATATTTGATGGAGAGAAAGACACCACAGTGGCTTGTTATAACTTATGATTCAGGTATCCAATTTATGAGCAGTTGCTGATTCACACTTGAATCTCTTTGGATACAGTTTGATGAACACCATATGTTACCTCACCACTCAGCTGCATCCACTATTTTATCACCAGCACTTTCTAATGATGGCATTTTCTGGTGGCTGGTGCAAAGTGACGTGAAGAAATGCATCATTAATGCAAAGATATATGGCAGAGGCAGAAGTGGGACATCTGAAGTGTTTCTTCATGTTTAAACCTGACAGTGTCACCAGATGTGTGTCCCTGTCCAGAGCGAGGGGCACCCACGTGTCCTCTCTGGATGCAGACTTGTCGCACCAGCAGGATGCAGAGTTGTCACACCAGCAGCAAGGCTCAGGGTACAGGACCACAGGGTCACAGAACATCCTGAGCTGGAAGGGACCCACGGGGATCATCAAATCCAACTCCTGGCCCTGCACAGACACCCCAACGATCCCACCCTGTCCCTCAGAGCATTGTCCTTGAGCTCCTGGAGCTCTTCTTGACTGTGCCCACTGCCCTGGAGAGCCTGGGCAGTGCCCACCACCCTCTGGGGGAAGAACCTTTTGCTGAGATCCCACCTGACCCTGCCCTGGCACAACTTCATTCCTCCTTCCTTGTCCAAAACACGTCATTTAGTTGCTACATTGCTGCATTGAAGAGTGTCCTTTGTTGCTTCCTCTTTTCCTCCAATGGATTTTTAAACCTGAGTTTATTTCCTCACCGTCCTACAGACATCAAACCAACAGTGGCTGCTGTACCTGGTGATTATTGCCAAGGAAACAAAGATTTTTCCAGTGAAGCCCAAATCCCTTCCCCTCTCACAGGGGTGCCTGGAACCATTTCGGCTCCTCTCGTGCCAAAATCCACCCTGTGCTGCTCAGGGGCAGATCTTCCAGCAGGGTGAGGTCAGATGGGCACAGGGCACACGAAACTGGGGGAATGTGAGTGAAAAGGCCACCAGAAATCCACCTCGAGTGCCTCTCTTTGTCACCTGAGAGGCTGGGAGCGTGCACTGGGAAGCAGGACAAGGTGTGATGTGCGTTCCACGGGGAGCTACAGGGGTATAAACCCCAGAGGAGATGCTGGGGTGGTTTTCTTGGGTGTTTAATGGTTCTGATGGCACTGCTGGCTCCAGCTTGTGCTCTGGTGATTGTTCATTCCCTTCAAGAATTCATGGCGTTGCCCAATCTTGTGTTGTTTGTAATAAATATTAAACGCCCACGCTGCGATGCACAAATTAGAGTTTTTCTATTTTATAAAAGGATTCCTGTATTAGAGAGTTAAATGGCAAGAAAAAGAGGAATATAAAAGCGATGCAGTGCTGCTGTGAGAATGGGAACGAAATGAAGGAAGCCTGGTTTCCTCTGGATTTGTGGCTGGATTTGGACAGATACAGGAAGTCTGGCATTGGCGGGCAGCCCTTCTGTGGTTGGGGAGGTTCTTTGATGCCAACTAAAGTGTTTAGTGACAAGAGGAGCTGGACCCAGAGAGCCTTGAGCCTCCAGATTTGGCTGCAAGGAGGTCAGCTGGAAAAGTTAATGCTCAGCTCCAGTAGGTCAACATAACATTCTTAATAGAGAAATCAATAATAAGCAGAGGTGAAAATTGGTTGATAAATATTCAGCTTGCTGGAGAAAAGAAAAGGTGTAATGGAAACATTTAAATATTAAAAGTAGTGTTGCATTTGAATCTAACAGAATATTTATTCTTTTATTCTGTTTTTTTTATTGTTCCCCAGAGCAGCTGTGGCTGCCCCTGGATCCCTGGCAGTGTCCAAGGCCAGGTTGGACGGGGCTTGGAGCACCCTGGGCTGGTGGAAGGTGTCCCTGGCTGTGGCAGGAGGTGGCACTGGGTGGGCTTTAAGGTCCCTCCAACCCAAGCCATTGTGTGATTCTCTGTTTTGTCTGCTTTCCCCAGGGTGCTGTTCCTGGAGGATGGCAGCCTCAGGCTCTCCAACATCACCAGGTCAGACGCCGGAGTGTTCACTTGTGTAGCCACGAACCAGTTTGGAGTTGCCAGAAATTCAGGGAATCTGATTGTGAAAGGTACTTTATAATACTCTTTTGTGAGCTGTATGGTCCCTTCCAACCCAAACCATTCTAAGATTCTGACTTGTAACTCTCTTTTTTCCCTGGATATCCCTGGTTTCGGTGACATCCGAGTTCCCGTAGCCTGCAGGGGTGACCTGCTCCCTGAGCTGCTGCATCTGGTGCCAACCCTTTCCCTCCCCATCTCCTGAGAGATCCCGCAGCACTGATGCAGCACAACGTGTGGTCTGCGGCGATGCTGCAGCGCAGCCAGCAAGGAACAAACCAAGAACTTTGGGGTTTAGGCAGCTCTGATTCGTTCAGGGTCTGTCCCGTTCCACATGCATTGGAGCAAGATGGGAAAATCGCATTAAAACTTGCAAAAAAAAAATAAAAAATATTTAGCTTGGCATTTATGAAGTTTATTAAAACACTGAGTAACAACATGGTATAAAAACAGTCTTGTTTGTAGGGAACATTTGTTTTTGTTTCCCCTTTGGAGAAGTTTTGGCTGTTCAATTATAGGCCTCATTGCTTCAGCATTATTTTCAACTGAAATGTCAGAACTTGGAAAAGCATATCTAATGTGCAAATTAAGTTTATTGCTGCTCATTGAGTTTATTCTTTGTGGAAGAAGTCTTTATTACACCTCCAGCACTCACAACATCTTCTCTCTTTGCTCCTCTGAAATGGGATTTGCCATATAATGCCTGTCTGCTGTTGCTAAGCAAGATAGATAACAGAGCACCAAGAGTTTTAAGAAGCTTTTAAAAGTATTTGAGGTGGAAGCCTTGGAGAAAAACCCATAAAAGAAGTGGAAAATATCACACAAGTGACCACTCTGCATCAGTAGGCTCACTGGGGATGAGGAGGATGAACAAGAGGTCCAAGAAGATAACACCATAATTTAATATTTTTCTACCACTACTGAAAAATGCCCCTCACACACACATCCTGTATAATTCACAAAAGGACAGTTTCAGTATTTATTTGGTGGAGGTAAATAGGTTGACGCCCGTAATAGAGTAGATTTCTTATAATAACTAACAGAAGTGTCCAAGGCCAGGCTTGGGGAAGGTGTCCCAGGGGTGGCACTGGATGATCTTTGAGTCCCTTCCAGGCTGGGATTCGATGATTTCTCACACAGAGTTAAGCCACGGTGAGCACTGAACTAATACAGCTCGTGTGCCTTTTCTTCCCCTCCTCTCCCATTCCTTTCAGACCGTGTTAATATTGCTGAAGACATTCTGCTCTCACTTTATACAGGTGTCTAAATTCTCCCCACTTGATAACACTTTCATGCACAGAAGCTTTAGCCAAGGGAATTGCTTACAACAAAGTGGTTGTTATCTGTAATCTGCCTGCCACTCATACCAACACAAGTGAGGCCATATAAACCGATTTCTTTCCCCTCCAGCGAGTTAATACTTCCCTTAATAAGAGCTGCGGGTTTGTTTCTCAGTGTAATGGGTTAAAAATGATGAAAAAAGTAGTTTTCCTGCCTGGGAAAGTATATTTGAAGCTGTAACCCAAGCAGTGCTGTGTAATAGAGTACCACCAACATTAATATAGATTAAGGATGTCTGTGTATAAAGCAAGTGAAGATGAACAGCAATTTTGGTTTTGCTGCAGTTTCTGGGTAGGAGAGATTTTTAAGTTTGAAGATGTTTTTTGAGAGTCTTAACGAAGACTGTGCTTTCTGAGCTGAAATCATAACTATTGATTACGGGCTTTGCAAAGTAAAATATGACTAAATTAGAATGTTGCCTTGGACATCTGCTCACTCTTAGAGGCACACAGAGCTCGTTGGGCTGGTACTGCTGAAATAATAGGCCACACACAGGCAAGAGTGTTCTGAAACCATCATTGTATTAGGGATAATTCCCTTTATTATGGAGCATTTGGGCCAATTTGAAATAATTTCACGAATGGTACAAAACTCCTTCAAGAGCTACTATTTTTACAAGCATTTTAATAAAAAAGATCTCTTTTTTTGTCTCCCCAGAAAGAACTGTGATTACTATTCCTCCTTCCGACATGGATGCAACAGTTGGGGAAAGCATAGTCCTCCCCTGCCAGGTGTCCCACGACCCCTCCCTCGCTGTGGCCTTCACATGGTCATTCAATGGCCAGAGGATTGATCTGAGTAAAGGAATAAATCACTTTGAACGGATTGGAAGAGTAAGTTTCCCAAACTCCGTAATGAAACTCTTTGCCAAAGTCTTTGTGGCAAATTATTTTCATAATTCTCCCATCCCTATTTATATGCCTGGCAAATCCCTGTTTCTTTACAAGAGCTGCAACCATTTATTTCTCTTCCCTAAATTTCATAAAGGCACTTGAGTTATTTGTGAAGCCATAATAAAAATGTCCACACGAAAGAAACTGATGAGAGCTATGAATATTTTAATTTAAAAGCTGAATTTTTTATTAATATTGAGCAATTTATAAAAATGCCCAGTATGGAAAGCACGTTGTGAGTGATTAGTTTACTTTTTTGTTGTTGTTGTTGTTGTTGGGTTTTGGGTTTTTTTGTCTCTCCAGGAATCTGCTGGGGATTTGATGATAAGAAATATTCAGCTGCATCATTCTGGGGAATATGAGTGCATGGTGCAAACAGCTCTAGACAGTCAATCTGCAGCAGCAGATATAATTGTGAGAGGTATGTCTGTTACATGGAGACACATTTATCTTCTGCAGGAATCAGAAATCCTTAACATCAGCTCTGCTTTCAATGATTCTTAGGATACCAATTCAACATTTCAATAGTGAAATGCTTTTCATCTTCTACTCTTGGCCCCAAAATCGATTGAGATGGTGGCCAGCGTGGTCCTGGTGTTCACCCAACCCAGGTGCATGGTCTGCTTGGAAGGCAGACTTTTCTGGCCACACAATCAGTATTGGTCCCCTGATTTCACTTCCTCCAGGCACCTCTGGTCATTGTGCAGGTTGGGAAAATCAAGAGACATCCTTCCTTTCCCCTACTTTGAGATAACAGGAAAAAGTATTTCCTATGGGCAGCTAACTCAGCTTTTTCGTGCCTGCAGGGAGAGAAATGCTGTGATGGGGCAGATCCTCTAAACCTCCAGAGAAACCAGAAATCTGTGTAGTGCACCATCCTGCATCCTTGCTAAACCTCAGTTCAAATTCAATAGGAATTCTGAGAACGCTGGATGGTTCAACAACAGACACACTGGGAACTTTCTTTGTCAGGCAAAAAAAAGAACAACATTCCTTTGTTTGTAGTTTTCATGTCAACAACATAAAGACATTAATTTTCCTGCCTCACATGCCCTCATTCCTTGTAAAAATGTAATACAGATGTGGAGCCATCATTTAGAGGCTGTGCTGCTTTTATGACACTGCAGCTTCATGAATAATCCCACTGACTCGAGAAAGTAAGAGATGCCCAACCCTTCCCAGCAGCGAACCTTCTCTTCCCAATACCTTCATCTTAAAATGCTGATCGTGTCAGGCCCCCCAGGTCCACCAGAAGATGTTAAAGTTGAACATGTTTCTAGCACTACTGCTGTGTTATCCTGGAAGCCTGGAGTAGACAATAATAGTCCAGTGCAGATCTACAGTGTCCAGACCAGGACTCCGTTCTCGGTGGGATGGCAGGCGGTTTCCACAGGTGAGAGATTCGGGAGTTGCCCATAATTTTTTCCATATACCATTCGTTTGTACCTCAAAAGCACATTTTCATTGTCGTGTTTGGTTTTTAGCTCCTGAAGTCATTAATGGCAGGACTCACAAGGCCACAGTGGTTGAGTTGAGCCCTTGGGTTGAGTACGAGTTCCGTGTGGTCGCCAGCAATGGTGTTGGCATTGGGGAGCCGAGCAGACCATCAGCTCTACTGAAGACCAAAGCAGCAGGTAAGTCCCTACTTGCTGGCAGTTTTTTCCACCCAGGGCTGGGAATTTCACTGCAGCAGAAACACTCACTCCGACAGGGTTGCCACCCAATTTTCTATGGGCAGGGAACCTTCCCGTGGACCACTGGACGGGGCTTGAAGCATCCTGGGCTAATGGAAGGTCTCCCTTGCCTTCCAGTGGGACCAGATTTTCTAAATCTCCCAGCAGAGCATCACAGAGATCCATTACGTGATGGATCCCAAAGCCAAAATTAGACTTGAAAAGGTGTTTCTTGCTCTTACCAAGGGCTTTGTAAAATGTGACGCTCAAAACCAGCAATGAAGTCAGTAAAAGCTTTCATCTTTTAAAGCTTTTTTAACTTTACTCATTTTTTATTAGGGGGACTCACAAGAGTAGGGCTACAAAGAGAAAGAAACAATAAAATTAGTATTATTTATCATGGCAATAACACAAGGAACATTATTTCCTTACAGTGTAGCACTGTCTGAAGTTTAACAAAGGAAGAGAAAGTCTCACTTCAGGTTTCAGTTGCTTAACCCCTTCGTTGCTGTAAATCATTCTGTTTCAAAACACTGCTGTGCAATTATCTTCATTTTTGAATCAGCACAGGAAAGTGAAAGCAGCAGAGCAGTGTGGGCAGCAAACAACTGTCCAGGAAAGGGTGAATTTGAGCTTCACTGTTGTAATAACTATTTTGCCAGCTGAAATCTGAGCATTAGTAGATTTGTGGATGCAAATGAGCTGCTGCTCATTTCATTAAAACGTAGCTGGGAATTAATTGAGCCTCTGTTGGTGCATTCAGCTGGAAATTTTCATCTGTTTCTCAACTCTGACCCAGTTGAGGCTCCACTGAGCAGTGGCACAAAATTTTCCCCATGCAAATGAAGTACTGAACACATTTAACACGTGAGCTAATTGAGCATCAGTTGGTTCATGAAACAGGGAAACACAAGGCTTGAAAGTCTGTTTTGCCATTTTAATGCTGTCCTTGTCAGTCTTGGATTATTTGCCTCCGATGTGCACAAAGACACTGATTGGGAGGGACAAAACCCTCCCAAAGTTGCCAGACTGTTTGCACTTGCACTCACTTTTATGGCTGCATGACAAAATTATCCTGTAATTCCTACTGTTCTAGAGAGGACAAAATGAGAGAAAGATTTCTATGTGGAATCCGGAATATATGGCAACTGGAATCTATAAGCAGTAGTGGGTTGACATCGAGTTCTGTGAACTTCCAGTGCTGTTGGTTTTACCACCCCTGGAGCTGGGCACACACTGGGTGGGTGAATGAGAAAAACAAGCAGACATGGCAAAACTTGCCAAAATCTCTGGAAAAAGTTCCAGAGGTCCAAATATCCCACCTATTTCTGTCCCTGTCCTCAGCCTTGACCCAGCACATCAGGTTTCCAAACAGTGAGAGCTGAATGAAGGGATTGCCAAAACAATCTTGGCTTTCAAGGGTTTGGAGATGGTACCAGGCCAAATATCTTATGGAGGGTTCCTTTCTGGGAAACTTCCAGAGTTGTCCTCTTTTTTTTGTACTTCTCTAGCAGCTGAAAAGAAACACGATATCATAAAATCTTAGAATCATAACATGGTTTGGGTTGGAAGGGTCCTTAAAGACCATCCAGTGCCACCCCCTGCCGTGGGCAGAGACACCTTCCACCAGCCCAGAGTGCTCAGAGCTCCATCCACCATGGGTTTGAAAACTTCCAGGGAAGAGCAAGCAGATCTACATCAAACTCTACAATAACAACAAGGCTGGTCTGTCTAAATCCCATCTCTTATCATAACCTGGTTCCTCAGTAATGCCAACATTTGCTGTCTAATGGAATGGATGTGTTTCTGGATATCATGGAATCATGGAAAGGTTTGGATTGGAAGGGATCTTAGAGAAGAATCATAGAGCAAGAGGCAGGACATGCTGATATTCTCTTTGCCCCTCCACAAAGAGCCCTTTGATGAGAAGCCCCTTCAGCCTCTGACACCAACACAGAGCCTGGTCTTGACCCTGTTCCTCTGGTGCCGAACACCTGGGGCAGAGCTGGGGAGACCAAGCTCTAATCAACTGACTTTTGGGCACTTACAGTCTTGGGAGAAGGAGAAAAGCAAAATGTGAGCTTTGAATTTCCTAAAAAAAGCATTCAGCCAATTAAAAAAAATTAATATATTGCTCCAACAACATGTTTACTGAACAAATGCGTAATTAGTAAATCAGTAGTGTTGCAGCTACAGTCTGAATGGAACATCATTTTGCCAATTAGTTGATGAGGCATAATAATGTCAGATACTTGATGCTCCAAGCTTCTTTAATTAATTTTTTTAACCAGGATACTCACATATCAAATACATCTGTGGCTTCAGCCTCAGAAACTTGCAAAGGTGCAAACACAATTCATTTAAAAGGGGCTGTTGTGCAGTGGGATGCCTGTCCTACCTGCTCAGATGTGGGAGAGCTCCATGTGAGCCAGGAAAGGCTCTGCTGATCTGGCCAGAAAGCCCTCCAGGACCATCGAGTCCAACCTTTGGCCGATCCTTGCCCAGAACTGGACACAGCACTCCAGCTGTGGCCTCACCAGTGCCCAGCACAGTGGGACAGTCACTGCCCTGGCACTGCTGCCACATGTTGTGGCTCCACACCAGGTCCAGAGCCCTCTGCAGAGCCCTCCTGCCCTCCAGCAGATCGCCACTGCCACCCAACTCCAGGCCATCTGTGAGCTTACCACGGGTGCCCTCTGTCCCTTTGTCCAGATCATCCATTAAGATATTAAACAGGACTGGCCCCAACTGGTTGCAAACCCCAACATCTTTTCCCCTCCAGTTCCTGTGGTGGCCCCAACGAACGTCAGCGGAGGAGGAGGGAGCTGCTCGGAGCTGGTCATCACGTGGGAGGTAATTAGCTGAATTAACCTAAGCTCTCTAATGGGGGAGAATCCATGGGTGAAATCACAGCCCTGCTGAAATCCAAAGGCTTTTTTTGGTCATTGGCTTTGGCTGAGCCTGGATTTCCCCCCTGCAACTGGGGAGGAAAGAGCCTGTGAGAAATACAGCGAGTTTGCTGTGTTACCACGAACAATTTATAAAAATAAACAGTTTGAGAGGCATGTTGTAAAGATGTTTGGAAGTCTGTATAACCCTCTTATCTCCATTGTACAGGAGGTGCTTAACACACTAATCTGCTTGGCCATTTTCTGCATTTACATTTTTCCTGCTTTTGTTTACACGTTTTCCATTCTGGAACACTGTGCTGACAAGACATATCCTATTATGCGTTAAAGGAGATGAGCCCTTTAATTCTCCAGCACTCCAGCGAGGGGGAAAGAATACAGACTTTCGGAACGTTTAATACCATCCACGTTGCAAAGGGTGAACACAGGTCATTTCAGAGAGTGGAAAGGGAGTGTTGTGGGAAGGAGCCCTCCTTCTCCAGCCACCCAGCAGCTCCCACGGGCACGGCGGTGAAAGCCTGGGCACTGATGGGGCAGGTGCTTGGTCGAGCTGAAAAAAAATCAGATCAAAAGAAAAAAATCCCCTCTGGATAAATGACCCTGCCAGTGTTTTCCCCTCCCCACGATGCAAGCAGAGTGAAATCTCACTTTTCCTGAAATAAGTTCCCTCTCTATCTGCATCTTTCACTCCTTTGTTTCATTTTCTCCTCTACTCTTTGGGAGCAGAAGAACATGAAAATCGAAAACAACCCGAGAGATCTCAATCAAATTATCCTGTTGGACTCCATAGCGTGTAGTGAAAAATAGGCAGAAGAACTACTAATTATGGCCAGCTAACAACGCTGAACGCGCTCTCAGCTTTCTGGGATGCACTCACTAAGCATCTTGATTAAATCTGAGGTCACAGAAGCCTCAAAACCAAATTAAATGCTCTAGAAAGTAGCTTGGACTCTTATAAATCCCCAGTGCACCATCATCCCTCACGCTTAAATCTCTCAGGGCTAGAAAAGAGATGGAAAGAGGCATATTGGGGGAATAATGTTTGTAAAAATGTCAGGAAATACACTTGTTAGTTGTGCCAGGGCAGGGTAATAATTAGAATTAGAAGGAAATGATAGGGAAATTAATCAAATAAGTGCTCTGAAAACTTCTGAGGTACTTCCTGGTGTTTTTTCTCTCATGTTCTTGCACCATTCCTGCTCCCAGGGGTTTTTCTGCAGGAGAAGGAGTCAGAGCTGGACTCTGCCCCCAAGTCTTTCTCTCTTTGTGCACCATTTTCCAGGCCTTTTTTCCATGCCTGTTTTCCATGCCGGCCTCTCCACGCCCTTCACAATGATGCAAGCATCGGAAAAAAATGAAGTTTTACTGAGAAACTCCTCCTTCTGTGTTTGGTTCCTGAATGTTCCCTTGCCTGGAGAAGCCAACGTGGAAAGATTTTTATCCTGTGAAAACAATAAAGTTCATGCTGGACACGGTGTTGATAGAATTGCCTGTTCAGTATGAGTTATTCCTACGTATCTTGACATGAGGTTTTATTAATAGAAACATTAATTTTGCCATGTCGACTTGCAGTAACATTTCTGTTCTAAAAACTTAAAAGAATATGTTCCTGCACTTGTGATTTTCTCTCTGCTTAAAAAAAAAAGACATAAGTAGCGTGCTCACGTGCAGGCAATTTTATGACTGACACACATTTCTGTGGATACATTTACTCCTTTCTCAACTCTTTTTTCCCTCTAAAATAATTTATTTAAAATTAGCATTCCTATACCCCTTTGGGGGAAAAAATAATCAGCTACAACTTGTACTGAGCGAAATGCTTTTAATTTTGCAAACTTCATGCCTGAAAGAGAATAACTTTAATGGAGCGGATCAGATCTTCTGTTTCTGAATTGATTGCCTTGATAGATTTATTATTTTGATTTTTGTTTCGATATTACATTGACTGATGGAGCAAACATTATTATCTTCTCTAAGGCACCGTCAGCTAAATCAATACCACGAAAATACAGTCAGAGAATGAAGATTCAATTAAAAGAGTGTATAATTTATTGGGTGCCCACCTTGTCCCCGCAGCCGGTTTCAGAGGAGCTCCAGAACGGGGAAGGGTTTGGCTACGTCATCGTGTTCCGGCCTCTTGGCTCGGCCACCTGGACAAAGGCAGCGGTGGCTTCGGTGGAATCGAGCAAATATGTTTACAGGAACGAAAGCATCAGCCCCCTCTCTCCTTTCGAGGTGAAAGTTGGGGTCTACAACAACGAGGGTGAAGGGACCCTGAGCTCCGTCTCCATCGTCTACTCAGGAGAAGACGGTAAGGCTGCTCTTGCTAGTGATGGTTGTGTAGCACCGGTGGGTCCCAGGTATGATCGGACAGGTCTCCACAGGGATGTTGAGGAGCCTCTTCAAACCTGAGCATTGAATGTTGACCAGAGACATGAGGCGAACGATGGGAAATTGAAGTGAAAAAAGCAAGGGGTGGATTTTCTGAATCATTTTCAATAGAGAACACGTTTTAGTGATTTGTCCCCAAGGTGCTCCTGCTGAGTGTGGTAGGAAAATCAGGAGCCATTGAAGGGTGCAGGTCTCGGAGGGTTTTCAAACCACTCATTGCAGCTGGCCTCTGAGAACCTGTTCCAGTGTGGGGGTAAAGATCAATTTTAAAGCCAGGCTTGGCCAAGCTCCCAGGACAAGCAGTCGGCAGCAGTGACACCTGAGCCTCTTCCTGCTGCCCCCCCCAGCACTCCGCCCTGTTTTCCTGACCCTCCCACCCCCTTTAACACCACCAGTGTCCCACCAGCCGTGTTCTCCCCCTGTTCCAGAGCCACAGATTGCGCCCGTGGGGGTGTCGGCGCTGAGCGTGTCGGCGGCGGAGGTGGAGCTGTCCTGGCAGCCCCTGGCGTGGAACCGGCACACGGGCAGGGTGCTGGGCTACGAGGTGAGCCTCGGGCTGGCTCTGCCCCTTACTCGGGTCCCCTTCCTGGCCATGTTGGCCATCTGGTCCCTCACCCCTTGCTCCCGAGTCAATGGACAGTGGAGCTCTTCCCCCAACTCTCGTTAGCAACGTCTCACCTGAGACCATCAGGAGCATTTGCTTCCTTAATTAGGATCCGTTCCCTGAAATTTTATTGCTTCCCTATAAATATTCATTCTTGGTTCTACATCCTGCCAGCTTCGAGTACAAAAATTCCTTGAAATCTTCCATGCTGGCATTTCTTAATTGCTGGGACACAACAAATTGCCTGCTCTTTGTCCTCGCCTTGCAGGTTTTGTATTGGACAGACGATGCCAAGGAAAGCACAGTCGGGAAAGTCAGAGTCAGTGGGAACGTAACAGCCAAAAACATCACGGGATTGAGAGCTAACACGGTGTATTTTGCAACAGTCCGGGCTTACAACACCGCAGGGACGGGGCCCTCCAGCCCCCCCGTGAATGTCACCACCAAAAAATCCCGTGAGTATTTCATTTGTACAAGAAACGTCACGAACTGCCAAGTGTGACAGTGACATTTCAGCTCATCGTGACCCGTCACTGTTAAATGTTTCGGTATCAAAGAAAAGCGGATCCCAAATTTTATCACGTTAAGCAGCAAAATCTGTGACTAAGAAATAAGTTTCCTCTTGTCCTTCCATTGGGAAGGATTCGTCTTTCCATTGGAATATCACTCATTTTCGGGGAGTTTCAAAGGAATGCAGAGTCAATAAAGGAAGGATGTTCCGCAGGTCAAACAGTAGATTTGGATGTGAGAATATGTTGGTTTGGGTTTTTTAAAGAAAACTGTTTAGTGCTCCAATACAGAGGGTTTTGGAAAGCCTCTAAACTGTGCACTGCAGAGGGCAGCTTGTGGGATACATTCATGTAAATGCTAGTGACTAATTTTTTTTTTTATTTATTTTCTGCAATCATAGAAGCAAATCCATACGCTGGGTTTTTTCCCCTTGTACTGTATTTGCCCAGTGAACAAGTGATCAGACCTTTTGCAAAAAAAGGGAAATATTTCTCCCATCTTTCACCACTTTTCCTCGTGTCTGTGTGTTGCCCCATGCTATTACTCCAAGCACAGCACAGGAAACAACTTGTAAAATGTGCTAATTGTCTTTTAATTACCATAAAATCACCTCTAATGCAAATAGCATAAACCAAAATAAAACCGGAGAGGATGTTTCTTAAGGACTCAAAGAGGACCCATCCCTGGAAGTGCCCAAGGCCAGGTTGGACAGGGCTTGGAGCAGCCTGGGCTGGTGGAAGGTGTCCCTGCCCATGGCAGGGGGTGGGATGGGATGATCTTAAAGTTCCCGTCCAACCCAAACCATTCTATCATTCTATGCCTCTTCTCACAGTCCATTCCTCCATGGAAAACAGACTAATCCCTGGGAACTTTTCTCTAGGTTTCTCTGTGCATATGAAAGACAAGTTAAAGACAAGACACTTGAGTGACAAGACATAGAAGGAATAAATTTGCTTTTGTTTTACAGCGACTTTATCTTCTGTCAGATTCAGGCCTGCGCTAATGGTTCATTTAAAAATTAAAGTCAAAATAACCTTTTTAATATTTAAATATATAGATTAAATTTGCAAGCTCTGTCTCTGCGAGATGCAAGCCCTTTCAGTCTGAGTAGAGATAATATGTCAGGAGAATGCAAACAATGTGCATCTGCAGCAGGAGCTGGAGCTCCCCAGGAGCAGCTCGGGGCTCCCGCTCGGCATCCAGGATTCCAGCAGTCTCTGCAGCCCATTACTGCAGGGACCAAGCAAAGCTGAAATGGCCCTTCCGCCAGAGAGGTGCAATTCTGATTGAAACATACTTATCTAAGATCAATTAAAGGTCAAAGTTGACATCCTGGTTTAAGTTAAAACTACTTAGGGAAGTGGAATTGATGTCCTTCCAAGACAGGGCTCCATTAGGAGCTGTTCTCTTCTGCCTCTTTATGTTATGGAGTTCAGAATTTCCTTTGCTTTTCCTTTTTTGTTGCAAATATAATAATATATTCTTGCAATATATCTCTATTATGTGGATATTAGAATTACTGCTCAGTACAGCAACAAAGCCAAGTATTACCTAAACCATGAGAGGAACTTCATTAACTTAATAAACTTAAGCAGATACTTGAGACTTCTATTACTCCTGATGATGTTAATTACAAGAAATTAATTGAGGAAATGATCTGCCAGTCTCAGACCTGTTGCTGTGGTTTTGTTTGAGGGTATTCCTACGGATTTGGAGAAGTGCTGTGTTACCCCTTCTTCTGATTCCTGGCTGAAAAAAAACCAGATACTTTTGTTTTGAAAATCCTCCTGTGGTGGTTTTTCAGTCCAAAGACCATGAATTAAGATGTCTCTAAATTTCTGTGCTGAAGAGCTTTGAACCTGGCAGAGATCACCCACTTTGGAGTGATTTCAAGACTTCTCACAGTACCCAATGAAATATTTGATATCCTTTGCCTCTTGTGATTATTTTACCATCCAATTCCGTATGTAAAACACTTGCTGAAAGCAACAAAGAGGTTTCAAGCAGTATTCAAATAAATTTGCAGTTTGATGTGTGGGAATGTATATAAATGCCTTCAAAAAGAAAATAAATGTTGTTCCCACATTGGCAGTGTGGCCGATGGAAGGACAGCCACGGAGACGGATCATGAGACAGACAGCCACGGAACAGCAGGCTGCACCAGTTTAGTTTGTGTCCATGGGAAATGAAAGGAGTTGTGGAGTGTTACCAGATCAACAGTGTTTTCTAAGTTACATGCATTAATCACCAGCTACAGGAACTGTAGGGAGACGGGAAGGATCCCAGAAGCTGAGCATGTTCAAGCCAGGTTTGGGAGTTCTCTCCCACTCCTTGTTTCCTGGTACCCCCCCAGTGCCACCCTCCTCCCTGGCAGGTCCTGGAGGGCACACACGGAGCAGAGGACAGTGCTGTCCCAAACCCGAGCTACAGTCCAAAGACTCGGTTTCCTCCTCTGATGTTCCCACGGGATTCGATGTCAGTCACTCGATTTTCAAAGTGCTGGCACTGGGCACAAACAGCCTTTGGGAAGCTGCTCTCGGCCTGTGGTGCTGAGAATTACCCAACCCTACGGTGTTTCCTGGTGGCTCACGGGGACACTTTCATGGGCAGCTCTTGGTAACCACCTGGCTGATGAAAATCTTGTCTCAGGTTTACCTTTTCCTGAGATCCACGCAGGAAAACATTCTCTAGTGAGTTAAAACAGAGAGGAACAACATTTTACTTCAACAAAATCCATCAAATATAACTCCAACTGTCAGACACTTTCAGGCTGTTCCTAATTTTGAAAATGAACTCTCACAGCAAGTGGTTCTGTGCTGTGAATAGATCTTTGCTCTGACTAATAGGAGAGCGGTGATGGACAGCAAAGTGGGGTTTTTTTCCTCTTTTAGGTTTGAATCCTCTGTGTATTTGCTCTTCCCACGTCAGCAGCTCATTCAGCTACGCCATCAAATTAATACTCACTTGTGTCTTGTGATTATCAGCATTTTTTCCTTTTAAAGCCCCAAGTCAACCCCCAGCAAACATCGCCTGGAAGTTGACAAATTCCAAACTCTGCCTGAACTGGGAACATGTGAAAACAATGGAGAACGAATCAGAGGTGTTGGGCTACAAAGTAAGTGATTTCTTTAGCTCATTAATTAGAGGAGTTGTTTGTAGCAGAGGTGCAAACAGAGATTTGGTGAAAACTGGCTTTTCTGGAGTTATTGGGGTGGTTGGATGATGTTCAGACCAATATTCATTCAGAGGAGGGTCTCTTTATACCAACACAGGGATTTTCTGTCCCAAACACTGGATTTCTCTTGTCCCCTTTCCCTTGTAATTTCACTTACCTAAAGTTTCTTGCTTTCGCCTCTCCAAGGAATGAGTTTCACACTTGCATTTAAGAATTAGAGAACAGTCTGTTAAGCATTAAAGACAGTCATAAAACACATTTAAATGTTCTCTCTCTCTCTGGCAATTCATAAATGTACATTTGAGAAGAGATTGGAAGATGCTCGCATAAAGATCAGTGTCAATGAACGGAAAAGCACCCCCATAAATCTATTTTTAAAGGAAATAAAAACTTATTTTAAAGTTTGTTTGCCATGGCTCTGATCTGCAAACTCTCATGGAAGAACTTACTTTGCACCAGTGGTGTGTTTGAGTAGCTCAGCATGGTGTGGAAAAGCACAAAACTGGACAATTAAGGTTTTTTTTTCCTTTGTGTTTAACCTCCCTGGTTCTTGGCTCCATTTGTTTACCGCAGTTCGATGTGGTATTTATTTTATGATCCCTGTTTCTCCTCCTGCTCTGCTCTTCAGTTGCTCTTCTCAGCATAAACATGTCACAAGACTGTCGAGAGAAAGGAGTTAAACTGTCAGGGTTTGCTGGCAAGGAAGAGACTCTTCTTGGAGGAAAAAGGCTGTTCCTGGCGTAGGATCCCGTGCAGACTCCCCAGGCTGCTCTGCACCTTGGCCAAGGAGGCTTTAGAACAAAGACTAAGTGCAACAAACACCACATTTAGTCGTAGAAATGTGGAAATCCAGATGCCACTATCCATGTTTCTGTCCCTTCTTCAAGCCTTTAATAACCAGGCTGTGTCCCAAGTTTTCATGAGTTTTATGCAGAAGTCCACATGGGTCTTTCTATTTCACTATAAACTCCCACTCCAACCAGGCAAAATTAAGAAAAAAAGAAGAAAAAAAAACCTAAAAAAGGCAGTTCTAGAAGAGTCAGACAGAAAAGGGATTACAGAGTGAAGCTTTGTCTGAAGGTGTGTCCAACTTCCACATTCACAGAGCAGCACAAGTGTATTGGATAAGGATTTCCTAACCCTCATTCCAAGGTTCTGCCGAGCAGGCACAGGCTCTCCTGAGAGAAGCTGTGGCTGCCCCTGCATCCCTGCAAGTGTCCAAGGCCAGGTTGGACAGGGCTTGGAGCAACGTGGGCTGGTGGAAGGTGTCCCTGCCCATGGCAGGGGGTGGCAGTGCACGACCCTTAAGGTCCCTTCTAATCCAAACCATTCCATGGTTCTACAGGATTCTATGAAAGCTGAAGTAAATGCCTGCTGTGATATCCATCACAAACTCCTGCAGAGTTTATTTCCGTGTTTTAAAGTGCTGTTAACACTCTCCAGGATGCTGATAGTGCTCTGAAAACTTTGGGACGTGACCAAAGAATCTCTCAGCCAAAAAAAAAAAAAGAAAAAAGCATTAAATCTTAAAAATACATTAAATAACTCTTATTTTCCAAACCATTTCTCCTTAGATTTTATACAGACAAAACAGACACAGCAAAGCACATATCCTGGAGACAAACAACACTTCAGCTGAACTCCTGGTCCCATTTGAAGAAGATTATCTCATAGAAATAAGAACAGTCAGCGATGGTGGGGATGGCAGCAGCAGCGAGGAAATTAGGATTCCAAAAATATCAAGTAAGTGAGATATTTTTTCCCCCTCTGAATGCTGTTACATAATAAGAAATCTGTGCCTCTAAGCACAACAGATTCCCAGCCTTCCCAGTGCCAGAGGTGTCCTCCCTCCTGGGGCTTTGCAACGCTGGGAACACGGAGAGGAGTCTCTGCTAGTCTGAGATTCAGCAGAGGAGAAGTTCTTTGGCACAACACCTTATTTTTAGTGCAGGGCTGCACCTCCCCTTGCCTGTGGTGCTCAGGGGAGGGCACAGAAAGGGGAGTTCTTGGTAAAGCCAAAGCTGCTCTCACAGGGAACGTGCCTCGGAGATGCCACTGGCACAGAGAAGCCCAGCCCTGCTCCGTGCTGGGGGCCCTGCTCTCAGAAATACCCTGTTCTTCATCTAAAATGGAGCATTTTTATATAATATATATATATATATACACTTATAATAGCTTTGCAGCAAAATAGTCAAGACCTTCCTAAAGTGGATATTAACAAGAAGGGTGGGAAAATAATTCAAAACCCTCCTCTATGGAATGTCTGCTACAATTTAATACATCAATTTATAAAATATTTGTGGTTAATGTTTCCTTTTGAAAATAGAACAATTATTACTGTTGTGTTAGAATGCAAAATAAAAACTAACTTTTGACACAAATACACCTCTGTCTCCTTGTATTTCTACAGGTTTAAGCTCTGGAGAAATAAAATCATCCCAAAGGATAAACCATATACTGACATCTGGGATCCTGTTATGGAGTTCTGTCCTTATCAACCCTTTTCCTTGATGATTAAAAACCATGGACTTTTAACAACCAAACACGTAGATTTTATCTTCACACTTCACCATGACCACCGTTCCTGATAAAGGACACCACTGGGGCTGGGGGAGGGAGGCATGAGTGGTCTGTCATTAAGGACACATTAATTATCAATATGACATGAATTTTTAAAAATAAGCTTTGAAATGACTGGATAAACGTACCTGCATTGATTAAATGGAGTGGCGCCAAACATGATCGGGGATTGTGAGGAGGGTGGTCGCAAAGTTTCTACAAGTAGTTGCTGTTGAGACCCCGTGTCATGGTATGAGAAACATGAAAGGCTGTGTGGAGCTGTTCTAGCTGGGGGAGGAAAGAGCTGCAGTGTCTCGTGATGTGGATATTATTTATCTCATGTTCTTCAACAGAACCTCTTAAAAACCAAAACAAACACATTTTCAATGAAATAAAAGCTATTTGTTTACTTTTTGCATTTGTCTGCATTAGAGAGGGTGTTGGAAAACACATTATTTGGAATGTACTGGACTCTTTTCTACAGAAAAGGGAAACTTAAATAAAAGGAATTATCTGTACCAACCCAAAGCCCGCTGAATGCAAGAGAAAGACTTTCAGTGGCATCAGCAAGCCTTGAACCAGACCTGAATGAAACCTCCTTTTATAATATCAGACACCTTACACGTTCTCAAATCTCTCTAAAAAGACTTTTTCATGCAAAGGCTGCTCTGATCAACAAAACCAGAGAGATGCTGAATTCCTTTTACTAAAGGGAGACGGAAATAGATCTGTTTTCAAGCAGGTTCAGTTGGTCTCTCACCTGGTATTCTCTACTGGAGCTTGAAAGTGTAGTTTCATCTTTGGGCTGGATGTGAAGGGAAATAAGAACACTGTTTTTCATCATCTTGAAATGTAAATAAAAGCATCTAATTAAGCCCTTCAATCTACTGCGTTATTAGGATGACAAATTAAGCACCAGGGTATGGCTTTCAAGTCAGTGGATGCAGCTCAGAACATGAAGTCACGCTCCTGTCAGCTTTAGCTGATAAAAGGTACCTTTTTTTTGCCTGATATCATTACTGGGAAACCTTTTCTTCCTTCTCATTGTACTCTGAAGTGTATTCTTTTTTCTGGTTGTGTTTTCTTTGTAATCATTTATAGCTACAAGTGAATCAAATACCCCCCAATTTTTTTAAGAGCAGCTCTTTGAGTGGGGATGGCGATGTCCAAGCCCAGGAATGAGGAAAAGATTAGAGGTTCATCTGTACATAATCATTATTCAAACAGCATAATAAATACGTTTCTTACATATGGATATGGGAGGCCAATTTGGCAGCAAGAGAGTCTAAAATGTGAATTCCTAGAGGGAGCTGCCCAAACTTGGGTACCTCTTTAAGGTCCCTTCCAACCCAAAGCCTTTTATGATTCTATGATCGCTCAGAGAACCCATGAGCTGGACTTCCAGGGAGAACCCCACACAACTGGCATCAAATAAAACCATAACCGATAAAAACATTGCAAAAATGCACGGTTCAGAATGAGATCCAAGCAAATATCACCTCCCAGAATCACAGGAGGGTTTGGGTTGGAGAGGAACTTAAAGATCACTCGGTGATGTTCAATAATCCCCATACGGAATTCAATCAGATGTTTTGCAGAGGTGACCATTATTTGGTGGAGTTTGAAAGAGCTTTTTATCTCATCCCTTCTCAGCAGGTCTCCAGCAGGACCTCTGCTCCCCCACAGACCTTCTGGTGTCCATCAAGCAATGGATGCACTTCATTTTCCTGCATTAAACTGAATCTTAACCTCTTACATTTCATAACATAACTTCAATCCTTCTGTTAAGTTTACACAAAACATCTTTTTATTCAAATGAGAAGAGCTTTTTCTGCAGAGAAGTCAGATACAGCTGAAGAGAAGGTCTGAGAGATGCTTAATTACAGGGAGGCTGTGGAAATAAAATGCCACTTTTAGCAGCCTGTCCTCTGGGATTTCTACAAAGATGCTAATCACAGGAGTTATTAGGAGGAGGTTTAACACGGCTTTCAGAAGAAGAGAATTGTTTAGGAAGAAGTGGTTGTGGTATTAAAAATCCTGATAATACCCTAATGAAGTAAAAACCCTTTTCCTTGCAGTGGAAGTAAACAGTGAATCACTTCCTCAGGTTTGCTCTCAGCTCTGTGAGCAGCACTGAGGGGTTTTCTCTCTGCAGAGGAGCCAAATCAGGCTCTTTAAGCTCCTCGTTTCTGCATCACTCCCATTTGGTCCCTCCCGTGGGTTCAGAACTTCTGACAAGGAAGGGACAACCAAGGAAGACCACGAGCGAAGCTCTTCCCTTGCTGAACCCCCTCGGAGTGGACTTCCAAGGGAATGTTCTGCCTCAGGAGGGAAATTCCAAGTAGTCTTAAGGAGAAACCCATTAAACCTTGATGCAATGACAGCCCGTCCTGCCGAAATCCCTGCAGCTCTCTGCCTTGGGCAGGTTCATGTGCCTCTCCCCATCTCCCCAGCTCTTTTGGGGCTTCACCAGGACAAACCAGGTCTGAGTTGCCCAAAGCAGTGAAAGTCCAGCTCTCCTTGTTATGGGAACGTGTTATTAAAGCAGATGATGTTGGAAGAGTTCAGGTGGCTGGAAACTTTTATTAAAAGGAAAGAAAAAGGCTCAAAAAGATGTTTTGTCGCTTGTTGTTGCAGGAAAAACTTCAGAAATAGAAACAGCATAAATCCCCCAAAACCAGAAGTCAAAATGAAAACTAAGGAAAAAGTCAAGCAAAAAACCTCTTGAGTGCCCCTGATTTTTAGCAACAAGGAGGATGAGTTGAAAACCCCACTGAAAGGTGCCCAGTTTTACTGGGACAAATCACAGCCAGTTTTCAAATAGCTGGAATAGCAATACCTATTTTCTCTTGATAACCTAAGCAAAGTACTAAAAAATGAGAGAGACTCACAGACAGAGGTTTTCCTTTTAAATTTAACACATCAACAAAATATTTCTTCATGAAAAAAGCAATTTTGAGTCTATCCAAATGTTTCCCTTCACTCCAAACACAATGTTTCTTTGTGATTGACGAGCATTTAAACTTTATTTAAACGCCTTCTCCCTTCTTTATAGAGCAATTTTTGAATAGGAATGCCAAGAAACGGAATAAAATAGCCCATGTGTGCTATTGCACCAGCCCCTAAATCAACATTATCCTGAAGTGCAGGAACTCCCAGTGTTTTCTGCAGGTCCTTGGAATGCAGCCCTGGTGACGACGTGACACCGAGCACTAAATCAAACGCAGGAATAAATGTGTTGTAAATGTGGGAAAAGACTTTATTACTATCTGACTGTGCCACAGTCACAGAGAATTCCCCCCTGGTGGTTTGCAGGGCCCGTGTGGACGAGAAGGTTCCTCTGCTCCGGGAGGTTTGGATGTGCCCTGGGCAGTGTCCGGGATCCCACTCCCTCCCCACACCCCTCCATCAGTTTTTGTCTGTTCAGGGATCACAGTTCAAAATCTTTCCTTTCCCTATCAAAAGATAAGGCAAAACTTGTCCCGATCTGAATAAATCAATGTTCTTGATCCCTTGCAGGGTACCTGCCCTTGAAGTGGCAAAGAGCTGCTGCATCTCAGTGACCCCAAAGATGAGGTTCCAGGTGCAGGTGTAGCCACGATACACCAGCAGGATAGGATGGACTGGGCTGGAAGGGGCTCTAAAGCCACCCCTGCCATGGGCAGGGGCCCCTCCCACCAGCCCAGGTTGCTCCAAGAGCTGTCCGACCTGGCCTTGGACACTCCCCGGGCTGTGTTTGCCTTTGGTGCGCGTGGACTGAGGGGTGATGACACCGAGCAGGGCTGTTTGAACGAGGATGGCGAGCTCTTCCAAGCCCAGGGAGGTGGGCACGGGCAGTGCCCTGTGGGCTGTGCATTGCTGATGCCAAGGAGTGGCCCATCCTACCTCCACCGAGCTGGAATAATCCCTGGATGCTGCTTTCTGCTCCTCACTGGGAATTAATGGAGGGAGAAAACTTCCAGGATTGTTCTGAACTGAAAATGTGAAAGAATGGCCAATGATGCGTTCAGAAACATCTCTCTAAAAAATTTAAATGAGGTTGCAGGGACTCCATATAGAATGGCCCCTGGCCATCTGCAGAGTGTATGTAAGGATTTGACATTTCTCTTGCTCTCACCATTATCTAATCCAAAAACCAGGGGGGAAGGCGGGGAAATCAGTGCTGTTAAAATAGCTTGCATAAAATTCCTCTTGGACAAATTTACCATGAGGAAAAGGTCAGTTGGACATTTTGACAGCCTGGTCCAGCAAGGGCCTCGAAATGGCTTCAATCATTCTGGCTTTCCTTAATATCAACTTTTTTTTTCCTTTTTTTTAACCAGCTCCTAGCACTTAATACTTGAAAATACGCCTGACGTAGCAATTAAAATGTCATATTAATCATACTGTTATGTGTTGTGTCTTTACTTAATCTATTCTATAAGCACCAATGTATTTCAGTACTGAAAAACAGCTACAAATGTTTGTCATCCTTAGAGGATGAATGTGAGCAACCCTGGAATACAAAAGGATATCAGAAATTTTTTTATAAAATACGTTTAAGGCTCTGGAATTGTGGCCCTCGAGTAGATCCAGCTTCCTCCACGTGGTGTGGGAGGTGGGCCAGGTTCATCAAGGCACTGCCACGCCTGGCTCTGCTTTCTGCTCAGCCAGAAAGGGCTGGCACGGCCCTGACCTGCTCGGTGTAGATCTGTTAATTATCCCACTAAAGGCTGAAATCTCCCTTCAGCCCATCCCCACCACCTGGGCCATCCCTCCTGAATTCCCATGAATTCTGTGTGCAGCTCCATGGCTCCCACCACCTCCTCACCATTTCTTTTTGCAGAACACCTTCAGACCCCCCCACTGCAAAGTCCAACCCACATTTTTGCCTGGATTATTCACCTGTTTCATCTCCCTGTGCTGGTTTTCCAGCCCCGTTCACAGCTGGAGCAGAGGGACAGCCTCGAGTGCCACGAGTCCCTTCTCCTCTGGCATAACCTGATTTTTCCCTTGCAAGCCACGTGTCCATAGGCCCTGCATTGGACAAATGTTATGGCAACGTGTAAAATTAAAATTGAGATGCTTGGGTGAAGGCTTTTATAAAAAAAAAGGAGGTGTCTGGAGAGGCAAAACCTCCTACAGGTCTCAGGGCTGGAAAATAACCAGGTGGCAGCTCAGCTCTCCCTTCTTGTCTCTGTGCACTCCTTCCTATTCGTAGACATTGCAGAAATGAAATCACAGAAATCATGGAAATCACAGAAATCTGGAAATCACAGAAATCTGGAAATCACAGAAATCATGGAATCATAGAAATCACGGAATCACAGAAAGGTTTGGGTTGGAAGGGACCTCAAAGCCCATCCAGTGCCACCTCCTGCCATGGGCAGGGACACCTTCCACCAGCCCAGGTTGCTCCAAGCCCCGTCCAACCTGCCCTTGGACACTCGCAGGGATCCAGGGGCAGCCACAGCTCCTCTGGGCACCTGTGCCAGGGCCTGCCCACCATGATCACCCTGCCTTCTCCTCCAGAGGCACCACACAATTCCAGAAATCTCCTGTTCCTGGCAGATCTGAGCTCAGGGATATTTTCTGGAGCTGTCCCTGCAGCAAACCTTGCCTTGTGTGTCTGGGTGAGCATTACTAAGTTGACTTAATTACATTATTCTGCAGCCTTGCTATCCCGGTGCCTTTAAAGAGAAACAGCACAAATCTTCCCCAGGTCCCACCATGCATTTAAAGGCTGTGCAGTTTGAGTGGGCTGAGGATTTATTGGAGTGCCTTCTTACAGCAGGACAATTTATCCACAGAGATCAGCAGTTTACATCCTATTGATTAATGCAGTTATTGATTTATTCTGCGATTGCACTGCCTGGGTTTATACAGCACTGCAAAGTGCTATCTTCCAGGAGTGATTGACTTCTTTCTTTATTGACTAAAATGAGCTGATAAAAATCATCCACTGGCTGAGCTGGAAGTACTTTTTTTGTGTTCCTGCTTCCAGCAGAGAAAAGTAGGAGGCAAACGTTGATTCAGAGCAGAGGAAAGAAGCTGCAAGGCTTAACCCCTGTGGAATTACCCTGCCTGGGTTCAATGCAGCCCACAGCCTCAGCCAGGTAACAAGCTGGAAGGCTGGGAAGGCAGAAAGGCAGGCAGGCATTTGAATCTTGAAGAGGAGGATTATCCTGCTGCTCCTTCTTCTCACTTCAATGGGTGAACAGGTTTGTCAGTGTTTATTGCTGTTCCCAAAGCTGATGTCACTGTCCCCTTCACCCAGCAAGGCACTGGGGGCTGCAGATGGACTCCTGGGAAGGGCTCCAGGCAGCCCAGGGTCCCCCCCAGAGGTTGCAATGTTGATTTTCCTGCTGTTTTAAGGAACGTGCTACTCCAGTCGGAGCTTTTCCCAGCACCTCTGGTAGGTGCAGAAATCGCTTTGCAGTGCCATAAAGTGAATATGACAGCCATTTATGGGGACTGTTCCCACATTTCCCCAAACTGAGGGAAGATCCCAGTGGTCCTGAGACACTTGTCTAATTAGATCTCATCAGCTCTTTGCTGTTCTCATGGTGGAACTGCCCCAAGAGGCCACCCCGGCCAAGCAAATTCCATTTTCCAAGAGGTGGAGGATCAAGTGGATCCTCCCCAGCACCCATCGAAGAACCACATCTTCCTGTGCCGAGGAGAAAACATTTTTAATCTTATTTCACATAATCTGTTCTGCATGAAGTTTCTAAGTCAGTATTACTACATTTAGATGCTTGTATATTTGCATTATTTAGCAAAATATATAAAGTAAAATTATTACAGGTTGAGAAATAGCTTTATAGAGAGGGTCTGTGACAACCCACACCGTTCCAGTTCAGAAATACTCTCTAACAGAAAAATTCTGCCAGGCCAGAATAAAAAGTATAAAATTAAAAAGGAATGTTAATAACTAAGTAAGTATTATGTATATGTGTATCTATATATATATGTATGTATGTATGTATGTATGTATGTATGCACACACACAAATAAATATATGTGTGTGTGTGTGTATATATATATATATATGTATATATGAGAAGCTGCAAACTGAGAGCTGTGCAATGAAAATACCACTACATTCCTTATTTTTCCTCTCTCCCTGAGTCTGAAATTCATGGGAGTGGCTCTGCAGTAGCAGACAGTGCAGAGCAGACATTGCTATGTAGGGCCTGTAATAATTTGCCTAATTCAGCTCTGGCACCACATTCCTGAGTCCAAGCTCCCAATCATTCCTCTGCATTAAGAAATGTGTGTTCCTTCCTCCAGTGGCTGGAAGATTTCTTCCATAAACACATCCGCCTAGAAATACATCCATGGCTCTCTCACTCATTAGTTCTTGGGAGGAAATAAAATAGCAACACGCCTTGCACTTTAAAACCTTGTTTATAAAGCATCTTCATAAAGGCACTAAGAGGCACATCTGAAATAAAATCATGGCTGTTGCTCCCCATCATGCCAGCCCTACAAATTGATTTTTTTTTTTTTTT
>VWZG01001713.1:576240-684206 GCA_013396735.1 Grallaria varia
TTTTTTTTTAAATTGAAGGCATCAACTACAGCTCAACTTTCAGTAAAATAAACCTGCCAGCCCTCATTGATTCACAGGCATTCTGGGCTGGCCGGGCATCTACCCTGGCATTTAATAAAGTTAGAGCCCAGCCCCAGTGATGCCACTGCTTTTGAATCAGCCCACTCTCAGGGGTTATTAAGGCTCTCTGCACCATTCCGGGTGGGCAGGGTGCTGCATCCAGGGGCTTCTCCCAGCCCAGCCAGCCTGTGCCCTAAGAGGGTGGGAAACGCATTAATCCACTTTATCAGAGATGCTTTGGGGTTTTATGGCATTGCTTTGAGGTCTGTGTGCACAAAACCACCCAGAGATTGACTTATTTTTCCATGTAAAGTCTTCATTAAAACAAGTTGCTGGTAGGCAAAGAACTGCAAGGAGTTTGCAGAGACTCTCGGGCAAAATTTGGATGTCCCCACGTTTGTAAAGAGCTGTCAAAACTTAGGTGCTCATTGGGGCCACCAAGAAGTAGAGATTTAATCCTTCGTAGTTTTCCTTTTTTGTTGTTGTTTTGTTTCTGGCTGGGAATAAAACCTAAAGATTTCTAATTTTCTGGCAAAGAGTGTTTTCCTGTTTTAACATTTACTCAATCACAGAATCCCAGAATGGTTTGGGTTGGAAGGGACCTTAAGGATCATCCAGTGCCCCCTCCTGCCACAGCCAGGGACCCCTCCCACCAGCCCAGGTTGCTCCAAGCCCCGTCCAACCTGCCCTTGGACACTCCCAGGGGTCCAGGGGCAGCCACAGCTTCTCTGCCCACCCTGTGCCAGGGCCTGCCCACCCTCCCAGGGAAGGATTCCTTCCCAATATCCCATTTCACTCTGCTCTCTGTCCATTTAAAGCCATTCCCACTTGTTCTATCACTACATCCTTAAGTTAATGAATTTAGTTAATCAATGTTTTGGCATAGCATTTTTCCTTTAGCTCGTGCAGGGTGGACTTTTTAAACAAAACATAATTTTAAAAAAGAAAAAAAAAAATGGGAACTTTTCCTTTCGTTGGATACTAAAACGTGGGGGTTTGCCCAACAATAACACATTTTCCTCTGCTTTGCTCTTGTGCTACAACTCCTCTTGTGCAGGGAACAGGCACTGCCAAATCCCCCTGAGCAGAACTCCCAAGATCTGTGTTTAAAGGGCTCTTTAAGCCAAAGGAGGTGTTAAAATGTGCTGCTGTGGCTGTGGTTGGTGCCCCGGGAGTTCCAAGCACTGGGATCATCCTCCAGGGAGCTGGGAGGAGCCAGCACTCACCAAAACACCATTTGTTCCACCAGCCACATTTTGGCTCATTAACCCAAGCTGTTGTTTCTCAGCTCTACACGACAACTGTTGAGTGGAAATAATCTTCAATTAGAGAATGAAATTACCAAAAACACGGTTAGAAAAATATCCACAAATATCTCCTACATATTTTTTCTTAATTCTTCAAAGATTAATGGATGCGAAGAAGTGATTAATTCAAGCTTTACTTTGGAGATGATCTCTCAGGCCTAACAGCATACACACACAGTCAATATTTTGCAAATGTTTTGATTAATAAATCTTTATATAGCCCACCGCAACTCTGTAGATTTAAATTGATGCTTGCACTGTGCATACTGATTTTCCCTGCATGGTTTCCTGACTCAGGCTCGTTAGTCCAGAGTAAAGAAAACAAAATAAGTGTTGCCGAGCACAAAAATATTTCATGTTCACCACAAAAGCACCTTGAGGTATAAAACAATCGGGAAGCCACCGTGTTCTGGGAAGAAGAAGGTGTTACCACCACTCCAGGTTGATGGCCTCCCCTCCATCCCAGTGTTCCCAGCACCCTCCCCTCCATCCCAGTGTTCCCAGTACCCTCTCCTCCATCCCAGTGTCTCCAGCACCATCCTGGATCTGGTCTGGCCCATCAGGCGCCCCCACAACAAATGAAAAACCTGAAGGAGGTCGTAGCCAGGTGGGGTCAGGCTCTGCTCCCAGGGGACAGGGACAGGAGGAGAGGACACGGCCCCAGGATGAGCCAGGCGAGGGGCAGTTTGGACACCAGGAGGAATTTCTCCATGGAAAGGGGGGTCAGGCCCTGGCAGGGGCTGCCCAGGGAGGTTTGGAGTGCCCAGCCCTGGAGGTGCCCAAGGCAGGACTGGCCGTGGCACTGAGTGCTCTGGGCTGGGGGACAAGGTGGAGACCAAAAGTTGGACCTGATGGTCTCAGAGATCTTTTCCAGCCCAAACGACTGTGATTCTGGGATTCTCTGCACGCTCTCACTCAAAGGTGGCCACCTCTGATGCTGCAGAATCGGTTTGTTCTCCCGTTGCTATTTGCTTTGCCTTTTGTTTAATGCCACCAGCTCAGGGTGATCCCCGGCCCCGTTGGAAGGGCTCTCAAATAACCTTCGGGCACGACGGGACGCCACGGGCTGAGCTCCCCGTGGAGGACTGGTGGGAACAACTGAGCAGCTCATCTCGGCTCCTCCAGCAGGTCCAGCAGCCCCACCACGCCTGGACACCCCTCTTGGATGCAGCTGCCAGAGCTACATTTAAATAAACACCATTATTGTGATAAAACTCCTCCCTTCATAAACTCTGGGCGAGTCAAGGCACAGTGCGAGTCCTGCGAGATGCTTCTGTTAGGGAGAGAACCAAGCAATAAACCCCTCAGGGAATACCTTATCGCTCGCAGGCAATATAAAAGACAGAATAAATAAAATAAAACACAGAATGAGAAGGTTTCTGGCTGGTTCCTGACACACGACAGGAGCCAGCAGGGGAAGCCACTTTTCCTCACGGCTCCAGGTGAACCTCCCATCGTCTCTAGCTCTCCACACTTCCTTGATCACATTTTCAGTCTCCTCATGCGCTTCTCTGGGCGACCTCTTGTCTCTTCTCCTGGCAGTCCTGCAATCACCCACGGAGATCCGGGTAAATCCCCACCTATAATCCAGGGAAGTTCTCTCCTGGCACGGGGAGAGCTGAGGGCTCTGGAGCTTTGCTGTGGATCACCACTCTTTCCCATTTTCATATGAGTAAAAGAAGGCTTAGCAGCTCCTTCCATCTATCCAGCCTGACGTTTGGAGTCACATCCAGTGACTTTTTTAAGGTTTTATCTTATCCTGACTCTGGATTATGGAAATACAACAGGCACCACAGTTCTACACTTAACATGTCCCCAAAAGATTGAAGCTCACTCAGACTGTACTGATAGCGCAAAAGGGGCCATATTTTATAAAAAAAGTCACCACAAAAGTACTCAAGTGCCAGATAGGAAGCTGAGTATCATTTTTTAATAGTAATGGAGTATATTAATGAGAAAAATTTGGACCCCAGCATTATAACTCTTCCAGCAGATATTATCATTACGTGTATTTCCCATTATCACTAATTTTGTATTCAGCATAGCAGGACCATTAATTCAGATCTAGTCTGCAGCTGAATAAGCCAGATTGCTTAAGAAAATAAACGTCTCTATTACTTTTTATAGTGCTGAAATTAATTTACGGTTCTAGTTTGTGATAGCTAAAATGGAGAATTAAAACTATATTTGGTACCTGAGATTTCCCAGAGATTAGCATTCACGAGGCTGTAAAAATATTAACTACTTTAAATAATGCTTGCAATATTTCCAGGGTGATGAAGCCTCTTCTCTCTTCTCATTTTAATTTATTCAGCATCCATCTCTTTAAGCACATTCACACCCTTGGAAGATGAGACGGAGATCATTGCACTAAGAGAAATGGTATTTACTACAATGCCATGCAGTATAATGTGTATTTCCGGGGCTTGGAAAGGCATGAAAATAGAAAGTTTAATGATGTCTGTAAGGGCTCTCAGGTTGCCTTTGTGCTGTGGAGAAGTTGAAGTTGAGCAGAATTTCTGAAGCAGAGTGGCATCAAGTCAAGAGGAGTAAATAAAACCTTTATAGGAAAAGGGGAACTCTATAAAAAGCACACAAAGAGACACCGTTACTTCTGGATTCACCTCTGGAAATCAGAAGTGTGGAAGAGAGAGATGGAGAATGGGGAAGTTGGAGCCTTCACGCTGAACCAGTGGGCAACATGAGATCATGGAATCACAGACTGGGTTGGGTTGGAAGGACCTTCAAGATCTTCTCGTTCCACCCCCTTCCATGGGCAGGGACACCTTCCACCAGCCCAGGTTGCTCCAAGCCCCGTCCAACCTGGCCTTGGGCACTGCCAGGGATGGGGCAGCCACAGCTTCTCTGGGCACCCTGTGCCAGGGCCTGCCCACCCTCCCGGGGAAGGATTTCTTCCCAACATCCCATCTATCCCTGCCCTCTGCCCGTTTGAAGCCATTCCCCCTTGTCCTGTCCCTCCAGGCCCTTGGAAATAGTCTCTCTCCACCTTTTTGGCAGGCTCCCTTTGGGAGGACAGGACTCCTGCCTGTCGGGAATACTCTTGGAATGACAGGAAGGCTGAGCTCCTTGAACAACTGGGGGATACGAGCAGCTGGAACTTGCAGAAAACCATCACATTTCTCACGAAAATGGGATGAGTCGGGTGTGGTGTCATTGTAGGATCAGGTTCTCACTCAATAGCATCTGCTCTAATGTGTCCCTCGTAGAAGGAAGAAAAGAGGATCTAAATTGAAATCTGCAGATTGAAGAGGAAGCAGAGCAGCAGATCCTGAGTTACGAGGTGCAATAATTCCTGGGAGCTTTGGGTAAGTTCTTGCTTGATTTTGACATTTAATGGTTCAATGAAATAGCTGCTTAATTTCACCTGCGTGCAGAAAGCTCCGAGCAGCCGATCCAAGCTCTGCCCGGATCCTTGAAACTTTGAGCTTGACTTGAGTGGCACAGACACAAGAATTGGAAGGATATTTTGTTGATGGTGCTCCTACAAAAAGCACTCTTGGGACTACGTGTGATGGTCAATTATTTTGCAAATCTCCTGCGATACCAATTTTTTAAAAAAACAATTCTTTGCTTGACCATCCTTCCGTACAAACATCATTTCCTTCGGGCACCATTGGAGAAGAGATGTTCCCAAAGGTGGCTCTTTACTTCCATTAATGCTAATTTTAATTCTTTCAGATTGGAGGGCTTTCTATCAGGGATTTTAAGAAGAGAGCACCTCAAGCTGAGATTTGAACAGCTGAGCTCATGCTCTGAAACACAGAAATGGCACTGCCTCAAGTTTTCATTAAAAAAAAAAAAAAAAAAGAAAAGGAAATGTATTGTTCTTAATTCTGAAGGCTTGAACCCAAATGCCTGAGCGTGATTTTATGAAAATTGCCCTTACATCAGGAGTGAGTCTCCAGTGTTCCACGGCGGTGCCTTTGCAATAATGGTTTCAAATGGAAACATTTATTTTTCCCTGGTTTTTAGTAGCTCTGGAAGAAGCAGGGGGCTAATTACCAACACTGAGCTGCAAGGGTCAGATGGAGAGGAAAAAATGAAACTAAATGTTTCAGAAAATAGGTGAAGGATCCTGCTGTGGTAAATTTGGATGATGCAGCCTGTGCTGGGGTTTTTTTACCCTGCAGTCTCCACGTTCGAGTGGAGTTGGTGCTTTTAGAGCGTTGAGCTGGAACTGGCAACTGCACGTAAAGAGACACATCAGATCTGGGCAAAACAGGTTAGTAAAGACCGAAGGGTTATTCTGCCATTAGAAACAATGCCTATTTAAATTTGAATATATATACAATCAGATCTATAGTCACAACAGAAATCAGCTGTTCAGCAGCAGTGATACACCTTCAATCCCTGTTGCTTTTATTGCAGGTGCTACTGCAGGAGGAGAAGAATCCAAAATAGGTCAAGGAAGAAGAAAAAAGGGAGTTTAAAATTATTTTCTTAGTCAGTTGTGCTTCCACATCACCCTAAGATCCTGGCAGGGGGAACCATGTGGGGCTTCTCGATGTCTCATCATTGTCTGTACAAAGGCCAACAGGGAAAAATCAAATTGCCCAAATTTTTGGGTGAGTCAGAGGTGGCCCTTGGCTCCAGCACTCACCTGGGAGCCCTTCACCTGCCGGCAGCAGGTGACACTGCCAGGGGACACTGACAGCTCACAGAGAGTTTCCTAGAGACTTTTGGGGACTAATTTAGATTCGTTATCCAGCAGAAGGCTTGAGAACCCTTCCAGACCCAAAAATAAAACAGTTTTACCCCATGTAGGAGCAGCGTCCTTCCTCCCAGCCAGGGAACTCTGCTTTGCCACGGGTGTCACAACAAACCCCCGTTACATCAGAAAAGCCACGGGCAACTACTGAGCGTGGCATGGGTGGCATAAATGAGATTAAACACCCACCCACATCAACCAGCTCAGAGCAAGTGGAAGAGCGGAGAAAATCAGTCCTCAGGGCACGCCAGAATACAGATTATTTTTGGTTTTTTCCTTGTGGAAAACACTGAGTAAAAGGCCTCCTTCATTATGGTCGGCTCAGCTGCAGCATCTCAGTGCAGCCAGAGAAAGGCAGGCACTAAGAAGTTCTCAGAAGAGATAAAGAAGTCAAGAAAATCATTTTATTGCCTGACAGAAGGGGAGGCTGCCTTAATTTTGTTGTCACTGGGAGTCTAAATGTATAAGGACAGCTGCTGTGCTCAAGCAACAACGCAATCAGTTAATGCTTTCAGCAGGGAGACATTAGCTGCTTCTCCCTCCTGCCGGGCAGGGAGAGACAAAGTTTACCAAAAAACGGGGAAAAAAGGCAACTTTTAGACATTTTTTTTTCCTGTGCTCCTGCGGGCACAGAGAGGACACGGCCCCACCAGGACAGGGAATGCCTTCCAGGATGTCCCAGGACGTTCTGCACCTTGTCCAGCGTGTGTTTCAGGAGACAACTGCAGTAAAGCCATAACGTTGCACGCTGTTAAACAGAATACAAGGAGGAGCACAGAGGTTGTCACCAAAGCTACTTTTGTTGTCGACCAAAAAAACATCAGACAAAATGTTGACTAAGATATAAAATGAAGCCACAAAATCAGGAAGGAAGAATTTGCCCCACCTAGTGATGAAATCAGCCCAAAGAAAACGAAACCATTTGCTGGTTTTACATCCCAAATTTGAAATGAGGGGGAAGGAGAACAACCAAGGAGCTCAAAGTGCATGGAAAGCCACCAGTGTGTTTCTGCCTCAGAGCTGTAATAACGAAAGCTCCTCCTGCAGGAACCACCTGCAGCCGGTCTGCCTGGAAGATGTTTGCAGGTGATAAAAAGAGGCATCACAGGAGCCTTATCTTGGCACAAGGATGGGGTTTCAGGCACTTCAGGGAGAGCCAGAGCAAGCACAACAGGGGAGAGGGAAGGAGAAGAAAGGGAAAGGAAAGGAAAAGGAAAAGGAAAAGCTATTCCTATTAGACAAAACCATTACTCCACTTCAAATTGTAGAGTAATTTAGGCATTTAGTCTGGAAAAGGCCCTTAAGATCCTTGAGTCCAGCTGTTGACCCAGCATGCCAAGTCCATGGACAGGCTCAAGAGAGGGATTCACTGGGATTTTGAGGATCTCAGTTATATTTTCAGGTCTGCAGTGGAATTTGCTGTGCTCTTTCACAATCCATTTAAAACTGGGTTCTCAGCAATGTTTTAAAGATTAGGCTTTGAGGAGATTTGTGATAGACACTTGAGTTCCTCCTCTGATCACTGTCCAACCCTTCCTCCCATTCAGTAATTAATCTTGTCAGTGATTTGGCTGGGGAGGGCTGTGTGGGGCCCACAGACAGGACACGGCTGCTTAGCCCCTGCTCAGCTAAGGAACCAAAGACCTAAGGTCAGTCCTAAACCCAGAGCTCAGAAAAAACAATCTAAAGAATAATATTTTATAGGCAAATCATCCAGGGAGAATTTGGATGTCTCAGTCAGTGAGTCTGAAAGATGTTAAGAACATTAAAAAAAAATATATATATATTTCAACATAAAGGGGCAGCAATGACATTGCCTTAAAGGAAACAGGGGAATGTAGATTTTGTAACTTTAATGCTCTCAGGTCATCACAGGCTGAAATGAATGAATTTCCTTAAGTTGCTGTAAGATCCAAACTTGATCTTACTCATAATTATTACATGCTGAAAGTTTAAATATTTCATATAGAAGAGATTAAAAGATTGCAAGAGAAAGTGAACAATCTCCCAAGACTTCAGAAAGCATAAAGACCAAACCAAACCTGAAAGGAAAAGAACACTAAAACCACATTGTTAATTAAATCCCTTATTTATAACATTTGTCTTAATTTCAAATATTTATTGAAGAAGGATTTAAATAAGATGAATTAACCTTAAGCAATGGCAGATTAATCCTTTCTTTGGGACCAGTGATTATCTGAAGGTGTATTGAAAACAGCAGAGAGAATGCCAGGCAGGCTGGACAGAAACCACAGCTCAGGTCAGACTTTAGTCTGCCAAAGTGGATTAACAAAGTCAGGCTTAGACGTTTTCACAAGGGTTTTATTCAGCCTGGGGAACAGCAGCTACAAAGAACACACTGAGGTTGTGGAGCTCAGAGAAACCATCGGGGCAGGGAGATGGAAAACAGATCTCAAATCGTTTGGAAAGATTAAACACTGCAATAAAATAATCTAATTAGTTGTACTCTTTGTTCTGTTTGGGACATCTTCAGAACTGGGTGCTTTATCCTTCCACTGCTTTGCTGCCCTGGCTCCCCTGCACCTCAAGGCCCTGAGATGTGGCCACAAAGGCACCAGGAATGGTCACTGCACAGATCAAACGAAGCCAGAGAGAATGAGACTCAGCTTTAAGACCTCTTGTTAATTAAAAGACAAAATGTCTGAGACCGGTCATGTTTCCAGTCAAGAAAAATCAAAGTTTTGCTACTGTTTCAATGGCAACCAGGTCAGGTTTCTGCTAACATTGATCAAACATCAAAGGCAAGCGGGTGAGATGGGAAGTGCAGGGGGCAGAGAACAGTAAGAGTGAGGACACTCAGCATGAACTTCCCTTTTGGAGCTCGCTCTGCTGACAGAATTGGGTAAATTCGTCACTAAACTGATCTTTGGGAACGTACAATTCCTCAATTGCTATTCTGATCATCATAATAAATTACTTCATTTGCCAAAGGCGCTTCATACCCTCGTTGTCTTTGAATAGCTTCTGTCCAGAGAAGGTGTGGCTCCATCCAGGCTGTTGGCCAGGAGTTGGGATGAGCTCGGATCAGGCTGGAGAAGATTGGCTGAGAGAGGCTTTAAATGACCTGTCACATACTCTCAGCTCAGTGTTCTGGAGAGGCTTCTTAAGACATTGAGCCCTAAATACGTCGGGGAAAAAAGCAGAGCTGGATAAAGACACAAATAAATGAAATTGAGGGACTACCTTAAAACTCGGCTTTATAGACAACAGAATAACACAAGACATTGCAATAGAATAAGACAAGGTATTTCTATGAAAACTGAGAAAATATGTCAAAAGCAGAAATAAAATTAACCATGACCAAGCAGAAAATACAGTCACTTACTGTGAACGGCAGACACTGGATCTGAAGGGGAAATAATCTCCAGAACTCCCCTTTCTCCTGAATGAAGCTGACACACCACTTTGTCTGATAATCCGCCTTCCCAGGATGCCGCTGTACCCCAAATTAGATCATATAATAACTCCATCCTGTTGGCAATGATGGTGTCATGATGTTGGGGACTCTTCGGGAGGTGCCACCGACGAGGGAACTGTCAACACTCTCGTGGCCAATGAAAGTTCATTTTAATTAACCGAGGCTGTTCCTTGTTTTTGCGAGTTCGGTGTGATATAATAATTCCAGGGGATGTTCTAAGCAGAAATCATCAGGAGGCCTCTTGCAGAGTGTTTATGAAGTCTCTTGCTGCTGTCGCAGGTTCTGTTTTCAGAGAGTGAATAACCCAAGTATTTTTCAGGAAAGGTGTAGGGTTTTTTGCAGCATTTGTTTCCAAATGGAGCCCCGAAGAGAAGCAGCAGATTCCCAGACAGTGTTTGTTTCAAAGGTCCAGGGATTCCTGGGGGAAAGGGCTGCGGAATGTTCTTTCGGAGTTCTCCTGCTCCTTGGACATTAAAAAAACAATTACAACTCAAAATTATCCTCCCGTTCCAGAAAATCTCCCAGATATTATCAGTTATTTGCAACACCTTCGGGGGGAAAAAAAAAGAGGGGGGGCAAATAATGACAGAGCAGTGTTTTGTACACAAATGGGAATGCACAGTTAAAACTGGTGAGGAAATTAACAAAATAACACCATTTGCACCTTTTTTATTTCAATATTTCAGTCTTACTGGAGTTTCCCCCAGAGATTTCCTTCAAATGGCTCATCTTGAAGTGCATCTTTTACAGAGGGTTGATGAGGCTGATGAGGTTTAACTATTATATCCTGTCTTTAACCCCTGCTTGCAATTCCATTTGTGTCACCAACATCCAGGTGACAAAACAAGTCTTCATTCCTTCAGAATGATTTATATTTTTGTCTATTTCCATTTCAGTTCTTCTGTCTGCACAGAACAACCAGAGTTTTTCTCCTTTCAAATCTGAGCTAAGGAATACACAAATGAGAAGATGTGCCAACTTCAGCTTCTCTCCTCGGAGGTTCTTTGAAATCATTTCCCTTGAACTTCCAGATTTAAAAAAGCAGATGCCTTTAAACAACCCTTAGAACTCCACCGAGGCATCTGTAAAATGTTTTCTCCCAGGAAATCAAAGGCAGGAGACCTTTGTTTCTCGAATCCTATGATAAATAAAGAACTCTGACTTAAAAAATATATATATCAGCATGGGAGTCATGTTAAACTCTTGTCACGCCGTGGCAAGTCGCACTTGACTTACAGTTTGGAAAGAATTTCAGGGAATACTTCAAAGCCTGTTTATTTTCCCAGGCTTGCCAGAAAAACAAGGCTCTGAGGGAGCTTTGTGTAGGGGAGAGCAGATTCCACAGGGGTGGTTCCAGGGCTGAAGGCTCCAAAGCTCTGAGATGCTGATCCAGGGCTGGCTCTGGCACCCATATCCATGAAAAGCATGGAGTTGGTCATCCCAAGGAAGGGAATGGATCCTCCACTGATGAGTTGAAGTACCAGAGTTACAGAAGGAGCAAGTTTTTGGTCTTGGAGGGAAAATATTTCAGGAATTCACACCCGCAGTTAGGCTTCACTGGCATTGCTGAAGTATATCAAAATACCTTTAAATAAGGGGTTTTGTTGAGGAATTTAAGAAGCTGCATCTCACCACCTTCGGGAAAACTGGCAGAGAGGGAGGAAAAAAAATTAGAATACCTAGGGCAGCATTAGACAAAGGGACACTCAGGACTGTGCTTCACCTTCATAGATTAATTCAAATTATTTGAAGGTTTCTGTTGATTTGTTTATCCCTCCCCCTCAGTAAGAATCCTTGTCCTGCATGAAAAACTATATGAATGCTACTTAGAGTTTAGCTTCCTTGATTTGCATTTTATATGAGACAGTAAATGAAATTTATGCTAATATGATACATATATTCTTCCCTGAACCATTAAAGGGGAGGTGGAGCTACACAGTGCAATAGTTTAAATAATTAGGGCTGTCACTCACAATTATGCAAACCCTTATACATGAAGAAAGCAAGAAATTATCCTCCAATTCTAGAAGGTCTCCTACATGTTATTATGCTGATCCAAGTTCTGAAAACGTTGGGTATAAGATGCGAGTTCTCCTAGCTTGGAATATCAGCAGTTAAAAGTAGAATCTCTAAGTTTTAAATGGTTTTGACAGGTTTGCTTTGTTTTCATACTTTCCAAAAAAGGTGCAGCGTGGAACTAGAAATGACAGAATATTGTTCTCATTTATTTCATCCTCCTACAAACAAGATCTCATAGAATCCTCTCTTAATATCCAGGGAAATGGTGAATTAAGGATGCTTTGTCTGGGAGCTCCAGGAGCTGTGTGTGAGTCTGAGAGAAGTCCTGCGTCCTGGAAAGGGGAAACCTGTTGGGTACCTCAGCAGGAGAAATTTGGGCACAGCTGAGCAGGAAGCTGCTCCTGGGATGAAGGTCTCTCCAGCGTTTCCAGGGTCATATCCTCCATGGGAGTGGTTCAAAGCAGAGGAACATTGGAGAGAAGGAATATATCCATATTTATATATATATTGTATTTATTTATATATTATATTTTTATATATATTATATATCAAGTGGCCTAGAACTGATGTATTCTACAGCACATCACTGGACTGGAGAGTATCTATTTCGCTTGTATTTTCACCCAAATTCAGTTCAAAATCAATACTCTTTGGCGTGAAAAAAATCATGTCTCTGGTATAGGTGGCATTATCTCTATGAACCAGTGGCTCTTCGAATGGTGTGACAGATCCTTTGAAATGCAAAGGTAAGACCAAGTTATTAAAGCTCTTTTTTCTTTTTTTTTTTTCCACTCACAGTATTTAGTCTGCGCTCGCCTTTGATTTCCAGCACTGAAGTCACAATACAGGAATAACAATAGAGGTCACAGGAAAGAACAGAGAGAAATCAGCTCTTAAACTGTACACAGGCAGATACTCTGGTTCCCTATTCATCCGTCCAAAGCAGTGACCTCCAGAGAGTGACAGGCAGAGATATCTGCATCCCAATCCCCCCAGCCCCTTCCCTGCAGGGAGGAAAGGTCTTTGTGATGACAATTGCTGGGATGAATAAAACTCTTCCAGCTCAGCTCTCAGACTAAACTTTTCTCGTGTTACAGGAGAGATTTCTGTAGTTCTGTGCACCATTATGGTAATGCATGAATTTTAAAAAACCAGCAGGAGACGGGCATGGAAATGGGGCTGACGCCAGCACAGAATTCCCAGGCTTGAGGCACTTCCAGTGGGAGTCTCTGCTCTCTCCTCGAGCTGCTCTAATAATGGGCTGAGCAGCCAAAAGCGGTTTGAAGCCAAACTTTCAGTCTGGATCCATTGGGACCAGCGGGCTAATGGAAAAGGAGACGATATCCTGGAACGGGTATGAGCAGATAACACTTCCAGCTGCTGGGAAAGCTCAACACCAGGCTGGGAAATGCGCTGGGCATTGCCCTGGATGCTGCCCCACTGCGACTGGGGAGCTCAGGGCCCGAAGGGATGCGCTGGAGCTTCGTCCCTGGAGCGTCGGGCACGATGAGGAAACCAATGATTTGCAGAATAGCAGCCCCACAACCCAAGAGGTCCCAGAGAGGGGCGTTTATGCAGCGCCGGGGGCACAGGGGTCGCTCCTCCAAAAACATGTACCCCTGTCTGCACTCACAGCCTTGTTTAGATGCAATTACACTGTGCAGATTCATTATTTCTATATATATATATGCATTATCTTATTAGAAAAAGGCACCCTTATTCTAATCAGTTCCCAGAAATAATTTCCATTTTCTCTGCCCTGAGCTCATCCTATCTGAGTCTGCGCAGTGATTTCCAGTGGTCTTGGGCAGGGGTCTTTGGGGGTCTGGAGGATGAAGATCGTGGGTCTTCCTCGCTGTGCCCTTTTCAACTTGGCTCAGAAAGCAGCTGTAACCAGTTCTCTTGACAGCTCGAACTGGTCTAATTGACGAATTTCTGTAGTTATCTTACCTTTTTGACACATTCCTTGATTTATTTTCTACAGAAACTACTAGGCCAGTTAGGAGTGGCCTTGGCTCTCTCCCCCCCACCGTGTGCAGGCTACCTTCATGTCCAAGTGATTTAAAACAACCACCAAACATACTTTAAGGGATAAATCCCCTTATCACCATCAAGAGCCTGGGTGGAATAAAGCCGATTTTGTTCCTGTTGAGCCAAGCTCCCGAACTCCGCAGTGCACACACTTTGCATGGCAGCTCTCTAAATTGCATTAAATCTTTGTTCTCTGACATTTAGCATCACTCTGCTTTAGCAAAGGTTGTTGCTGCTTTTTTTTTTCCCCAGTGCCTTCCTGACCTGTCTTTAAAGTCAGCACTGCCATCAGTCTCAGCTGACATACAGAAAATAGTGACATATCGACTTTTACAAGAGGTGACACAACATGAATAGATGGAAACTCGGCGCTGGATTTTCCATATGAAAGGAAGTGTCAACAAAACAGACTGAAGTCCTCACATTTCAGCCAGTTAATGAATCACCATTGTCCATGTACAGGCATATAGACCATGGAATGCATCTCCTGAAAAGATGAAAAAATACGGACTTTGAAACAAAATTAAAACTTCTAGCCCCAAATTTTGAACATGAAACATTATTTCTTATAATTTTGAAGGAATTAAGTTAGTTGGTTTGAGCTGTTTGCTGCTCTGGCAACACAAGGCTTTGCATTTTGTCTGAGTCAATGCAATGGATTCTTCTTGGAGCTTCTTAGGGTTTCCAAAAGTCATGAAATTCAAACTTTCAGTATTTTGCACCAGTGTCCTGAGATTGTGCCACAGAACCAAGGAATGTCTAGAAATGTCTTTCCCCCTTTCCAAGCTGCTTTCTGGTCCCACAGAGCCACTCAGAGATGTCATGCCCTGAACAATCCACAGCGAGAGCACTAATTGACTCGGGCTGATTAACAGCTGACAAGTGCTCAGTAGTGCACGGCTCAGTACAGCTCCAAAATTGCAGATGCTCCGACCTACCAGTGCTGGTACTCACGAGAGTTTCCCTCTGGCAGCCCCAGCGAGGAGGTCAAAAAGGGACAGAGGGTGAGGACCAGCTCTGTTTTACTGCACCCTTGATATCTGCCCTCTGGGAACTGGTTTCCTGTGGTGCTTGTGACAAATTGTCATAAAAGCACACATTAATTCCATAGTTGATACCAGCCATACCATACGCATGGAGTTATTTATTATTGTAGAGAACTGTTCTAATGAAATAATGGGTGTCTCCGTGCCCTAAAGCTGTAGGGTCATTTAAATGCAACTGTCAGATGAGAAGAAAAGCTCCACGCTGCTCCGAAACCTGCAGGACCGCTTGGATGAACATCGCAGCCTCCTAGAGTAAGTAGATTTGAGAAATGAATCCAATAGAGGAAATTGGATGTTGAGAACAGCATAGCCGAGTATTTATGGAATGTCATTTCCCCCTTAGAAATACAGACAATTGGAACTGAGTATTTACTTCTTATCCCATTTCAGGGGGTGGGTTTGACACGGAGAGGAGCAGAACTGCTGCGGCTCAGTGGCAGTCAGGAAATAAAGCTCCAGGGCATTTCTGTCCTGTGCCACCCCTGCAGCAGCACAATCCCAGAAACCTGGGGGCTGGCAAAGCCCTCCCAGCCCACGGAGCCCACCCTGTGCCCAATGCCCACCCTGTGCCCGATGCCCACTCTGTGCCCGATGCCCACCCTCTGCCCAATGCCCACCCTGTGCCCGATGCCCACTCTGTGCCCGATGCCCACCCTCTGCCCAATGCCCACCCTGTGCCCGATGCCCACTCTGTGCCCGATGCCCACCCTCTGCCCAATGCCCACCCTGTGCCCGATGCCCACTCTGTGCCCGATGCCCACCCTCTGCCCAATGCCCACCCTGTGCCCGATGCCCACCTTGTCCCCCAGCCCAGAGCACTCAGTGCCACGGCCAGTCCTGCCTTGGGCACCTCCAGGGCTGGGCACTCCAAACCTCCCTGGGCAGCCCCTGCCAATGTTAAACAACCCTTTCCATGGAGAAATTCCTCCTGATGTCCAACCTGCCCCTCCCCTGGCACAGCTTGGACTATTCCCTCTCCTCCTGTCCCTGTTCCCTGGGAGCAGGTCCCAACCCTGCCCTGGATCCATCAGGAGGTTACAGAGAGCCAGAAGGTCCCCCCTGAGCCTCCTTTTCTCCAGGCTGAGCGCCCCCAGCTCCCTCAGCTGCTCTTGCTGCTCCAGCCCCTTCCCAGCTCCATTCCCTTCCCTGGACATCCATTTGGCCAGCGGAGTTCCACCAGTTTCCACTCAGGAAAAAGAAGAAGTGTTCTGAGGTGCCAGAAGTTAGAAAAAAGTGCTGACACAGATTGAAAAGGGAGTTTATAAACCCCAGTTCCTAAGTCAGGGGCAGTGCCGAGGGTGATGCCCGAAGGCAGGGAGAGGCACTGAGTGTCATCCAAAAGTTTGGAAACATTGCCATGTCCTCAGATTTACTCTCTCTGGGAATCCCAAGCAGTGAGATCCAGGAACAAGCCATGATTAGTTTACAATTTAAAAAAAAAAAANGAAAATTAAAAAAAAAAAAAAAAAAAAACACATTAAAAAACCAAAATATAAAACGCTGTTTCCACAAAACCACCTGAAAACACCTGGGAATCCCTCACCATTCCAATTCAGTGGGAACCTGCCTATGGAAATGACCTTCATTTCCATACTAAAGCAAACTGGGAACAGGAGGAAGTGGTTTCATGTTAATAAACAAAGACACAAGGCAAGATCAATTAGTCCAAATGATGTGACTCATTTGTCATTTACAGAGGGACTCATCCAGGCAAGGATTGTGTTCCTCCTCCCAGGGCTTGGTCTTGCTCTACTCACAGAGAACTTTAAAATCCAACAACCTGAGCACCCACTAAGCCCTGCTGGAAAGACTCCAGGGCAGGGCAGGGCAGCTCCTGCTGGCCATGGGATGCATTTCCTCTCATCTGGAACTGCTGCATTAGTCATGCCCACATTGCCCACAAATACCAAGTCATCCCTCGGGGATTCTCTTTCTGGTCTCTCTGATGCCTTTAGAAAAAGGAAAGCAGGGAAACTAAAGCCCCTGGAGTGGCAAAGGGGTTTCACTAAAGTGCACCCCCAATTTTGGGACCCATTAGAGTTTGGTCTGATTAAATTATGTCTATCAGCAAAATCTCTTTTTGGATTGTCTTCCTGATACCTGCAAATCAGGGGTCTGAGGTGCTTCAGCCAGCAAACCTCGACAGATCTTGCCAAAAAATAAGGTTTAAACTCGGACTAATGAAGCAGGGAAAGAACAAGAGCAGGAGGTTGGTCAGGTGGGCGAACAAACTCTGAAAGGAGAACAAATTCCTTTGCTGGGATGGGAGGCAGAACAGCCCCAGATTTCACAGACCGCCTTGGCAAAACCATCCGAGCTGTGCTCCACATCCTTGGAATGGAACTACAGGGTCACATCCACAGTATTTATGGTGGTTTGAATTTTATTATTATTATTGTTGTTATTCCTGAGCAATGAACCTGTTTTTCCAATCCTGCCAAGCCACAGAGCCCAAATACATTCCATTCCCACTTTCTACCCCATCTCCCAAGACTAGAGGGAGAACAGAAATTTCATTTCCCAAAAATCAGAATTTTTGCTGGAAAATATGACACATTTTCCAGGAAATGTTTGCAAATTCCCTAAAAACCCATGTGAAAACATTAAATGCCCAGAATCCCTCTGTCCCTGGATTTCTCTTGCTCCAGGCTATCCTTCTGGCATGTCATGAAACCACAGAGTCCCAGGATGCCTCCAACAGGAGCCTCAGTGTCTCCAAACAAGTCCCCTGGAGCCTGAAAGCCAAATGCCATCAGCCTGGAGGCTCCTGCTAATGGAGAGGTGGAATTGCTGCTGCAGAGGGGGTCAGGGCTAGGGGGGTTGGCTGGGAAACCTCCTTGGATTCCTCCTTGGATCCCTCCAAAGTTTTCAGAGCAGTCATAAGACCGAGGAGCACAAATGGCAATGTTAAGCTTTAAGATGCATCATACACGTTCCCCAGTGTAAATTCCACCTGGGAAGTGACTGGATGGTGTTGTAGGAACCTTTTGGGATGGCATAACCTCAATTCCCTCTTTGTGAACCACCCCACGAGTCAGCCTGTCCATAGTTAGAGGCAGCAGGTCCTAAGGCTGAGCTTTCCACAGCCATGGTCTGACACAGCCTGTCTCACACTGAGCAGGAGTGTCGGAATCCGCCCAGCCGACCCTCTTGGAAATAAAATTACAGTTGTGTTCATGCAAAGGAGTCAGGAGAAAACCTCACGCTGGTGTTTGCAGACAAAAGCAAGAGCAGAAAATAATTACAGACAACAGCCTGACTAAGGGCATTAGACAGTAAGGGGAAGATATTTATACAGAGCCATCTTACTGCTATTCCAACAGGAAGAAAAAGAACACAGTGGTAGAGGAAAATTAAAAAGCCAGAAAATTCTTTAGGAAGATGGAAAAAACAAGGGGGAAATCAATGCACTAAGAGGTCCTCTGCTCCCCTTCCTCTGTGCCCTCGAAACAACACAAACAAGGCTCTCTCAGTTTGACGTCCCGAGCAGGATGACAGCAGGAGACAAAGAAGCTCCAGCTTCCCTCCCCTCTTGGATATTTTGTGCTGGAGGGAGGGAAGCTTTCCCAGGATGGGATCCCTTTCCCTCTCTGTGCAGCAGCTCCTGCAGGAGAGCCCCAGTCCCGGCGCCGCCGCGGCAGCACCAACAGCCCCGTGAATTCAGGCGCCATCTGCCCAAGTGTGACTCCTTCCCCTGCCCACTCAGTTCCACAGTCTGTCAAAACCACCCAGGCTGGGAAAGGAAACCAAACCCCTCGCCTATTAAAAGCGCTCCAATTAAGTGGATCTCCTTGACAGAATTGGGTTGAGGGATGAGTAAAACTGCAGCTTTGGTGGAAGATCTGGAGGGGCAGCAACTTCTGCCGAGGGGGCAGCGATGGACACCGGGGTGGTGGGTGGGCAGGGGAGGCTCTTCACGGGTAAACTGGTGTGGCAACACCATCCCAGTTCCAGGCTGGAGAAGCTCCTGGCAGCTGGGAGGAGAATATCACCTTGGCCAAGAGCTGAGGTGGCGAGAGCTCTCTTTTCTTTGCCCAGCTCTTCAACGTTCACATCATTCCACAGCAGGACAAAAATGAAAGGGTTTGCTCGTCTAGCTGTAGATTCCACATTGTCCAAACATCCTCGCTTTGAGGCCTCAATTTAAAAAAAGGGGAAAAAAACCAAAACCAAGCAAACATTAAAAAGTTCTCCCCTTCCCAATATTTAAAGGGATAATAAATGTTAAGAGGAAAACAAAGCAAGGAAACACACAGATCCATCAGCAGGGACCTCAGCTCAGAGCTTTGAGCCAGCTCATCTTTTCTATTTCAGAGAACAAATATTCTGGACTTGCAATACCTTCTGTTATAATGGGGATTCTATTCATGCTTTTTTGCCTTGCTAGGGACATACAGCTTTCTTTCAACTTTCATTTCCAATCTTATTAAAAAATAATTTATTTTCCCCTCTTCTGTTCACCGGTGTCACTCAGGGTTTGCAGTTCTGCCGCCTTGCTCTCAGAATACCCACAGCAGCAGCATTTCCAGGACTGCCCAAGCCCCACTGACAGGTCCCAGTGGTGGTGTTTGATCTGCTTCAGGTGGACTGAAAATTCATTTGTAATCAAAAAAAGCAAGATCCACCTGGAATGGAAAGTTATTCATTCCGAGCTATTTGAAACAATCCTCCAGTGGGTTTGAATGTACCGGGAACAGAAGAATCTGAGACGTCCCAAAGCTGTTTTCCATCTCCTGTGAGCCACATGACAAGATTAGCCTGGAAAGGACATTTCCATAGGACAAATTTGTGTTAAATACAGGCTGTGGTGCTCATGCTGGTGGTCCCAGCCCCACATGGCCCATCCTCCAGCAGCTGCAGCCTTGGGGAAGGTCCCCCCACCCCACTCATCCCTCACTCCCCCATCCTGCTGGTGGTTTCTGCTTCCACAGGGATAGAAGTTTGACTTCCTTGAAGTCTGAAGTCCTTGCACACGGCTCTGTTGGAAAGATTAACTTGAAACAAAACCCTGCATTTCTTTTATGAATCCCTGAATGGTTTGAGTTGGAAGGGGCCTCAAAGATCATCCAGTTCCACCCCCTGCCATGGACCACTAGAGCAGGTTGCTCAGAACCCCATCCAGCTTGGCTTTGAAGAGATAGACTCAGTTTAAAAGCACCTGGATAGAGAGGAATTTTACTCTTTGAGATTATCTAAACCCTCGCCCCCTCGGGAAAAAAAACAAACAAACAAAAAACCAAAACAAAACAAAAACCCACAAACAAAAAATAGCAACAACAAAAAACCCAAACATTATCCCCAATATCTATGTCTTAATGACAGAGGTTTGGGTAGAACAGCATTTTCTCAGGCTCGAGCATCAGCTCGTGGTCCTTCCTCCTCCTCCTCTCTCCCCCTTCCCTCGGTTCCTCCCTCTCACTGTAACTCAAGGGCTGAGCTGTAAATTGGATCAGCAAATGATCCGAGTTAAAGGAGATACAACCTGAAGGTCTGTTGTGCTCTCAGTCTCCTAATGCAGATAATTCCATCTGTCCCACTGCCAGCACAGCCCGGCCCGGGCAGAGCTGCCCCGTGGGGACAGGCTGGGGCACAAGGGGAGCCAGGGAGGGAGCAGGGAAGGAGCAGAGAAGGAGCAGGGAAGGGGCAGGGAAGGAGCAGGGCACGAGCAGGGAGGGAGCAGAGAAGGAGCAGAGAAGGAGCAGGATGGGATCAGGGAAGGAGCAGGGAGGGAGCAGGGAGGGAGCAGGGCAGGAGCAGGGAAGGAGCAGAGAAGGAGCAGGGAGGGAGCAGGGCAGGAGCAGGGCAGGAGCAGAGAAGGAGCAGGGAAGGAGCAGAGAAGGAGCAGGGAGGGATCAGGGAAGGAGCAGGGAGGGATCAGGGCAGGAGCAGAGAAGGAGCAGAGAAGGAGCAGGGCAGGAGCAGAGAAGGAGCAGGGAGGGAGCAGGGAAGGCTTCAAGCAGCTCAGCTCACAGGCAGAGTGTTTGTGCAGCCTCCCCCTGTGTTTGGAAGTGACATTAAAGCCCTGTGATCAGTGCAGTTCTTAATTATTTGCACTTCAGTGCTTTATGCAGAGGCTCATCAGCACTTGAGACGCTCCTGTCTCTGCTCACTTGGAAATTGGAGGTTTTGGAAGCTGAAGTGGTGTCTCACTCTGCACTCGGTGACTTGGTACCAAGGGGCACATTTACTGACATCCCAAGGAAATCAGGAGCTGCTGGGGCTTGGATGTCCCTGCAGATTGGCCGTGACCTGCAAGGGACCTTGAGGGTGCTCAACACAGACATCCCTTTTTCCATGGGGAGCTTTTCTTTGTTTCCGTCCCTGGAAGTGTCCAAGGCCAGGCTGGATGAGGCACCCTGGGCTAGTGGAAGGTGTCCCTGCCCATGGCAGGGGGTTGGAATGAGGTGATCTTTAAAGTCCCTTCCAGATCCACCCACCCATTCCAGGATTCTATGAACACATGCAGCAATGAAAAACAACATTCCTTAACTGTTTTGCCAGTAAACCAACTCTAAGACTTCAGGAAAAAGGAAAAAAAGACTCTCACGACCCTGAAGCCCAGTTTTCATCCATATATATATGGATTTCAACTGCCGGGCAGGCTGCAGAAATATTCCTTCCCCTTGGAATACCATCACACAAGAACCATGGTGTGTTAAACTAGTCCTTAGAGCGGGATCTCAGGTTACAGAATCATCGCCCTTTTCCCACTGAAAATCAGCCCCAAGGCAGCACTGACCTGTCTTTGGCCACTCCTGGGAATTCCCACGTGGCAGTGGAGGGATGCCTCCCCTGGAGTTTAAATCTGGGATCATAAAGATCCCTTTTTGACACCAGTTCAGCCAATCCCTGCCAAATAAAAGCTTTCCTGTTGGCACACGGGGAGAGTCCTGTCCAGGAAACATCACTTGGATTTTCTTTTCCACCTGACTCTATTTATCTTGATGGTGATCCACCCGTATCGACCTGTTGTATGGTACACGGGGGAAGTTGTTTTGTGGCAGGACAATTATTTGCAATTATAAATATTTTTTAAAAAAAAGGCAAGACCCCTTCTGTCCTACGCTTGCCTCTCTCATTTAACTTGTAATTGCTTTTATTGACAATTTCTTCTTTCTTCCCTGGAGTAGGGAGGTTATTAAGCAAATCTGTCTCTTTCTTGTGCAAAATGATAATTTAACTGATTAAACCAGTTTCATTGTCAATACACTTGCACACGAGGTTCTAGTCCCACACACCTCACTGGGGGCTTTTTTTTTTTTTTCATCCGAAGACATTTTAGGCTGTAAAATGACAAATTGGGCACTATTGGCTTTTTTCCCCTGTGGCACATTTTGCAGCCCCCTCTTTAGGAAATTACGGCTGTTGTCATTAAAAATGCGGCGCGTCTCTGCCGTTCCTTTTTCTAAGCAGGTCTCGTCGCTGTCCCAGCACCCCTCGCAGGGCACACCAGTGCTCAGTGGCACACACGGGTGGTTTCAGCTCTGCCCCAAGCCCCGTGTGTGGGGCTGCCTGGCACCCTCAGTGGCACCTCGGCAGCAGGGCAACCCTCCCTGCAGGCTCCTGGGACTTCTCACCTCAATTTATACACAGGACAGGCTTTCACCAAAAGGGTTAGAGAAGAGGGGAAAAAAGAGAGGAAAGGAAGCCAAAGAGCAACACAATGATGAGCCCGAGGGCAGGCAACAACAGGGGAGCAAACCGTGCCAGGACACCCTGCAGGGCACAAGTGCCCTGGGGATGGGCAGCAGGGCACGGCATGGGGGGGTTTATGGTGCTCCTCTCACCTGCCCCTCTTAAATCTGAGCCGCCTTGGAGAGGCAGGGACAGCACCCAGGGAAGGGCTGGAGCTGTGCCAGGGCAGGGTCAGGTGGCATCTCAGGACAAGGTCCTTCCCCCAGAGGGTGGTGGGCACTGCCCAGGCTGCCCAGGGCGGTGGGCACAGCACCAAGGCTGCCAGAGCTCCAGGAGCGTTTGGACAACAGGACAGGGTGGGATTTTTGGGGTGTCTGTCCAGGGCCAGGAGTTGGACTGGATGACCCTTGTGGGTCCCTCCCAGCTCAGGATGTTCCATGATTTTATATATTCCCTACCTGTGCCATGATAAGAGCAGGATCCCAGGGCAAGAGCCACCCTTCCCACCATCCCAGGGTCACAGCAGCTCCTTCACCTCTTCTCTCCCATTCCATCTGACCAGCAGTACCTGCAGCCCAATACAGGCATTTTGGAAACATCTGCTCCCCTTTTATTCCTGCAGCTGTGAAGTGCTTCGCAGCTCTGCTACCTTTTTTATGCCCAAATCCTTATTTCTATATTTCTCAAAGAATACACTGTTATGACTCAAATTTTTTTTTTCCCCCTTACCTCTATTTGTACTCAGTTTAAAAAAGGAAATTACTCTTCCATTTTCCCACAAAGTATCTCATGAAAGGACAAAGTGAACTCCTGTTCAGTTACTCCAGGAGTTCTGGCAAAGTTTCCTAAAAGGAGGGAAATTAATTAGATATGTTAAATGACCTTCATTTCAAATTGAAAACATTTTATGTCTCTTTGTTTTAATTCAAGTCATTAGCCATACCTGAGTCAGATTTTACTACATTTTTCTGAACTTCTGAAGTGTTTTTAAACACTCTTTCAAACTCCTTTTGCTTTATCCAAGAGTATCTCATGTCCCATTTGTAATGGTCTGCTGTATTCATTAGATACTGGGAACCATCTGTTAAAGATTTGCCCAGAACAAATCCAGTTTGAGAAAGATAAGGAGACATAACTATGACTTTCTCTGAGCTAATAGCTAAAATTTTGGTGAAAGGCTTTGGATCAGATGCACTTGAGATTTTCACCCTATTTTGAGAAGACAGAAATCGTGGTTAATTAAAAAAAAAAAAAAAGAAGACATTTCTTTAGTCTCCAAAGAATATTTGTAAATCACACATGAAATTGGAAGTACTTTATCACTGATGCTCTATGAAATTCAGCAGTATATCCATCTGGCCATGGTGCTTTAGGAGGTAATATTGCTTGCAGGGCACTTTTTATTGCTTATCTCTCCTGGGGGTTATCTAAGCCGTGCCTCGATGATGCTGGCAGCTCTATTCCAGCCACAAAATAATAAATGGATCCTCTTTCTGCTCCATGTAATTCAGAATGAGGAAAAAGAAAATCTATATATTCATTTGTCTCCTTTAACTTTTTGCATATAACCTCTAACAAGCTGAAATCCATGGATTTTGTCATCCCTTCCAGGAGCACGTGGCTGGTGGGGAGATGTGGCCTCTGGGATGTTCCCCTGCACTTTGTGCAGAGCCCAAGTGAAATAACAACAGAGCGGAGCCACCTGAAATAAGGAATCAGGTACATTTTCAGTCTAATACAACCTTGAGTTGCATTCCTAAGCTCAGAGTTGAATGGAGGCATCGATTCTGGATACATTGATTTTAACACGTGGAAATACAGTCAGGAATAGTGGTCATGTTTAGTGTTGTCAATGAACAAAAGTGCATGACCCAGAAATATTTAGATTTGTTTGTTTTGTTTTGTTTTTAGTAGAGATCTAATCAGATAAATTGAAGGCCAATTAGGGGTTGTACAGAGGTGACAGTTTGGATAAATACCAGTCTTCAAGTTAAACATCGCTTTGATGTTAAATAAGCCTGGATCATGGAATCACAAAATGATTTGGATTGAAGGGACCTCAAAGCCCATCCAGTGGCACCCCTGCCATGGGCAGGGGCACCTTCCACCAGCCCAGGTGGCTCCAAGCCCTGTCCAACCTGGCCTTGGACACTCCCAGGGGTCCAGGGGTAGCCACAGCTTCTGTGGGCACCTGTACCAGGGCATCACCACCCTCCCAGTGTATTATTGTATTTTACCCAGGATTTTCTCCCTGCCTTTTCCTCCTGTTCTCCCCAGGACAAGGACTGCAGAAAACGTCATAAAGGGAGAATTGCAGAGTAACAGAGCACCTTGATGAGGAACAGCAGCAGAGAGACACTGCTGAGTCGGTGCTCAGATGTATTTAAGTCAAGGCTGTATCACGCCCACAGTGACAATGTCCTTGGGGCTGACCTGTGACACCACCTGGCTCCAGGTGCCCTCTGGGTCCAGGCTCAGGGATTCAGAGGGCTGCAGCCCTGGGATTCACCTGCATCTATCAGTTTCCATAGAAAGCTGGCTTTGAAGCGTCGCTCAGGTCAAGATTTTCCCCCTGTCTGCAGTTCATGGGAAGGAATTGCTCCCAGAGGTCCCGGACGCTGTTTATTGTTTCTCCTGCTTTTCCATTAGATATATCTGACAACTCCTGTTGCCAGGGTTCCATCCCAGTCTGAGCTGGATGCCACAGTCATTCACTGGGGCATTAAACACATTTTCCAGGACCAGCCTCTGACCCGCTGCTGTCAACGGGAACTTCCAACAAACCTCGGAAAAATCCAAACCCTCCATTTCCAGGGCACTTAATTGATTTTTAACTTCTAACCATTTTCAAATATTACCAGAAGAATAACTTGTTTGTTTCCCTACCACTGCCTAAAAGAGGAAACCAAATCCCAGCCAAACCTGGTTTTTTTCCAAGTATTAATGCAGTGTAACTGCATGGAAGCCCCAGAGCAAGCGGAGGAGGAAACACCAGGAGACCTTGAGGTCGGATTTGCTCCTTCCCAGGCTGTTCCCTTCCAGCTCAGCGCTGCAGAAACAGGTGAAAAACAGATGTGTGAGTCCTGCGTTCAACTCAACGCAGGGGTGTGGTGGATTCTTAAGTTCTGGAGGCCGGGGAAGCAGCGGGATGGTGGTGGGAGTCGCTCCCCTCCTCCTGCCGTGCTGATGCTGATAAAGTGACACGGCCCGGGAAAAGTCACGGAGCAGCAAATCGGGGAATGCGAGACACCCACTCAGCGCTTGTCTCTGCTCTGGATGCACATGAGCTCACATATGCAGCAATTAATTTTACAAGGGATGTTACGCGCTGGAAAAGCCTCAAATAGTTTCTTAATGCAGCTGTTGGATTGCTGCAAACAAATCGAGAATATGTTCCTTTGAATTCCGGACACCAGGCGGGTTCTGGATATTTTCCACTCCTTCAATCATCCAATATTCGTTAATATTTTAGGAATAATTTTTTGCACGTCATTGAGATACGGGTGTTCTTCCCTCACGTGCCTCTATTTCATGTAAACAAATACATTTTCTGCTTTTTTAGTTATTTTCCTATACAGTCTGTCTTCAAACAAGAGCAAGTGATGTAACTCAGGTAGCCAGTTCCTCACCAAATAGGGACTATTCAATAATTTCATGTGTCTGCCACAAACAGGCAAGTGCAGGGAGAGCTCTGGCCTCATAATTAACATATTACTAGCAGCTATTAATGATAAATACCCCTGCAGTAATCGTGGGCAGATCACGGAAGTCATGAGCAGAAATGGAGTTCAATTACCTGAATAATTTATTTCCAAGGATTCAATCCATGAGTTCTAATCACAGGTGTTTATGATTTAGTTGAGAGGAGGGAAAAAAAGGCATTTGGGCTTTGAATGGATCCTGCAAATGGTTTGGAACAGCATTTTATCAAAAGATTTCTGTGACTGTGAAAACAATATCCACTCCTGGAATTTTGCACAGCTTTAATGATTTCAAGTGATTTTGTCTTTACAGATTGAGCTGCTGATTTTTTAATGTAAATCTCAGTTTTGGACTAAAGAAAAACAACTGTTTTCCTACCCCACATATATAGAAGGGGAAAATGGCAATATAAAGTGGGAGAAATGGAATCCAGAAAAGCAGGAAGCAAATCAAAATAATCATGAATGTTTTCTGTTGCAAAAAGGAGATTTATTAGCCAATCTCGGGGTGTTGCTAAGCTAGATGGAGAGCAGCAGGATTATTGTGTTCTGCAGGGCAGTGCAGGAAAGCTGGGAATCTACAGCCACGGGGAAATGGAAAAGCAGCCACCTGAAATAATTCTGGGAAATGCACAACAACCCGAGCGCACGGGGGGTTCGTGTCATCAGCAGGGCGGGGAGCTGAGCGGTTGTCCTGCAGGATACAAAAATAAAACCAGGGAAAGGATGGAACTGCGGGGTTTGTTGTCATTTACAGATGCCCCTCCACGTGTCCCCTTGTGTGAGGTTTGCTGGGTGGGGGCGAAGGCAGCCCAAGTGTCCACTGATTGCCGATGGGTGGTGGACATGGAGTGTGCTCCTCGGGGGGCACCAGGTACCCCTGGAATGAAATCCTGCAGCAGCAGCAGCAGCAGCAGCGAACAAGGCTGTAACAAAACCCTTCAGCAGGAGTATTTGGGGGAATAGGTGCCCCTACAGATGTGCTGACAGATGTTACCTGGGCTCCTGGCAATCCTATTACAGTTATTAACGCGGGCTCGCTACGATGGGAGCATCAGAACACGGGCACTGCTGAACGGGCAGGGCTCGACTCAATTCCAGCCCAGAAAATGAAACACGGCTGGGTGGGAGCTGGGGGAGCCTGCACAGGGTTTAGGACAAGGCAACAAGCAGCAGGACAAGAGGAAACGGCCTCAAATCTCACCAGGAGAGGTTTAGGATGGATATCAGGAAAAGCCTCTTCCCCAGAAGTGTTGGAAAAGGCTTTCCAGGGAAGTCACCACCCCTGGGGGAATTGAAAAGACTTGTGGATGTGGCACTTGGGGACATGGATTAGTGGTGGGCTTGGCAGTGCTGGAGGAATGGTTGGACTTAGTGATCTTACAATGGAATTCCAAACAGGTATAAGGAACCGGTTTCTTCCAGGCTTTTCCACAAGTGGTTCTTTCCTCCCTTCACAGAGCCCCCCCAGCCACAGACAGTCTCTTGCAGACATCCTTCATCTCACACCCGTCATTGCTCATGCAAAACTGGAGCATTAAATGCAAATGGAAGATTTAATTAAAACGTTCCTGTTTCTAAGATCAATAATCGAGGCAAAACAGTTTTCCCTACTGTTGATATATCTGTTTTTTCCCCTCATTTAAAACTAACACTTTCTAGCATACTGCTTCCAAAAAAAGCTCCAAAAGCAAATTAAACCTTTTGGCAGCCTTTGATTCATTTTACGTTTTACACAGAACAACCCAAAGACAATATTAGAAGACAGCAAAAAACAGTGTAATTAGGCACAGTTTCATGTCTGAAGTTTGGAAAGTGTGGAAGAAACTTTTTAGTCATTTATGTCATTTAGTAAAACTCAAGTGTTAAAGAGTAAATTGTGAGCATTTTGATCTATGTAGAGTTGGATTCCAAACTCCCAAACCTCAGCAGAAATCACTTTATAAAGCAACTTCTAATTTATATTCTGTGTTAATGTCAAGAAATTAAATCAGAAATCTGGAGGCAATTCTACATAATAAGGTGGGAAGAGTGGAATAAAATCTGTCAAATAATTTCAATCGAAATCCATCACGCTTGTGCTATCTGAGCATTGTTCTCTCTGCACAGAAAACTTACAGCATTATTGCATTTTATTTATTTAAATTTTAATACTACTATATGACAGGATAGACAGTCTTTTAAAAATCTCAGAATTAGGAGAAAAACCTTCAAATTAATTTTATGGTTATGGAACGTAACTGGGAATGTTTTAATTTCTGTGAGATTGTGCAAGTCCAGAGCTGGAATTATTCAAAAGTCATTACAACGATCCACAACCATGACGTTTCCATTCACTACAAAGCTGATACAGTTTTCTTCTTGTCTTTAAAACTCTGCTGCAGAACAAGAAAAACAGAGAATAAAGGTGAATAGCAGAACAATCAAGCATGGCAAGTCCCCACGTTGTTACTTCAATGATGCACAATCTGTTCACTATCTGAAGACTGTAAACAGACTAATATTTCCAGAAGTGTGGGATAAATCAGCCATTTAGAAGCAGCGAAGAGAAAATGATGAAGCTCCAAGTGAGTTGTGAAGCAGTGAATAAGGATGTATTACACCACAGGAAACCATCAATATTTGTTTGTTATGTCAGTGTGAGAAAGAAATCTGTTGGCTAATTTATATTCTCTTCACTTAATTCCACTGTTTCAGCCCCAGTTCCCGTGTCTGGGTGGAAGCTCTGCACAGCTGGTGCCATCAGGGATTCCAAAGGCATGGACTCTGGGAGACAGGCAGAGCCTGCCTGATGGTGCCATCAGGGATTCCAAAGGCATGGACTCCAGGAGACAGGCAGAGCCTGCCTGATGGTGCCGCCAGGAATTCCAAAGGCATGGACTCCGGGAGACAGGCAGAGCCTGCCTGATGGTGCCATCAGGGATTCCAAAGGGATCTGGGAGACAGGCAGAGCCTGCCTGATGGTGCCATCAGGGATTCCAAAGGCATGGACTCCAGGAGACAGGGAGAGCCTGCAATGCTTCACATCCACCAGGGATTGGCAAAGGGAGGCTCTTTGGGTGTCACCCCAACACCTGGCACCTCTTTGTCAGCCTGAGGATGGTGTTTGTCTGATAACTAATGATTCTGGACACTTTATCACAGAATGACGGAATGGTTTGGATTGGAAGGGACCTTAAAGACCATCCAGTTCCAACCTCCTGCCATGGACCATCTTCTTTAGAAACCAGGCCTAGAATTAGTCGTGCTGTGCTTAATTAAACGACTCAGTACCTGTCTGATTGCCCTTGTCCAGCTGCCTCCTTTCACTGTCACTCACGTTTTTAAGAGTGGGCACTGACTGGAGCTACATGGTCTTGCTCTCCACATTCCCACAGACCACTGATGGAGCTGCTGGAGATGCAGCCACCCAGCACCAGGAGAACTGAGGTTTGCAGTGTGGTCACTCTGACACCGACACGATGGGCTGTTGTTGTTGCTCTTTGGGCTTTTATTTTCACTCTTGTATCCATTTTTTTTATTGATGAGATTTCCATTTCCAGTTTGGAGGTGATTTTCATAAACGCTGTTGGCTCCCAACGTGATGGTCAGAAGCCAAAATCTGGATAAATAAGGAGAAGAGAATAATAAATAAATATGTACTGTAAGAATGTAGTAAATAAGGAGTAAATCTGGACAAATAAGGGGTAGCGAAAAGGGAGCCTCTTGGATTTTAGAAGATACATAGATCTAATGAGTTGAAAAGTTTTCATGAAGCCAAGATGAGAACTGATTTTTCTTTGGTTGTTTGGGTCAACTGACCATTTTATGAAAACTGGATGAGGAATCTGAAATAGCTCATTTAGTTTCCTGCTCCTTTCAAATTCTTCTGCCAACAAATATTATCTGAACTGTTTGTTCATGGAAGGTTTTATAAAGGTCTTTTTAAAAAACTCATTTCAAGATCCTGTTGTAAAGGGCTGCAAAGGTTATGAGGGTTTGCTTTGAATCCCACTATCATTTCTTTATTAATCATCTAATTTTTGCCATTTAATAAATGTCTGTAAGCAAAAAAAAAAAAAAAAAGGTGGATTTATTCTTATCCACTTGGGCTGAGGCGGTTCAGGAAAGCAAAGCAAACAAACACTGGTGTGACATAAAACAAATATGGAAACAATATTTACCTACATAAAATATGTTAGAGGAATTCTCAGAATACACGGGGAAAGGGGGAAATAGAAAGTTCTTATTGTATTAGGGATTTAGCAAATGGCAAATCTCTTGGCTTGTGACATTCTGCTGTGGCTAAAAGCTTCCAAATTCATCTCCCTAAACCACAACCACTGCCACCAATTTCTGGTTCCCTTGCACAGAGTTAACTCAGATTTAAAACAACCCATAAATTGCCTTCAGGACTGTTTGGTAACCTATAATTTTAGAAAAGTTGAGTAAAATACAGCACCTAAGGAAGTCTGTCTTTTCCCAGCATTCAGCAGAGCTGGAGGGAGGCCACCGGTGACCTCCAGAGCAGACAGTGCAGCTGGCACAGCCTGGCACGGTGTGGATCATCTGCACCGTGCCCAGAGAGCCGCCAGCAGCTCCTCTCACCCTCTGTCCTCCTGCACGCCAAAGAAATTCATGCCACACACAATATTGCCCTGAGACCCCCAGGAACATGAACGAACCACTCCCTGGGTTTCCTGGGCACCAGCCTTTGATTTGCAGCTCAGCAGGGAACAGCAGTGCTGGCACAAGGGTGGCACAGCCTTCCAAGGGGCTTGGGTGGTCCCAGGCTGGGCTTGGTCATCCCACCAAGGCAACATGGGCAGGCTTCTCTGCTCCCCTCCTTTCCACGTTTCACTGAGTCAATGCCTTGAAACACAACAGTTAAAATGACCAAGATGTCTTTGTTTTAATTGCATTTCACCATGACATTAAAAAAATTAAAAAAAAAACCCAACCAAAAAAAACCCTCCCAGACTCACCCCTTCAAAACTCAGAATATCCTTGACCTCTAGATGTCTTTCCAAATAAAATTATTTCAGATTTTATTATTTGTTTTCAAGTTATCATGTGCATTTTGTGTTCATCAGTTCTTTTAAACCTCAGCGCATTCCACAGAGTCGTTTTAATGCCAGTTGTTTCACCAGCAGTTAAATTTCCAATGAAGAGAAGAAGACAAGGACAGCTCTGTTTGCTCCACCTGCAGAATAAAAGCACATACAAACCACAGATAAGTTAAACAATTATTCAAAATTAAGTCTAAACTGACAAAAGCAAGTTCTCAAGGTCTGATCTTCAACTTGTGAAAATCTCTAAAGGACTCGGTAAGAAATGTGAAGCAGAAGTAAATGAGGAGTAAACAATGAGGCCCAGGGCAAATAACAATGGTGTGGAGAGGGAACCGCCAGCACAGCAGGGCCTGCAAACAAAGGGATTAGAACACGGACATGGCAGTGGGAGATTTTCATCAAATATCCTCAGTGACAGGTCTGTTGGGAAGAAAAACCTTGTCTACAGTACAAGAAAATAAATCAATTCCAAATTCAACCCGTTTGAATGGAAATAGTCAAATGATGCTGTCTCATAATCCATTAATCAGGTTCCACAGTTAACAAGTGGTGAGAAAGAATGGCTACAAATTCTCTTTATCCTCCATTTCCTTTGGGACATATTAATGTAATCCTTTTAGGAGGGATAGGATACAAAGAAATAAAATCTGCTGCCTCTCCTACCAGTGCAGGAATGGAGCCGTCAGCTCTCAATTGATAGGAGATGGACCAGGATACTCCCAACTGAAAATGAAATGGAACTCTGCAGAGCTCTACAGACTCCTCCTGGCTTTGAGAGAAACACTCGGGACCAGTGGCATTGGTTGCAAAACTGAGAACTTCTCTCCAGAAAACCAAAAACCCCATTAAGAATAACCAGTTTTTTTGGACGCACTTCATCAGGGAAGCTCCACCAGCAGTGTTTGGAAGGAAAACCAGCATTGTTTGCAAAAGAAACTCGTATGAAACTCTGCAGCTGCCCTTTTGTGATAGAACATTTCTCCTTTATCTGGAATCAAGGCGCAGACTCCCTATTTTGGGACTTTTGGGGAAGTGCCAAGTTGATTTGGCACTCCCTAAAATGTCTTTCATGTTTGCGATGGACAAACAGCCCTGGAGAGTCTCCTCCAGGCATTTCTCCGTGGGGTTAGAGGGCCATGCCCCCAGCCGGAGACACCCGAGGAGAAAGCCGAGGTCACTTTTAGCCCCTGGAGCAGAGAACCAGCCCTGAATCCCGCGGAGACCAACATCACATGGATGTGAGGAGCTGCCCCGGGATCCCCCCGGCGAGCCCAGCCCGAGTCCTGCCCGCAAGGAAACCTCGAGCAGAGGCAGGTTTGGAAGGAAGGGCAGCCAACGCAGGTTTGGAAGGAAGGGCAGCCAACGCAGGTTTGGAAGGAAGGGCAGCCAACGCAGGTTTGGAAGGAAGGGCAGCCAACACCCAAGCCCCACGTGCTGCAGCAGCTCCCCGAGCTTTGGGCTCTGCTCCTGGAGGCACCCACCACACAAGGAGCCTTTCCAGCCAAAAGTCACCCCGGAAAGGTCGTTTTAAAGGAGGCTATTGATGAGTTCCTCAGGCCATTCTCTTCAAAGTGGTAGTAAAAGAGCACACCTGCAGTCTACCTCCGGCAGATCCCGTTTCTACCTTCAGTGGGCTTTAATTAATATCAGCAAATCATTCGTTCCTTCGCTGGGTGAGCGCAGGAGCTCATCCTGCGTGTGAGAGGCAAGAAATGCACAATGCTGGGAACAAAGCCCTGCGCCGGAGCTTGGTGGGCACTGAGGGGAGAGTTTAGGAGAATTAAAAGCTATATATTTCCAAGGGAATCATCGCTGAGAGAAGCGGTTTCATGATTTCTCTTTATGCAGGGACAGTATTTTCTTTAAAGATGGGAAATCCAAACATTTTTTTCCACATGCTTCAATACTGTACCTATCAAAAGCTTCATTTGTAGCAAGCAGCTTTTATCTGATCTCACATAAAAATCACCCTTGAGGAGCAGTGAGCCACAGTATTTCATCAAGAATCTTTGGACCTAAAAATCTGCAAAGCTGTTGTGTGCTCCCATGTATTTCTCTGTATTTTATTAAATACATCTTGAAGTGCTGTGCAATAACTGCTGGGCCCTCACACCATCTCACTGAGCTGCCTTTTCAGCAGCAACAGTAGAGAAAAAAATAATGTGGGCATGACATATTTGCCTGAATAAATATAATTATGTTTTCTTGTAGTTCCTTGATGTGGTGACTATTTAATTTACCACTTAGCTAGAGAGTTTTCTTTCAGACCAAGAAGAATGAAGGCTTGTGTGATGATAACTGATGTTCAGCTCTGTTCTATTGCATCCATTCTGTTCCCATCTTTGTGCAACAAACGCTTTTCTCCTTTCCATAATAACAGCTGCAATTAGGAGGATTTTGGTCTCATGGTAATCTCGTGTATAGGTGACAGGAGGTGCACTGAGTGAATGTAAGAGCTTCCTCCTTGCAGTTGTTGTAGCATTTTGTGGCAGCTTTGGATTCTCTCTCGGTGTCGGTGGTTGAGGGTTTGGTCGCAGCAGGTCCTTCTGGTGTCACATAGACACAGAATTATTTCTTATGTGTGCACAGTGAACCTTTTTTAAAAAAATCTCTTCAAGGTCTCTGAAGCTCAAATTTTGTGCCAAAGGGCTCAGGGGAGTCAAGTTTTGTTTTCCTTGTTGTGATTCTTCAGGACAGGAAGACGAGAAAATGGACAGAAGAATCCTTGGGGGTCCAATTGCAGACTCTTTTCCATTGGTGTATATTGAAAGCAAATCCAGAAGGCATTTTCATGTTAATCAGTTTTCATCCATCCCGGTCACACACTGAGCGAGTCTGTCCCACTTTCTTTTACCTTCTGTGCTTTGTTGAGGGCAGAAACATTGCAAAGTCTCACTCTGGGTAGGTCATGTTGCACTGAGACAAATATCCTGCTTTCCCCATAGTGAAGCTGAGAATATCTTCAGCTTTTTTATTTTTCATGAAACAGAGGTTCAAAAGTTCATCCTGCACAGACTTCAGCCTTGGAGAGGAAGAAAGGGGAAAGCCCTCAAGAGATAAGTGGTATTACAATGAGAAACTCAAAGTCAGTCTTGTCTGGAGGATGGTTCCTTTTAATTGGGCCATGATTAAAGCTTTGCCTCTCTCTGTCTTTGGAGGTGTGGATATACCAGCTTTTTGAGTAATCTTGAAAACTGATCGTGGAGAGGACACATCTGAACTCTGTGTTTAATTGAGAAGAGAATTTGGGAAGTTTATTTCAGTCTAAATAGTCACAGCATTTGTGGTGTGAAATTGCATTCTGCGTTGCTGATAGAGACTTCAAACAATTTATAAGAAAAGATAATTTGGAATTAATATAGAAGAAAAAACTTTGGTTCCCCTACACTCCAAAATCTTTATTCTTTCATACTAATTGACTTCCTGTTTGGAGTCATCCTTGAGCATCTGTTCTGAGGGACAGCCCTTGAGATTTGCCAAAGAACCCGGAGCTCCTGTTGCAAGAAAAGCTCTGGAGCTCCTCTCGATTATCTCCACAAGTTTCTATTGTTAAGGTAAATGTTGGCTCCTCTAGTTTTGGCCCCACCTGGATCCCACATTCCATTATCTTTCCTTCACAGTGTTCCCCCTTATGGCCCCTCCTTGTTACTTCCCAACTTCCCTCCACAAACACCGATCCCTTAAAACCAGAATGAAACACGACCATGATCTAAACCAGAGTAACTCTGCACTCTCTTCAGGAGGAAGTGCTTGCCCTTGTTCAGTGAAAGGTCAGATTAGATGATGATAACAAGCTCTTCTGTCCCCAAATCTCTAAATTAAGGCATGCCCTTGGCCCTGCATGTAACTGAGAGCTCTTCCTTAATAACAGATGAGAGAAATTACCCCGGAGAACCAAAAGTCACTCCTTTGGGCAGCCAATGAGAGCCCTCACTTGTTTGATATGTCATTTATAGTCCTCTTTTGGGCTGCTGCACTTAAGAAGAGTGCAATCTGCGGCAGATGATTACATATAATTGAACCATTTCCTGTGCTGACCTCGTATTGTTGACAAACCCTGACACTGGCACAGCACCGTTTCCCCTGGGCCAGGAGGATTAATGCAGCTATTTCTGGGGGCATTTGAATCCCGTCTGCACAGCAGAACTGTGTGTCCTGTCCCCTTTACCTGGGCTCTTCAGCCCAGACTCATTCAGACCAAGTTCTAAAGCTGAAAGCCTGGACCTGGTATTTGCTATTGACTGTAAACTCAATAGAAACTGAGTGTTGTGTGTGTATAGATCTCGATGGGTTGTGTCACTCCAGTTTGTTCCTTTGGAGTCTTCTGGAATTATAGTAATTAATTCCTCTCTTTTTCCTCCCAGCTGGGAGGCATTTCTTGTTCTTTGTGTATTTTCTGTTATTTGTTACTTCTGTCCAAAGCAAGTTGTGCCAAATTTCATCCTCAGTCACATCATTCTGGTTTCATTCCAGCAGGACTTTAACAGAGTGATGCTACTATGGGGAGGGAAAGAATCTAGTCCCAAATTATGGGTCTTTTCTTGGCCAAACATTACAATATGTAAATATCTGAGGAAAAATGAAGCAAGTGAGAATGAAAATTATAAAAACCAGTAGATTTGGAAGTGAAATGGAAATCTGTGCAGGAAATAGGAGAGGAAGGAAAGATTTGTTTGTAGGAAGAGACAAGTTGTTCTTTTCTTTAGCTAATTTAAAGGAATCTTTTGTAGACATTGTTTGTGCTGTAGCTCTTTCTTATCTCACTCCATTCAGTTTTGTTTGTCTAATATCTGCTCAGCAAGTGACTGACTTTATTTGTCTTCATTCCCCTGTATAGTCTCTGTAATAATCCTTCGGTGTTATATATCTTTGTTTGACTTGCATTTCCTTTGCAGTTTTCCCTGACGTTGTTCATCTTCATTCCCCAAATGTGCTCTAAGCAGCAGTTGCCTGACACGGCTCAGGCTGGATCTCCTCACTCCCAGTGAGCAGCAGGTCCCTGGACCATCCTTCTTCATCTGCCCACCGCCCAAGCGGCCGCCCCGTCACGTCCCCTCTCTGCATTAGAAACCATCATCACTCTGGCATCCGCGCTTTTTCACTTCCCAGGATGTCCAGCAGTCATCTTCTGGCACCATTTGCTCCACTCTTCAGGATTATTTGTCTTCATCCTGGATTCTTCAGCAGACATTCCTGCACAGCCCGTTCCAGAGCTGTGCCACCGTGCTGGGGACGTTCCCTCTATGGATGTGCCACCTTGGGTTTCATCATCATGGAATCATAGAATGACAGAATGGGTTGGGTTGGAAGGGACCTTAAAGACCATCTTGTTCCTCCCCCTGCCATGGGCAGGAACACCTCCCACCAGCTCAGGTTGCTCCAAACCCTGTCCAACCTGGCCTTGGAAACTTCCAGGGATCCAGGGGCAGCCACAGCTTCTCCACCCAATCTGTGTTATCCTTTTTGTTTTATCCAGGAAAGAACAATACTTTCTACCCAAGTCTTTGGTGTCCCTGTTTGGACTAAATGACTAAAACACTGCTCATCTTTTGGAAGACTTTAAATTCAATGTCCTATTTTAGCCAAGAGCCCAGATTCACATCCTGAGTTCTCTAAGTCAAAACCTGTTTTCCCTTCCTTTTCCTGCCTCTTGTTTCAGCCTAACACATTGTTTCTAAATTAAACCCAAGCCTGAGAAAAGAGAGGCTTTATCAGGGCTGACAAAAGGTGGCTGAGCTGGAGAACGTGCAGGGACACACCAACGTGTTGTTTGTGTGAAACCTCTGAGATGGTGGAGGTGACAAAGTGGCCAAGGGTCACCCTGGAAGAGGAGGGGGAGCCTCCCTTGGGGCAGAATTCATGGGTATCTGCTCTGCAGCCTTTGTGCTGCCACTTCCCAGCCCGAGGGTGCTGTTCCACAGGAAGGGTTGAGTGACAAACCCGAGTGTCAGGGACAGGAGGGGACCGTGGTCTTTGCTAAATGATGGCAAATGTGCCACAGTGAAAGGCTGCAAATGGCCACTTCAATCTGTGCACAGGCTCTGTGGGCTTTCAGGCTGAAAATAATCAAAATAAATCGGGGTTTTAATAGTTTTTCCTTTTTTCCGGCATCTTTTTTTAATGAGAACTGTGATCCTTAAAAGAATTTAAGTTAAAGCCCGCCAGTTATAAAGGAGTAAATAAACAATAATTTTGCTTGTGTAGCCATTGAGAGTCTGCTCGAATGAATGCACTCCCACCAGCACAAATAAATGTTTCACTGGGTTACAAGAGTAAAATAAACCGAGGCACTGCCACACTGCCACGGCTTAGTAAAAACAGGTTGTAGGTCCCACCAAGAGATTATAAATTGTTCCTTGATGAGGATATTTGTAAATATTTAACCAGAAATCCCCGTGTACTGACTGAGCTCCTTGCTGCCAGGGTGATCTGACACCACAGGTCTGCATTTATGGCAGCCAAAACAAAAGGGCCTCTCTGCAGGAACCTCCCCTTGAGAAGATTTTGGGGTTTATTGCACCACAATCACAGGTATTCAAATGTATTTTAGAAAAGCCAGCAAGAATGCCTGTAACTTTTTATGTGCTGCATAAATACAGAGTGTGCAGCAGTCTGCAATGCATCATCTGCTTTCATTGGAACACGAAAGGATCCAGAGAAGGTCTGGGAAGTCCTGGAGCCATGCAGGGTGTGGGACATGAAGCACCACGGCATCGAGGGCACGGCTGTGCTGGAGGACACAGAGCCAGCCAGGAGACTTAAAACCTTCCCAGGGAGTGGTTGGAGCTAAAAGTAGATGGTGCCAGCTGGAAAAGGAGGTGACTCCATGCCCTGCTCCATCTGCTTCCTGTCATCTCTAGGACAACGTGGAGAAAGCGCCTGCTCTGGCCAAGTGGAAGAGGCGGAGATTGGTAAAATGTGTGTGGTTGTTCTGGAGAGAGCAAACAATGTGTCTGCAGGAGCTTTGGATGTCAGAATGTGTTCCATGGAATGATTTCTGCTGGGTGTGGAGCACCGGGAGAGCCCCAGGTGATGCTTCCCTGTGTCCCGTGTGGAGCCAGACCCTGGAGAGGGAGCTGCTGCCTCATCTCCTAGAGATATAAGTGCCATCCAGAGACAGCCAACAGCTGCCAACAGCTGTCCTAAAGATGTGAAAATCCCTGTGGGGTTGGAATTCTCATGGAGAAGGAAGGATCCACAGGGCTCAGGGCCAGGCCATCCACTGAGCCCTCCTGGACTAACCAGAGGTGGGCGTTTGGCCCCACTCCCAGCAGCTTTGAGACACAAATGAAAGAGCTACAAGAACCAGGGCCAGGACAACAGAAAAGCCCAGAGGAGCTTGTTGTAGCCCTAAAGCCCCATGTGTCAAGAGCTGCTGGGTGGCCCAAGTCACCAGGAGCTCCTGCCCTGGCTGTGTGGGATAAACTGCCATTGTTTGGAGATCATTCTGGGGCTTCTGAGCCCTCAGAAGCCAGGGCTGTGGGCACCCACATTCCTGCCAGCTCCCCATTCCTTAGGTTTCTTCATGTGGTGGCCACGAATCCACACCATGGGTGAAAAGGAGCTCAGCATCCAACAGTAAAAGCTGCTCCATGTGCCCAGCGATTCCCAGTTTCCCTTGGAGTGGATGGGATGCGGTGCAGCCATTTATATTCAAGGGCTTACACTCGACTTCCAAAAATAGGTCCCACTCTTCTGGCTCGTGCCTGTGTGTCCATCAAAGAGGGGAAAGCAGGGAGCCTGTGCTGGCACAAAGGAGCTCAGGTCAATAAGGAGGCAGGAATGTTCTTGGACTGCTCCATTGCATTTATCTGTGTACATTCCTTACCGGTTCCTGCTTCCCAGGGACTCTTCTGGCAAGTTTTATTTGGCAAGCTTGACTTTATTTTATTTCTCTCCAGAAAAAAAAAAAAAAAACAGGCTAAGAGGTCACCCACTGGGATCTTTTGAACTGATGCTTCCCAAACTCTGAGCGCCTTGAAAATGATTCTTAAAATGTTTTCTGCAGCTCTCTATAACAAGAAAAATACTATTACTGGAAATATTTGAAACATAAATATGAATCTTTTTTGGACCCTGGTGAATTTTTGCTTTTTATCGGTGGGCTGTTGTATCATGATAAATATTCTTTACTCCTTGTTCTAGGAGCACATAATCAGCTGGAATTTTCCCTTATTGTGGGAATTTCAGTATTTAAAAGCACTACTCAGCATTCAGAAGGCATGTTGCTGCTCCTTACAGTCTGTTGACCTCCACTGGGTGGTGGTTTCATAGGTGGAAGACCATCTCCCTCTGGATCTCCTTCCCTTTCCCACCGGTGCTCCTGGCTCATTTGTAGTTCCCGTGGCAGCAGAAATATCATGTCTTAACTTCTGCAAAATCTGTGACAAACGTAATAAAAATCTGTGAGTAAGAGAATGTTTAAGGACCAGCTGAGCCACCTCTGAGCTGGTTCATATAATCATAGAATCACAGACTGGTTTGGAAGGGACCCTGAAGCCCATCCAGTCCCACCCCTTGCCATGGGCAGGGACAACTTCCACCAACCCAGGCTGCTCCAAGCCCTGTCCAGCCTGGCCTTCACAGGTCCTTGTCCCACAGGTCTCCGTGGAGTTAAACTGCTCAGCACTTTATCCGTGTGCCAGGAAAAATGATGGTCATCACCATTCCCTGAATCCCCTGAATTCCTTGGTTCCACCCCAGAGCTGAGCATCCACTGCTCTGATTTCTGTGGTGTTTGCTCTTCCTGCAGCTGATCAAATGGTCTCCTCTCCACTGAGTAATTTCGCATATGTCAGAAATCTTGGGATCTAATAATGGATCCAGGACTGCCAGCCACACCCCGAGGCTTTCAGGATTGTTTGCACAGAGCAGATTGAGCACCCATCGACACTTCTTTTTTTTTTTTTTTTTAAAAAAAGATAGATGTGCCAATTCATCAAAAAACTCTGTACAACACAGGGAAAAAAAAAAAAAAAAAGAAAAGAAATAAAAACTATGAAGCATGGAAAAAGCTCCCTGTTCCAGAAAAAAAAAAAATTAATTTGAAGCTGTTGAAACATCCCAGTCCCCATTCTGAGTAAAATATTTCGTTTTTTAAATTTGAATTTTAATCTGATATTGTCTTTCCTACTGAATTGGAAAAGACCAGGTGCAGGTGAGTAAAGAAAACTTAAAATTCAAGATGACCGTGTGCTTGACGTGATCCAATTTTATTCCAAGGCCATTATTTAATTAGGACTTGGTTTTGCCACAACCCAGTGCAGAAAAGAACATGATTAAATCACTGTTCTTTTCATGCCTCTCTGAGGTCATGTATGAGAAATACTGAGCACTGTGCACGCTCTGACCCAACAGAATCTAAAGGTATTCCAGATTTATATCCAACCCTACAGCCACTCAAACGCATATAAAATGGAATTCACTGATTTTTTTTCAGCACCTCACATGTCCAAGGATGATATTTGTTTGCTGCTGTGTTTGTTTGGATTTCGGAGGGCTCGGCTGCTCCTTCCTCCTCCCCTGGCCACTTGTCACTCTGCTGAAGGCACTCGCTGCCTCTTCCCCGGGTTAAGAGCCAAGCTCTGTGAAACTGCAGCTGCTTCACATTCTCCTGGCTTTGGTTTCCCACTTGAGGCACAAACGCCCCGGATAAGCCCTTGGTAACTCTCTACGCAAACCTGAACATTTGGTGCTCGCAACCCCCAGGGCAATTCATACTTTTGAAGAATTTGCAAAACCTACTGAAGCCTGACCTTTCTTTTCTGAAATCTTGTTGACTGCATTTAATTCTGTAGACTCTCCCCTCCTTTTTTTATTTTTTTTTTTTTTTACTTCCTATGTGATCTTCAAATAACTTTTGGCAACATTTCTCTATAAACTGATGCTAAGTTTTCAGATCTGCTTTTTAGCATACACATGGAATTTATTTTTTTTTTTAATAATGGGATTCAGCCAGCTACTTTCCAACCCCCAAGGAGTTATTTCTTTTGCTAATTTATGTATTTGACCACCTACATTTTGTTCTTAATTAATGTTTGAGTTCTCCCTTTTAGTTTGTTCACTTTCACAGAAGCTCCTGGCCAGAACATCAACTTTAGGCATTTCAGCATCCTTGGAGGTGTCCATGGAAGGACTGGTGGGCATCGGGCACAGGGTGGGCTCCGTGGGCTGGGAGGGCTTTTCCAGCCTCAGGGATTCTGGGATTCAGAATTCTGGGATTCTGGCTTTGGACACCCTCACAATAAGTATTTTATTGCATTGAGTGTCCTCTGCTTTGCAGACACTGGAGAATGTCTGTGTTCTTCCTCCAGGGGAGCAGATGGGACACCCCACTGGACTCTGGGTTTGTATCATTCATTCAACAACCTGAAGGGACACAATGTCTTTAGCTCTGGTAAATGAGTAACAATAACATGTATCTTCCAGAAGCAGAGAGAAAAGGTGCTTTGAGAAATAATCCATTTCAAACCATGGAAATCTCCCCATTCACCTGGATATTTTTTTTGGTCCATCTCACCTCAAAACCTCCAGGCTGCTCCAAGAAGGAACTCACCTCTTCCTTCAGACCGTCTGGGAACTGAGCCTTGGTTCCTTTCAGCACTGAAAAAAACACCTGTTCCTGCCATTTGTCTGACCCTCCGAGCACCGAGACAGCTTTCGAGCTTTCCCAGGAACAAACACCTTTCCTGAAATCATTCCATTTCATTTCAGAAGTGGCAAAGTCATTGAAACCCTCCCCAGTCAACATTCAAGATTTTTTCCAATCCTGCATCTGCTTTCACAGCCCAGCCCAGAGGTCTGTCAGAGTTCCCACTACAAACCCACGAGTCTACACTCATTTTTGTTTCCCAACATTTCTTCTTTCCCCACAACATCCTGCACAGAAAATTGCTCTGCTGTCTTTTAACTCTGCCTAGACTCTTGGACTAGACTGTGGGGCATTGACATGATGGTCTCTTCATTGCTTCTCAGAAGGTTTTATTAAGTTCTCATCTATTTTGCCTCTTGCACATCCTTTTAAATTTGAATTTTGTGTTTGACAAGAGCAAGAATACATTATAAATTATGCTGCTGGGCATAAGTACGCCAATATCATATATTTTACTTTTTATTATTTTTCTCCCTATATACTTCTACCTCTGCATAGAGTTTCTGCAGTGGAGGAAATGAATGCTCAAAGGTGCTGATTAACTGCTGCTCAGGGAGGAAAGAGAAAGAGGAGGGAAAGTGGAAAGAATAATTGGAAAATGAATTAAAAATCACTGTACCTTGCTTCAGCTCCCTGGGCTTCCTTTCAGCTTGTCCAGCTCACACTTGAACCTGCCCAAGCAGGATCTGCAGCTCGTGAGAGGGAGGAGAGAACCTGTTTAGGTGAAACTCAACAGCAGATTGACTCTAATAATGATGTATTTACTGTGATTAGACAACTTCCATGTGTCCAGTGATATTTTTAGCCTCCCTAAAACATATTTACACTCCCAAACTGGTCTCATCTGGTACCAGGTACAGTCTGAAAGGTGATAAGGCAGGATGGGCTATTGAGGTAGGAGGTGACCTTTGCAATTCCATTTTTCCTGGCTCCTCACCAGCTGAACTGCTCCCTGTGGCTCTCCCTGCCAGACTGCCCAGCCAGTGGCAGGTTCCCAGTTCCCCCAGGCAGAGAAACAGATCATAAAATCCTAAATCCAGCCCAGGCTGCCCGGAGGATGCTCCCTGATAGGGGATGAAGGAGCTGTGTTTGGAGGGCGCTGACGCGGCCGCAGGAGCTGCAGGTGGGGAGGAGATGGGCAAGGGAAGCCTGTGCTGCAGGGACAGCCCCTGGGCTGAGGCACTGCAGGGTTTGGCATTCCCAGCGCTGCTCAGCAGTGTCCAGGAACCAACTGGAAGTGAACGAGCGGAGGGTGCTGGGATGCAGCACCTCCCAGGGCAAGACTGGTCCCACTTCACCGAGCAACCCTTCCTTGGAGGGAGTGTGTGTGAGCTCTGGAAATACTCTGGATTTGGGATTTTAGGGTTTTTTCCATCATCGGGGTATTTTTATGCTCCCTAAAGCACCACGGATTCTCACGGACACAACCAGAGATGACACAGGGAATCAGTGGACAATGTAGGAGGGCAAGACAGCATTGTCACTAGGGAATGTGTGGTACTGAGCCCTGGGACACATTTGACTCCCATTCCTGAAGTTTCAGCTGTCTGGCTTCTCCAACGGCACCAAACCGCGCTGTAAAATCCGATATTTTCATTTCACAGCAATTTATGCCCAGCCTCCCCCAAGGCAAAGCCAACCTTAACACTGAGCAGAAGGCACGCACAGCCCTTGGCTCCGAGAGGTGGAAGCTGCCCCCTCCATTCCCATGTGGATGGGGCAAACACAAGGACTTTGCTGAATTCTTGCAGAGGAATTAATCAGTTCACTGCCACACAGCGATGGGCATTTCCCGTTTCCACCCACCTGCTGTAGGGTGGTGCTTTGGAGAGCTCTCCACCTGGCCATGCTGGCCCTTCCCACGATGGCAGCTGGAGTTTCATACCCACCCGTGGCACCTTGGTGACAATGGTGGCCCGTAGGCCCTGCGTGGTGGCCGCGGTCCCAGGAGGTGGGGAACTGCTCCTGCTCAGCAGCTGCTCCACAGGAGGGAGCAGTCCCCATGAAATTCTCAGCAATTTCCATGAATTTCAAAGCCTTGAATGTTTCCAGCCCCGAGCCGCAGCTGTCTGTGTTTGAATGCAGGAAGAGAGACTCAGAAATTAAAAAGCGTTTCATGGAGACTGAATTTGCCTCTGATTTTTTTGTCTGCATTCACGAATGTATTTGGGTAATTGAAGACAAGCCTAAGAGGTTCATAAACAAAGATACAAACACTCCTTTTCTCAGTGTTACAAAAAAACTCCTCTGTTTGGTCTGATCCCAACATTAAAGGAGATGTCTTCCTCCTAAAACCAGAACCCAGCAGTTTTCTTTTCTGCTTAACTTCCCTTTCTCTCTGAGCATCTCCTCTGAATTTTGCAGGCTTCCTGAATTTAAGGCGTGACACTAATCGCTGATCTCTGCACGGAGATGGTGAAATGAGGCTCTCTCAGCTCTCAGAACCCTGCAGAGAGCTTAGAGAAAAGCAGCGACATCGACAATTCCGTTCTCCTTTTGTTCTCCCCAAATTAAGGCTGTTCCACACGAGGTCTTTCAAACTGACTCATTCCCGGGTGGACACGTGTGGGCTGTTCCCCAGCCGGACTCCAACACCAGCGAGAGGCTGGACATGGAAACACTGAGGTCATTGGAACACAGCCTTCAAAACCGCATCTGGAATTCCCGACTGACACACAGTCTGACTTCCCAAATTGTCCTGCCATGCTGTATCTCACATAGAATTTATTGCTGGGTGCAGTTCTGCAGCTTGTGCCGATCCCAAAGCCCGACTCTGCAACCACAACAGCCCCCTCGGCCCTCGAGAGCCACCAGAGGAACCAGCAGGGTTCGAGGTGCCCCGAGCCCGGACTCCACGAGCTGCATTAGTATTCTGAACCCTTCTCCTCGGTGCTGCAAGGATGAAAATGAACGTTTCAGCATCAGCACAAAAGGCAGAAGGTCTCCAGATTTCACCATGGACAGGAGGGGCGCGTGGAGAGAGAGCAGTGGGTTTGGGTGGCACCTCAGCAGCTACAGCAGGTGATGTGTCTCCTACACGGTGAAATCACAAGGCAAAAAGTGGGGTTTGTGCCTAAATACTGACTATCAGTGCGTGTCACCTCCCTCATTAATCATCATCTCCTCCATCCCGTCCCCTTCCCATCTGGTTGGGCGTCAGGTGTGGCACCAAAAAGCTCCAGCACATTAATTTCCAACTGGTGGCTACTCGTGGTTGGCAAAGGAGGTTACTCTGGGACTCTTTATTAGCTATGTTAATTGTTTGACAGATCGTTATTGACTCCCGTCCCAGGGATGGCAGATGGCCAATAAAAGGCAAACTGGAGCTCGCTGGCTTTTTGTGGCATCTTGATGGCTCTCAAATTTTAAAAAAAAATCTCTTTGTGTTGTAGAATATAATCTGTCAGCAGTCAGAGGAAAATGAGATAAATTATCGAATTCTAGCTCTAATTGAAACTTCCACCTTCTAATTCCCCCCCATGGCAGGGGATTGGAACTGGGTGATCTTAAAAGCCCCTTCCAATGCAAACCATTCTGTGAACCTATGAATTATGCAGGAAGGTCAGAGCCATGGCTATAGGGCTGTCAAAATGAAAACACAAATATAAATAAATATGCTTTGAGTCTCCACTGCGAGGTCTTTCTACGACCATTGACAAAAATTGTTCAGACACCTGTAGATCTCTTTTCCAGTGAAAAAATTATTGAGGGATATAAAGTAAAAAATGAGCACCACCCAACACGTTGAGAAATTAATCCCCAAAGTTTTCCTTTTTTTGGCTGAACAGAATTTTTCTTCAATGTCAAATGCAGGTCCTAGAAGAATCAGATTTGCCACGGAGGTGTTTGTGGAAGCCAACGCTTCTCAAGTGGCTGCTGGTCCCAAAGTGAGACGTTGCCAGCGTGATCCCAGGCCAAACCATTGGCCTCTCCCTGTCCTCGGCTGAAGTGCCAAGTGGGGGAAGGTCTCCCTGTCCCTGAATTTGGGTAGATCCATGTTGAGATTAACCTTAACCCAACAGAGACATCCAGGCCCCTGTTCTGCTCCCACCTGCACCCCAGAGGTGCCACCAGCTCTGATTTTCTCCATTTGCTGAGGCACCTGAAGTGCCACTTCCCACCCTCACTTTCCCCTCCAGCCTTTGTCATGGTTTAGCTTCTCAGCAGCAGGATTATGACTAAGCCTGAGAAATGTGTGGAAACTTGGTAATTCTCCACCCACTTCCTCCAACTCTCCTGCTCTGAGTCACTCTCTGCTGAGCTTTTGACATTTATTTTGAGTTTTTTCTGCCGTCATGTGGCTCCCATAACACCACACGCTGCTGAGGCACCAAAATCATGGAGGTGCCACAGAAATCCCCATTTGGGGAGAGAAGGGAGGCTTAGGGTTCAGTCTGGAAAACAGAAATTTCTGGGCACTGATGCACCTGTGAATTTTATTTGGGACCACTCAGCAGTGGGTTTGGTAAAGCAACTTGACCAGCCTCTGGGAATGAGTTTAGCACTTAAAGAACGTGCACAGAGGTAGCAAAAAAGCAGATTTATTCTACCCACTCACTTGGCAATCTAATGTAGAGAGGGAGGGAAAAGAGTGTCATAGAATCACAGAATATCCTGAATTGGAAGGGACCCCGAAGGACCATCAAGTCCAACTCCTGGCCCAGGACAGCCCTAAAAACACCCCCACGTGCCATCATGAGGATGATTTGCTGCCAAACCAGGGGAAAACCTCTGCCAGCCCCAATCCCTCTTCAGGGAGGTGAGTCACTGTGTGCCCTAAACATGGGACTTTCCTCTCTACCCTCCTGCCGAGAGCTCTGCCAAAAGCCCTTCTGGATTCCCAAAGGAATCCCAGATGTGAGGATCCAGCACTGCAGCAGCAGCTCCTCAGCAGCGGGAAATTAGGAATCTTCCCAATAGAACTCACGTCTAAGAGGTCACGGCAGGTTCTTGGAGACCGTGGACACCTGATGGATGAGATGGTTGCCCAGCAGATATCAGGCAGCCAAGATATCCAGTGCTGGAGGGACAATTGCCGTGCAGGGAGATCAGGAAAGGAGGATGAAGGGATGAAGGTAATGCTAACGCATTTCAAAAACTGGCTCCTCAGCAGACTTAGAATGATCACTGAAAAGGTAGATCTTGCAGTTCATCCTTGTCCACCTCGTGAAATGTTTCCATCATATTCAGCAAAAACACCACTGAAGTTGTGTTTTCTCCTCTCAGTACGCAATGCCTCCCGAATTACGTGGATTTTGTGCCCTGTGTCAATGGCAGCTTTCTTTTTTGGGTGTTTCTCTGGCTCTGGTGCAATTGCATGAGCTTTGGTCTGCGTTTGCCTTCCTTCAGTGCATTTCCCTCTATGAACCTGGTTATTTGTCAGCCAGGGTTTTTTCCACAGCCTTGGTGCTCCACATCACAGCCTTCTGTGCTCTTCACTCAGGTTTTTGCTCTTGCTGGTTTGATTTCTTTGCACCTTCCAAAACGCAAGTACTTAACTCTGCCAGGGCTGTACAAAGACCATTGAATAGGGAGGCCAATTGTGGGAAATGCAAAAGAAGACAATTTAAAATAGCAGCAGTTCTGTGGGGAACTTACCTACCTTTTTTTTTTTCTTTCCCTGAGATTTAAAATTCAAAGAGAGATGATGGTATTAACATATACTGAACTATTGAGGAGGGAGGCTCTGTAAGAGGCTGCTGTAGCATAAATGCATCACATAGAAAGCTTTCATTCCTACATTTTACAGTGATTTGCATGACTGGCAAGGCATTGTTTAAAATGCAGTTTGATTAAATTCAGCCATAGGAGAAGCACTGTATTAAATCTTTCAGAAAGCACTTTGTATCACACTGAGTTGGATCAGTCACACATCGCTATGACTGCAACAAAAGCTAAGACTAAAATTGTTTAATTTTAGATGGTATATGTTTACAGTCTATAATAAGACATCAAATGTTCTCTCTCCAAGCCGTTGTCTTTATCATAAAAAGAAATTCCTTTCAGATAGTACATGAATCTCTGTGCTTTCCTATTTCCATCTTGAAAACACAAGGAGTGCACTTAGTCATTAATCAGCGACAGGGACGATTCGACCAGTGCAATTAACTCCACTTGTTCTATTAATAATCAAGCACACCACAAATGCTTCTGCACTCAGGTGTTAATCAGGACACCACGTAGCTCTGCATTCCTTCCCTTTAAAGTGTGAAAGGAAATGCAGATTCATGGAGAATCAATGTGAGATATGGGAGTGTGACTTGCACTTGTCAGTAAAATTCAGCTTTCTCGAGGAGACAAAAAGATGGTGCAGCTGTAAAAAAGGCAACTCAATTTATCAGACACCCTTACAGACCTGGCTGCTAAATGAACCCAGGAATACTTTAATAGCAGCAGAGAGAATCCAAGTTGCTCCCCGCTCTCTGCCTTGTGTTCGTGGGGACATGCACAAGTACGGCTGGGTGGCAAAGTGGTGGCTGACTCCTCCCAGCAGCTCCCTTTGGATTGTCTGAATTGTCTGCCAGGTTTGGTGCTGGCAAGGCTCAGACACTGCTCGGACACAGCTCAGACACGGCTTGGACATGGCTCGGACATGGCTCGGACACGGCTCGGACATGGCTCGGACACGGCTCACACATGGCGCAGACACAGCTCGGACACAGCTTGGACACAGCTCGCACACAGCTCAGACACGGCTCGGACATGGCTCGGACACGGCTCACACATGGCGCAGACACAGCTCAGACACAGCTTGGACACAGCTCACACACGGCTCAGACACGGCTCGGACATGGCTCGGACATGGCTCACACATGGCGCAGGCACAGCTCAGACACAGCTTGGACACAGCTCACACACGGCTCAGACACGGCTCAGACACGGCTCGGACATGGCTCGGACACGGCTCACACATGGCGCAGACACAGCTCGGACACAGCTTGGACACAGCTCGCGCACAGCTCAGACATGGCTCCTCTTGCCAAACCCAGACATAAAAAGCAGCAAAAGCCTGAGCATTTTTTGTCGTAACCAACTCTGAGATTTGTGACACAATTTAACTCAAACTTGAGGTAAAAAAATGCTTGCAACTGTTTTCCTAAGTTTTGTCTTTTCTATTGATGTTTTGTGAAATTCTGGCTTTTGAAGTTATGTCCATCATATCCTACTCTGTCGTCATTCCCACCTGGAAAAGCTGCAGGGAAGCAAAGCCCTGGCCATGAACTGGGTGGCCTTTGCAGCCATTCCCGTGGCTCAGACATGGCAATCTGGAAGCCTAAAATGAGTTCACAACATCCTGTCACCCCCAGGACTGGAGAGAAGGTGCCTAAAGGGCAACGGGATGACAGATCAAGGGGTTGGGGGACACGCCGGGACCCCTTTCTCCCTGATAACCCAGAGCCTGCCCATCCTGTCATTCATCCTGGGCTGGGAGTGATGCCTGGAGATGTTCTGTGCCTTGGGCTGTGGGTTCTCTTCCTTGGTGCCTCCTCCCCTGTCCCACCACCCACGTTGTCCCTCTGATCCCCCAGCACTGGGTCCCATAACCAGTTTGCTCCCTGCTGTTTAGGCCGCAGCAGCTCAGGGTGATCAAAACTGGTGTTGGAGAGAGCACAGAGAAGTATTTTGGCCAGGACATGAAGAGGCAATGACCTGCGGCCAAGGAGGACCCGTGACCAAAGAAGACCTGTGGCCAAGGAGGATCTGTGACCAAGGAGGACCTGTGGCCAAGGAGGACCTGTGGCCAAGGAGGATCTGTGACCAAGGAGGACCTGTGGCCAAGGAGGACCTGTGGCCAAGGAGGACCTGTGGCCAAGGAGGATCTGTGACAAGGAGGACCTGTGGCCAAGGAGGACCTGTGGCCAAGGAGGACCTGTGGCCAAGGAGGAACTATGGCCAAGGAGAGGCTCTGGCCACAGCAGCCCACAGGGGCTCAGTTCATCCTTCCGGAGATGCTTCAGCCAAACCAGTAGAGTTTGCAGGCAAAAAAAAGCAGCAAGATGGGCATATTTATAAGTGTTGGTTTGTTTCCTTGGAGACAATAACTGCGGGCAGCAGGGAGGGGCTCTGGGATGTCCAGTCAAAACCAGTATAACAGCACTGCCTGATGGTCAGCACTTGTGGTCAAGGACCACAATTACGTTTATTAAATGACCTCGTGTCTCATCACAGCAAGTCCATGATGGCCAAGTCAGGGTGGCAGCCCTTGCCTTAGGATTTCACTCTCTTGTGCTGAGTGTCTCTGAAGAGCTTCCCAGGTGACTCTGCATCTCCTGAAGTGACTGTCTATCTCCTGGGGTGACTCTCTGTCTCCTGGGGTGACTCCCTGTCCCCTGGGGTGACTATCCCTCCCTCCCTCCCTCCAGGAGCAGAGAGAACACATTTCCACACCATCAGGCCCAAGGAATGACGAGGGGTTCAATGAGCACACTGAGTTGCAGAGAAATGGAGGGAAAGAAAAAGCACTCACTGGAAGGATGATGAGTCTCCTACTCTTGAAGAAAACTGTTTTACTCAAGGCTTTATGCTTCAGCAGAGCTCTTTTTGTTCTGATTTTAAAGCTATAGATTAATCTCTCTGATTTAGGCAGAAAATAAGCCATTAGTCTGGCTAGCTCTAACAAATGTCTCTAATGGAAGTATTTTCAAATATGCTCTCATTTCCCACGTATTTCCACTTATCAAGGCTATAAAAGTTAGTTTGTGTATGGCATTGCAGAAGCACATTTAGACAAAAAAACATAAAGACGGATTTTATTTTCAGCATAAAGGATTTAGCTACGGTTCACTTGTCAAAATTGCTCAACTGAAACTAATTTAAAAAAGGAAACTGTATTTTTGATTAATCAGAAATTTCCACAAAGAACATCTGCTTTCTGTAGGAAATGTTGACATGTCAAAGAAACGAATTTCATGGGCACAGTCCAGCCAAACATCAACATATTTTAAGCTCATGAATTTCAGAATCTTTCCTTTCCACATTTTTTAGTCAAAATGAAATTCTCCAACAGTTCTGCCTGTCTTTAAATTCATTAAAGTGAATTAGCAATTATCTGAGAGGGAACCTGTGCAGAGCATCTCTCCCTGAGGCAGAGAAAGGCAGGATGCTGGAGACAGTGGGCTCTGGGTGGCCACGGCTCCCTCCGTGTCACCCATGGGTGGGGAGGGAAGGAGAAGTGACAGTGCTTGGAAAACCCTGGCTTGGTGTCTGCCAAAGGATTTCCAGGCACACCAAACCACGTGTGAAGCTGTTAATGTGAGCTGGGTTAATAATCTGATTTATTGGCCCCTGGATCTGAAGAGTCCCAGCAGAACAAGTGGAATATAAAAAAAATATTGTGGGGACAAAAAAAATAAAATCAGGTGTCCTTCTGCTTTTGTAAATAAGATTCTGCTTGCAGTTAAAAAAAAAAGAGAATATAATTAATAAAGATTTTTTTTCCTGCTTTATCTGATCCCGGCAGAATTGATGGTCGGAGCAGCACCACAGTCTTCTGTAAACCACGTGTTGGGGACTCACCATCTGAGAGCTCCTTCTGCTCCTCTTCTCTTTTGTTTTGTTCAGAGCTTTGGGTGAACCACGTGGGCTGAGACATTACGGCTTTTCAATAGCTCACCAAATATATTTAGAATGCTTAATTGAGGCTTAACCTTTATTTTGTTCAATAAACGTATTCTCCATCTAACAGCTCCAAACAAGAAAATAACTTTGTTGAGGTTTTACATTTTGCCAGAATTGTTTCCCTCTAAAGACAGAGAAAATGAAGCCTCTACAATAAATTGATGGAACAGGGAAGCAACAGAGGAAAAAATAATTTTGATGATTTCTTCTTTGCACTGCAATTATATCCAGCACACTTGACAATGGAATAAACAAATAGTACAAATGAAGCCATTAATTTCCTTTCTATCTACACAATTTTAATTAGAATCATTTAATTAGTCTTGGCTACAATTTCTCAAGAAGATTGCACAACACACATTTAAGCAAGTCTCCTGCACAAAGATATATTTATCATTGTTTATTAAGCACAACAAATAGCTATAACAGTTCTAGGTAGCCTGTGATAAATGCTGCTGTCAAAAACAATTCTTTATCACCAAATATATTTGAAAGCAAAGTTAGCCCCGTGTTCGTTAGTTATTAAGCTTTTGCTATTTTAATTGTTATAATAAATATAATGACATATTTAATGTATTCACTAACTTTTTATGACATGTCATGTTTTGTGGCTGGCAATAAATGTCCCTGTGCCTTGAAGTAATTTTTCCCTCTTTGGTTTCCCAGAGGTTTTGCTCTAGAAAAACAACCTTTTCAAGGGGCAACATGAGATGGCAGAACATTGCTCAGGAAGGGACTTTGGGCTCATCTTCAGAGGTCCCCTAATTTACCCCCTCGTGCCCTCCTCCCCACTGCTGGTGGTGTTTGGTGCAGAACCAGCTCCAAGAACCTCCAGCTCTAAGGTCTCAAAGGCTGCTGATGGTCCTCCAAAACTTGTGTAATACTCCTTGTCTTACCCAAATCTTCCTTTCAGTTTAAGGCAACTATTCCATGTGGCAGAGAGGGATAAGCCATCCACCCTTCCCTGTTTCTGTGTCTCACTTTAGTCCTCTCCAGCCTCCACAAAGTGCTTCATTTTCCAGCGCTTCCTTCCTCTCAAGGGTGAGGTGGGTGAGATTTTGCCATTTCTTCCCAATGCAGGAATTCTCCAGTGAAAATACCAATAGGATGAGCGATCAGGACAACAGGAAAAGAAGCCATGAATTATTTCCACAGATGTCCATATCAGCAGTGTTGGACACGTTGATCTCGGAGAGCTTTTCCAACCTTAATGAGTCTGTGATTCTGGGAGTCTATAACTCAACCATTGTCACAACTGAGAACATGTTAAGGGAATATATTTTTTTTCTGTTCTCAGTCACAAGCAGAAGTGGGAAAACAGTCACAACAAATAGTTTGTCAGCTGAAATCCTGCCTTTCATTCGTCGCATGAGCTGCCCAAAAACCTGACAGCTCTCTCGGCTGTATTTTCCACTTAACGTTATCTCCTGAAAACTTTGAGTTAATATTTCTTGGCTTCTGCCTCACTTACAGGCACCACTCCCAAGTCTGCATTACTAAGGGTAACAACAGCCTAATTGTTTGGTTTTGGTTTTTTTGTCCAAAAGAAATCCTGGTAGTTTTCTGGGTTTTTCAGGTACCACTGGTGATAAGGTTGTTAATGACCATGCAGGGAAAGGAGAACTGCTCCATAAACATTCCTGTCTACTCCTTTCCAAAGAAATACAAGGATGAAGTACTTAGGAGTCATCCAGTAACTACAGAGGATGTTAACCAACACCTCTAAACACAAATATTTCAATATTAACAGCCCTGATCCCATCTGCAGAGAATGACCCCTGCAGCCAGTGGAGGTTGCTTGGGAGGAAGTTGGGTTTGGTCCATGACCAAGAACCAGAGAAATTCCACCAGAACAGAAGAGCTGTTGGTGTTGGTGTTGTGTCTGAGCTCCAGACACGCAGCCAGCACAACCTGGGGCCACTGAGTCACTTCCCCCGACCTCAGCCCTGGGCAGATAAGGGGATTGAAGCTGATATAAGGCTCCAGCTGAAGAACCGAAGGTGGGAATGTGATTGTCATTGCACATGATGCCGTGAAACAGGTCGTGTCAACCAACCAACGCTGACTTTGTCTCCCTCGTAACGTCACCAACATGTGCAGCTCTGACATCCTCTGACTTTTCTGTGGTATTTGACTCAGCCTTGGGAATACTGCGATTAAAAATGAGAATTATTCAATAGCAATAAAACAGAGGTTAAATCTATTAAAAATGGGCAAGCTAATGGATCTGAAACGTAGCCACCAGAGGGAATCATAATTAAGTGCAGGGCTGGTATTTGCTGGTATCTGCTTGCTGCTATTAATCATCTCCAGTAATGATTGGCTTGTAAAAGTTTCAAATGACATGGAGATTGATGTGAAGGTAAATAATTATGAGAGCAGAGAAATAATAAAGAGCATCCTGGACCCCTCACTAACCTTCTTCCTTCAGAAGAACGTTTAGTACAGTCAGATTCAAAAATACGTTTAGAAAAGAAGAATGAGGCCATATATGCTAAATTTAGGTTGGTACCTTGGAATTTATCCCATCAGAAATTATTTCATTTTCCATACAGCAGAGGAAGAGCAGCTCTGAGAGGAGGAACCAGCAAAGAGAGTTCCAGGATCCTCACAGCCACCTGCAGCAGTGCAGGAGGGTTGGAAATCCGTGCTGATTTCTCCTGGGGTATAACAGTGCTGGGGAAAATAACTGGGGAAAAAAGCAGAAATTCAGTGGAGGGAGTAAATGTCTCTCCATGGAAAATCCAGGGTTTGATTTGTTTCCTATTCAAAGGGGGCTCCACCAGGACCAGAAGCTGTTCCCCACCACAGAGGACACGCCTCATGCACCAGGCAGCCCTCACAGGGGACAGCTCCATCTTCCCAGGAAGATCCCGAATGGAAGAGACATCAAAGGGGAAGCTGAAGAAAGATTCGTTCAAACCAGAAACAGGAAAAGTGTTTTTAAGACTGAGATTTTTTTCTTTTTTTGGGAAAGGCTGGGAGGATTGTCCTTCCCCACCTGCTGATACCTGCGGATGCCTTTTGGAAATCACTCCTTGACCAGCAGGGACTATTTCAGGGGAATGCTGGGCGCAGCAATAACATTTAAAAGAGATGCCAAGGCCCTCAGAACGAAACCTTTATGAATCAATATTAATTACTCCTCTGTAATATTGCTTTAATACATTAATTACTTCACTGCAGTACCACCTTAATAATCACAGCCAGTGATTCCAGTTGTATTTGAAGGCTTGTTGTGTTGATTTGTGAGCAACCAAATACGAAAAACTGAGACTGTGACCCAAATGCAACAGGGCTGGGTTTAAAAGCCCCAAAAGATGCAGTTCTACCAATCCCTGTCTCACTCTGAGGAAGTTTTCCCCTGTGCATTTTTAATTTTCTTCTTTTTATTGTATTCATGAGTCTCAAAGGGGGGGTGCCTCCTTTCTGTTCCTTTTTCTGGACCTGTCCACACGTTTTCTCTTTCTCCATCTGTATGTAATTCCACTTTTTGTCATGAATCAGTGTATTTTGATGAGTCTATGTTTTATATATAGATATAAAAATATGCCATATATATTTTATATATCTATATTCTTAATGAAATCATGCCAGAGAGAAATTCTTCTTGCCACTGCTGTGGTGTTTCTCTATTTGCAGCCCTAAATTCTACAGTCATTTTTTGCTACAAAAACACACCTGCATTTCCATGTTATTGATTCTTGAGTTTTTTAGGTTGGAAATATTAGGTAATAAAATCAGATGCAATGAGATGCTGGTGAAACTCATAAAACTGTTTGCAACTTCATAAATGTGGGGGTTTTTTATCATTGCATGTAATCAATCACCTTTTAATTCACACTACAGAAGACAATATTTCTGTCCAAAACAAGCAGAGTGAATGCTCAAAATATGATGGAAAAAAAAAGCAAGCGCTTCACCGCTTTCAAAATATCTTTGCAGTCTTTCATCTGATGTGCAAGTAAATATGAATAATAATAAAATAATTCAAGCTCACCTAACAATGTTCTGTGTTCTCTCTCTCCTTTTCACTTCTCACTGTATTTATGGATAACAAATTAGTTACAGCTTCATCCCATAGCTTTGCAAACTCTTAAGAACATTAAATATGAGGTTAAACCAGGAGCAGCCTTGAGTTCAGTGCCTTTAAGAGCAATGATAACCGTGCACGAGATTTCCGTGTGCTCTTATTAAAACGATGAGCAGCTTTTATTCAGCAGAGCCATCCAAAGAGCTTGGCTGGAACTCCTCCCGCCAGCAAACACTCACCTGAACAAGAGCCTGCAGCAGCTGCTCGAGCTACTGCAAATAAACCCAGCTTTTGTGGAGAGCAGGAGCCATTCAGTGGGAATTATGAATGACAGTGGACTTCAGGATCCGTTCTCTGTCACCACATGGGATGCTCAGAGGTTTTTTTCCCCTTTAACTTCTGTAGCATCAAATAAGTTCTGCTCTATGTCTTGATTTACCACTAAAGTTAAGTGTCAGATTTTAGGCAAATAAAAATGATTAAAATATGACAGCTGGTAAATTATGCTAACACCTGGTAACAAATCATTCTTGACAGTTCAGTAGTACACGTCTTAAAGTAGGGCTATTAATATTATAAACAGTGAACTGCAAAAAAAATCGCAGTACTTCACTAACACACTCAGTTTGTCTTAATGTGGAAAAATGTCATGCCTTATTCCCTGGGATTGAAGAAAATTGGAGATGAAGAACTGCAAACACACAAATACTCCTAAGTAACATTGGTGTAGTGGTTCAGAACCAGCAGAAAATGAGATTTTAGCTGTGGGATGACATTCAGCCTATTCCTTGTGCTGTTAATTCAGTTAATGTTCCATTTATTGGTGGAGGTTTCCATGTCTGGAAGTATTTAGGTGACATTTGATATTCATTTCATCAAGTTCTTTGTGACCTGCTGTGAATTACAGAATCATTTAGGTTGGGAAAGGCCTCTGGGATCAGAGACCAACCCTTGAGCAACCAGCACCTTATCTGTATGAAGTCTTGGATTATCTTGAATAAGTAAGAGTGACCACAACGGTTTTTGGGAGATCACACTCCTTATTGGTATCCCAAGGGAGTCTTTGCAGGTGAATCCATTTTAATGAATACATTGAAACACTTTTAAGCCCATTAATTGTCTCGTTTCTTTGTCTAATGATGACATAGCACAAGGCTGTCTAAACACACCTTCAAAGGACTTCAGACCATGGATTTTGTGATTTTTGGCTAATTATTTACCAAGAGGATCATGACAATTTAAAGACAATGGAAACGTGTCTGCAGGCACCGAGGTCCATCCTGGAGGACTGGAGGACACAGAGACACCAACTCCTTTCCACTCCTCCCCCTTTCTCTCTAACTCACTTTTGAGACTCTTAAACTGAACTTTGGCTTAAAATGCGGCCGAACCAACCCTGTCCCAAAGTTCACGTGGGATCAATGAGGGGCCATACGTGCTTCCATCCTACCCCTTGACACACAAAGAAGTCTTCAGATGAGTATTAAAATGTGAAAATACATGAGACAGAATCACATAATCTCTCTGCATGATGGGGAAGACTGATTAATGTAACATTAATACGCTTTCAAAGACGTCATCAGGCAGAAATCCCACAATCACAAATTGATTTCATATTATTTGTTACTTTTCATGTTGCCTTTCTGGTTTTCTTTTGCCATGTGGCAGAGGAATAATTATTTCTCTATTATCCAGGTGGCTGTGCACAGTTTGAGGGACTAAAAATAAACTATGGCTTTACTGATACATTTTTTGACTGATACGTTTTTTGACTTTGTCATAGATAATTTATGGAATAATTTTACACTTCTGCAACACCCAGCTCACAATTCACAGTCCAATCCATGAGGTGTCATTTGCAATTTGCAGTGGGTTCTTAATGAAATTCTTTGGATCTTACCTTCTAAATGTTTCATTTTATGCTTGGCCAGAAGAGTGAAAGTGTGTTCATATACATTTATACATTGTAAATGGAAATAAAGCGATGATCTGGCTCATCTTTCTAATCTATTTATCCTCCCAACTCCCCCAGTGTTACAAGGAATTTTATCATCTGCATTACATGGGGAGAGAAGGAAGAAACGAGGAACAAATCCGACCCGTTCAAGGTCACAAAACGGATGGGTGGGAAGCAGGGAGCTGAATCCACATAGAATCGTGGAATATCCTGAGTTGGGAGAGACCACAGGGATCCTCAATTCCAACTCCTGGACGGACAACCCCAAAAATCCCACCACGTGCCTGAGAGTGATGCCCAAACCCTCCTTAAGCTCTGTCAGTTCTGAGCCTTCCACCCTCTCAGCTGGGCTGGGCTCCTTCCTCCCCGGCTCATCCTCCCTCTCCCTCCAGTTTAAATTAACTCAGTGACTCATTAACTAGGACACAAATGAATGCTGAGGCTTAGTTAAATTCGGTGTAAGTCACCTGGAGGAGCAGAATCACAACAGGTAAGAGCTGAACACGCGGCCCTTGGGGACGCCCCGGCCAAAGCAGATCCTGCTCCGCTCACACAAGGCGAAGGAATTTTAATTACTGGCAGATTATTCGACTTTCTCCGTGCTGTGTCCCTTCCTGCTGGCTACTGCCCAAGGAGGATGCTGATAAATTGGAATGGGATCAGATACGGACCGCGGAAGGATGAAAGGATTGGAAACGTGCCCTCGAGTGCAGAGACAGGGAGCTAATTGAGCTGTTGTTTTTTTGCCTTGGTGAAGCAAAGATCAAGGGCTAAGCTTTGTCTGTGAGCATCTTTCCGGAGAAGGGAAATTCTAAACAACACCCCGTCAGTCCAGCCAGGGTACAACCAGGTGAAATAGCCTGAAATTCAATCTGAACATTCAAGATTTACGAGTAATCTTTACGATAGTTTTCAAGGGGCAACGGCAGGTTCTCCATCCCTAGAAGTTCAGACACTTCAGATCTCAGTAATACCTCTGACAAACTGTTTTTCATGCTAATTCTTCCTTCACTTTGGAATTCATTGTGTACAGAAGGCAACAAAGAAAATAAATTGAAAAATCCTGCGTGTCAAAATTACAGATGCAAATTAATGGATTGGAATTTGTTCGATGTAATTACAGAACAATTTAATTTTTTTAACCCCACCTGGGGACTCAAAAAAACCCCCAATTACTACAGAAGTGAACACGTTTTACAGGTTTCCCACCATCTGTGCTACAGGTGTCTCCTGCAGCAGACACCCAGCTCCAACAGCTGTTCCAGGACACCCAGTGGAATGTTCTTCAGGGCTTCTCCAGGGCTTTCCTCACCTGTGTGCAGAGCACGGGGAGCTGTGGGCAGTGCTGGCCAGGGAGGGAGCAAACCTTTCACCTCTTATTGACCTACAGCTCTCACTGGAACGACACAAACCCTCTCTCCTTCCAGAGTTTGGCTGCTTCTGGATGAGTGGTGGCTTTAAACTCAAAGAAAGCGGGTTTAAATGGGATATTGGGAAAGAATCCTTCCCTGGGAGGGTGGGCAGGCCCTGGCACAGGCTGCCCAGAGAAGCTGTGGCTGCCCCTGCATCCCTGGAAGTGTCCAAGGCCAGGCTGGACGGGGCTTGGAGCCACCTGGGCTGGTGGAAGGTGTCCCTGCCCATGGCAGGGGTGGGATGGGTTGGGCTTTAAGGTCCCTTCAACCCAACCCAATGTGTTTTTTGATGATCTTGCCGAGGTGTGGGCAATTTGGGTGCCCCTCTGCCCACGTGCAGCGCCTCCCCAGGCAGCAGAGCTGAGGGGCAGGTCATTCAATAAAGAAGCTTTTACACTGAAATCTGTTTCCATGTTGGTCTGATTAAGCTCCCATTTGTTGACCTTCTGGTTTTGGTTCAAAGCTCAAGCGGATTTTAGCTCCAAGTTAAGAGTCCTTCATTGTAAAGAGCTGTTGAAACTCCAAAAAGACTCCTCTGGGGGCTGATTTCTGTCCATTAGTTTTCTGAAATATGATGATTTATGAATCCCTGATATTGTGTTGCTGGATGGGCATGTTTAGCAAATTGCACGTGAAAACAGAGCAGCCTCTTTCGGATCAAATTGATGGGGAAAATAATGCTTCAAGGTGATCAAAAAGGCAGGAAAATAATGCTTGCTTCAAGATCTATATTGTGCATTTGTGTATATATATATATATATATATATCTCACAGTGCACACCATATTTTCCAAAAAATTAGGGAGAAGATTAAATATGGATTTTTAATGGGTGCATATTTACAGTCAAAGCCATTTCTCTTTCTCAAATGCATCAATGTGCAAATATAATCAAAGGAACATGGAGAAGGCTATATTTGAAAAAAGAAGCTTTTCGTAATACTTTGCATTCCTAAACTTTGTGTGTTTTTACTGTAATTCATTTTCTCCCCTCGGTTCTGAACAGTCAAGCATTCGGGAGTGTTTTGTTTCATAAATTTATCGTGACAACTTTCAGTAAATTGTCTGAAGAAGACAATAAAATTGCGTCCTTTGGATGGCTGTGTGAGTGGATCAATGTTCTATTTTCCAGTGTTATGATAATGAGTTAATTTTAAAGATGTATTGAGTGATTTGGTGTTAATTCTGGCATTAAAATTTACCTCATGTCTGGACAACAGTGCAGTTTGCTCCAGCGCTTAGGATGGAAGGTATGGGATTGCAAATGGGATTTCTGGGGTGGAATTCAGCTCACCTACTTATGCCCAAAAGCGTTGAGCTGGTTGGCTCAGCTCTCATCAGCTGAAAGCAGTGGGTGCTGCCAGGACGGGTGTCCCCTGAGACAGGGGGACACTGGGAGGGCTCGGGGTGCTCTGTAGGACTCACCCCAAACCACCTCCCTGTTCTGCTGGAGCTCCTCTGCCCGCTCGTCCCCGAGCTCCCTGCAGGGAAAAGGAAATGATATCTCCAGATCATTTCAGGAATGGAAATGCTCCATGAGATGATAAGGAAATGCTGCCGGAGAGCTCTGAGGAGCAGCTGCACCCCCTTCCTGCTGCCCCAGCGAGGTGGGGACAGGATGGCACCCCGTCACCTCTGCTGCTCCTCCTGCCTCGGGCCCACAGAGGGGCTCTCTGAAGAAGAGAAAGTTGAAGGGGCTCTTCCACTTCTCAAACCTTCTGGTGTGCACCTCAACTGCAGGGCAGAGACCCCTCGCTCCTCAAGGGAGGCTGAACACGGTCACACAGACACAGGAGGGACAAGCACTCCCTTGCGGTGGTCTTGGATGTGGATAACTATTTTTCCCAAGGCAGTTTGGAACAGGAATTGAGTGTTGGACAGAGCAGTTTCCTGCAGGGAAGAGTGGAGGGAGCTCTGACTGTTGACTGTTGTCTCTGACTGTTGTCTCTGACTGTTGTCAGCCGAGGCTGAAACTGGGGAACACTTTGTCACGAGCTTTCTCACCCAGGCTCTTACTAATTCCTTTCACACAATTTTCATGGATTTAAATTGTCTCTTTTCACAGCATTTCAAGGTGTCTTTTCCTTTTCCCCCCTTCTTTTTGCAAGAACAGTTTTCGCCACACCTCCATCCACAGCTGCTGAAGGCAAACCCCTTACCTGTGCTGCATATTCAGGAGTGGCCCATGAATAGACATGCCAGGGTATCGGGAAAGGCCACGGACACACATCCCTGTGGAAACACTGCTGATGGAAAGCCCAGGAACGGCGAGGAGACACCAGCCAGCTACGCCACATGATGGGAAGATCCATTGCATTCTACTTTATCTAAGTGCAAAATTGGCTACTTTCACAGGGAAGAGGCAAAAAGGGGGGAAAAAAATTGTCAAAGCCATCCCTGAAAGCCTTTGAGTGTTCACAGCCCCTTCCCACCTCTGAGCAGCCAGACCTAAAGACCCTGAGCTGGTGGTGCAGGTCTCCAGAGGGCAGGAGGGGCTGGCAGCTGGCTCTTACCATCACTGTCACCTGTGTGGGTAGACTTCAGCTGGCCTGAAGTCTCTGTGGAATAGATGGACTATGCTGGGATCCTTCTGCACACGTCAGGGTGAGATGCACGGAAGGAAAGCTGTAACACCTGGAACAGAAATCTGGTTTCTGAAGTGATGAGTCATGTTTTCTGACATGCGTGGTTTGTGTGTCCAATTAGGAATTATTTATGTCTAGAGAAACCAATGGTCCTTGGCCATGTGTCCAGACTCAGGTCTATAAGAATCGCAGCCTCTGATACAATAAAGTTCCTGTTCCTGTTTTCGGAACAAGGCGATGTCGTTTCTTTGACCTGCCTCTAATTTTACAACGACAGTCACCAAGAAGTTTTCCCCTCCTGTACGGAATTCCCACTAGTCCGGGCGCTCGTGGCCATGAGAAAACATTTCAGTGCGAGATGTAAGAGGGTATTTTTAAATCACGCAGCAAACAGCCAGGGAGAGCGTCCAAGAGCTCTCAGCTCCTTTCCCTGCATGTGCCAGAACCGAAGGTCACACAATAAAAAGCATTACGTTGCCAAACTCCACACAGCCAAAGCAGGAAAGCAGGTGAATTGCACCCTGATAAATATATTTGACCCTTGCACGACTCGTTTTTACCTTATTGCTCTGGGGAGGCCGAGCTGAAAAGGAATAAAAGCAGGGATTGCCGTTTCCAGGGCGCTCGGTGTCCTGCCCGGAGTGCTGGGCGAGGGCAATTTTCTCCTCTGGGAGGGGAAAGGAGGCCAGTGGTGGCACTGCCTGGCACTGTCACTGATAACCAGCGGAGAATAATGCCCTGTGAACACCCCCAGTCCCGCTCGGTGCAGCCCAGAGCCAGCACAGAGGACAGGCGGGTTCCCTGCCCCTCTCCTGCAGGAGCTGCAGCATTTCCCAGCCTTCCCATTAGGAAGGAACCAGGGGCATTATCAGAGCCATAAAGGCTCCTTTGGCCACAGAATCACGGGGGGAAAGGACAAAGGGGGGCTGTGGCAGAGAAGAAAAATCTGCTTCTTTAGGCTTGATGTTTACTGTGTGCTGCTGTTCCAGTGGTGACTGCAACACGAGGGAGCTCCTGGGGCAGAGCGAGCCCAGGGATGCTCCACAAAGCTTCCAGGAGGATTGGTGGGCCTGGGACCCCAGAGTGGGGACCAGCAATCCTGGATGCAGGTTTGGTGAATGAATAAAATGGGGGTTACATGATGTTTAAATTGCCTCCGCTTTTAAATAATCTGCAAACCAGGTCTTAAAGTGTGTCTTTTAATTCCAAACTGAAATTTGTTGGGAATATCTGCTTTCTTCCCTTCTTTTCCTAATTCCCCCTCCTCTGTTTTTCTGAGATCCTTTTAAAAGAAAGGATTATATTTGACAGGTTGTTTAAATCCCCTTCCTCAGTTAGGGTCAACAGAGGCAACAATTATACCTGAGGATCTATTCTAAGTTTTAAACAAGCTGTTTAGATTATTATATTCACATGTTAATACCCAGCTCTTTCAAGGTGTTGAGAAAATAATAATTAGTTTCTGTTAAAAATCAGAAATTAGGAAGAGTTGTCTGATATAATTGGGCAACATTAATGTGGTTTATAACTTATACTGACATTTCCATGCAATAGTGGTGCTCTCTGGTGTGGGGATTGTGGACACGGAAGAGATTTTTAGTGCTCTGAGGTTGTGGAGGATATTTTTATACCACTTCCATTTGGAGTATTTAAAAGTCAAGATATTGAAATGCCTAATTGGATGCTCTGATTAGCCCTGGATGGCATCTGATTTCATATTGATACAAATCTGAGGAAGCCCTCCTGTTGTCCTCAGGAATAAACCCACAGAAGAGCAAAGAGGGAGCAGATCCAGACCCTTTCCACTCTTGCCCGGGGAAATCCCAGCCAGCCAGAAGCACATTGTTTTCCCACTGGCTCCAAGGACAAGCAGGATTATAACAGGGAAGGGATTTCAAGGGACGGTCCCTCTCACTGTGACTCCTTTGCTTCTCCTTTGCCCAAAGCAGCACCTGGCAGCCCCAGGGCTCTGGGTTGTGCCACCCGAGACAGCCCTCGGGGGTGGTTCCACCTCACCCGGCAGGATTTCATCCTCGTGTTTGCTTCCCAACTGCCCTCCAATGCTAATTGCAAAACGTATTTATTATTAAGTAGGTATGAATTTTAAATAACTCTGGCGAACGTCCCAGCACATAAAACCTGGATTTCTTTCCATTCCTGCAGCCAGCCTTGGATGTTTATATTAATTTATTTCGCATTTTTGCATGTTTCTCACCCACAAGAGAAGAGAATATGATCACGTCCCACTTTACATATTCAGATGTACATGCAGGGATAATTAAAAAGTAAAAACTACTCAGTGAATTACTTATTGAATTATTTATTATGATTATTGTGGTAATATTTTACTGTAACTATTAAACACCGACATGTTTTCTTTAACCATAGGGTCTGGATTAGCATTTGCTGGAACAGTAGGAATACTTTAAACCCCGTGTATAATTCAGGCTAATCTCTGCCCTTCCCAATAGCATCATTTCAGAGAGTAAATGGGAATTTGGGGCCAGTTTTCGGGGAGCTGCCCAACCCCAGGGCACGTGTCAGCCCAAAGGTGGCTCGTGGCACTTTGCAGGCAGATGAGAGCTCGGCATGGTGGCTTTTGGATGCAACCAAAAGCCACATGGATGTTGTCAGAGGAGCAGCAGCTCCTGGATGGACTTTTTTTCTTTTTTTCCTTTCCACCCTGGGAGCAGCTGTGCCTGCCCAGATGGCTCCTGGTGGGCACAGGACACGGGCAGGGCCAGCCAAGAGCCCCTGGAAAGGACCCACGGCCCCAGCACGGCAGCACAAAGGGACCCTGCAGTGCTGGGGGATGCTCGGGGGTAGCAGGGAATGACAAACCCGGGCTGCAAACGAGGACGGAGAGGCAGAAAAGCAGTGCTGAGAGCTTTGCTGTGCAGAGCTGGTGCTGCCGATGGTGTTCCAGCCCAGGAAATCAATGAGCTAAGCAAAATGCTGTCTGGGACTGCTGTGGCTCTAGGAATGCTTCCAGATTTGAAGTCTGACACTCCATTGAGGCTTTTCATTTTCTTTCTTTTTTTTTTCTTTTTTTCTTTTTTTCCTTTTTTCCTTTTTTTTTTTTCCTTTTTTTCTTTTTTTTTTTTTTTTTCCTTTTCTTTCTCCCCTAAAATAAGCAGGAAATATTTAAATAAATGAGTGTCTTTTCTGGAAAGGCTGTTTGCTAAAGGTCTATAGAATACCCTGAGCTGGAAGGGACCCACAAGGATCATCCAGACCAACTCCTGGCCCTGCAGAGACACCCCAACAATCCCACCCTTATATCCCATTATCCAAATGCTCCTGGAGCTCTGGCAGCCCTGGTGCTGTGCCCACTGCCCTGGAGAGCCTGGGCAGTGCCCACCACCCTCTGGGGGAAGGACCTTGTCCTGAGATCCCACCTGACCCTGCCCTGGCACAGATGGGCAAGGGGATGGAACAAATTTTGTGACCTTAAGCAGCAGAACAGCAGAACAGCCGTTTTGTGAAGGACAGAAGATGAAACATCATTTTGAAAAGTGAGATTATGTAAAAAGATCAATATAATCCCCAAGGAAGCAGCAGAGAGGAACAACCAGGCAGCCCCTCTGGCTATTTACTCACGCTGAGGAGAACCTCGCTCAGTGACAACCAGGCACCTCCAGCACGAGTCAGATGGCGGGTCTGGCTCTGGTCGTGTTAAAAATGACAAATATAGGATGATTATTGCTGCTCTGATCCAAACCAGTGGATCCCTGATGGAATCCGAGGCGCAGATCCCTGGTGGGGTGGGGTGAAGCTGCAGGTGGAGGGCAGGGCTCTCAAACTAAGACTCAGGGCTGTGTTTGATAGCCAAGGACTAGAGCAGAAACAGCCCATGAGGAAACCTGTGCAAGTCATGACTACCATCCTTCAAAGTGCTGAAATTGCCTTTTTTTTTTTTTTTTTTTTTGTGTTTTTTGTAACACTTTTTGGCAGAACTTGGAGTAATTAATAACAGTAAAAGCCCACAGTCCAGCTCGCTCCCTCCCAGGCAGCAGATGCAAGCGTGGCCATTAATGTAATTAAGCAAATACCAGCAAAAATAGGAAACCTCAACAAAACCCCAACATTTCTTAATAGCTCCAGATCAAGCAGTAATTGCTGGAATGTCTTCAAACTGTAGGTCATTACGGAGAATTCAAAGTACCCAACTCAATCTACAAGGTTTTAAAGCCACACATCCAATCCTTAGTATTGGAAAAGCCCTCTGAGACCACTGAGTCCAACAATTAACCTACAAGTGCCACCAAACCGTGTCCCTGAACACCACCTACATGGTTTGGGAACCTTCCAGGACGGTGACTCCACCACTGCTCTGCTCCAGTTCCAGACCACTCTTTCAGTGAAGGATTTTGCCCTAATATCCAACCTGAACCTCCCCTGGTGCAACTTGAGCCAGCGATGAGAGCAATATTAGCGGAGCAGGACACGATGGAAAATGGGATGAGGGCGTTTGAATTTCACAGGAGCACTTGGTACCAAAATCCTCATGTGAAACGGCATTTTATTCCTCAGTTTTGATCACTCTGTCTCGCTCATCATTAGCATTTCCTTCCCTGCCAGAGGTTCCTACATATGTAGCTACCTCGTTAGTACACATAAATACCTGGAATTATTACCAATCTGCAGCACCTTTTGTTTGATCTTTAATGTTTTATTTCTTTTCTCCCTGTGCACACTCTGACAAGTTTTTCTAGTTAGCCCAGGAGAGTTTCCCCAGCACACTCCTGCTTTTTTATGCTTTCATCTTTTCTCTTAATCTGGTTTATCTATATTCCTCTTCCTTTAGCCTTGTTATTTATGTTCCACAGGCTGGATATTTACTTCAGGGATAAGTCATCCCTGGGGTTTTTTTTCTAGAAAACATACTTCTCTTTTATTAAAAAAACCATCCTGTCAAAGGTTGCAGTACCATAACTCAGAGAAACCAAATTCTTTCCATTTCCTATAAAGCCTACATTTTAATTAGATGATGTTTTCTTTTTATATTGTCAGAGAATAAAGTTTAAGACAATATTCTTCAATACTTTATGCTTTCAATAAATTATTTATACCAAGGTATATCCTAAGCTACACTGGCTGCTTACTTTTCAAGGGCAAGGACTCCGCAGAAGGAGAACAGTATCCATAAATATTCCAAAAAAAGATATATTTAAAGGAAACAAATGCAAAGGAAGCTGTTACAAGCAGAACTTTGGAAACCAGATTCCAAAAACTGTATGATAATTTTGATCACTATCAGACTTGAAGTGGATATCTGGGTCATGTTTACAGCAGCATTTTCTCTCTGTAGACTTAAGAGTTTTATGGGGAAAAAATGTGAAAAAATGGATTAAGATACGAAAACCTGAGAAGTATTAATGTCCTGAGCAGGTTTCCCAAGGAGCTGCAAAGTGCATGGGCTTGGTCAAAGAATTAAAGGAGTGTGTGCGCCCAGTCACACAAGGCCAAAATCCGCCTGCACTTCTCTGAATGTTCTAATTTTCCACCACTTCAAGAAGGCTTTTCCAAAAACTAAACAGATACTGTGAACTCCTTAACCTGACCTGTAAAGGCCAAACTATTGAAGCCCAAAGTTTAGGCTTCGGACCAGTGGAAACAATTATAAAACAATTAAGAAAAAGGAATCAGCTGCAGCAGTGATCTGCCCTGTTCATGGATTAACAATTCCCCTTCCTATTCAGAGACGCAACGCTTTGAAACCAACATTTTGACCCAGTTTTTGCAGGCTGCTCCTGCAACCTCTGATGTTGAATTAAAACCCTTCTGTTTGATGTTTAGTGAACGAGGTAGCGCAACATTTCCTCTCCGAGATGTATTTAAATTGGGGTAAATCTCCCTTGTTTTCAGTGCTGCTGTAAAAATTCAGTATGTAATTACAACTTGAGACATTCTTAATATTCGCATTAGTAAGTAATGGATTTTTATCAATTACTGTGTGGTTCCAGTGCCTATAACCCCCAGCCTTGCTGGAAGCCCTTGCCCATGCCAGTGTGGGCACTGCACAACTCTTGGTACCTCCTCCTGCTCTTTGGTTTGCTCTCTAAGACAGTTCTTCAAAGGCAATGCAGATTTGTTGACTTTCCACATCAGTTTAAGAGTTCCTGGTTTAAATTTCAGATTCAGTAGTTTTGTCATCACCAGGTGCAATTAGAAATGAAAGAAATCCTTCAGCTCTAGGAGGGAGGACGACAGTGTGGAGGAGCTGATTGCAGAGGATGGGTGTCATTTGCCTTTGGTTTGTACTATGAATTAAAGAACGACTTTAATAAGAAGTCATTCAAGAAACATCATAAAAATGAGAGTTTATCCCAGCCTTACATCATCCTGCAGCATTAAGGCTCTGCATAGTAAAATGATTAGTTCATGTTGCTCACTGATTCTCATCAAATCAGTAATTCACATACAAATATAGCTCTATGTGAATTTTTTTGCAAGGGTAACAACACTTTTTATGGTAAAGTGTTGCTTTTATTGATGCACATTTGCTCCCTGACTTCTCTGAGCATCTGGGAACAGATTTAAGAACTTCTCTCTTCAAACAGAGACAAAAATGAAGTGCCTTATAAATATTATGCATTAGCTTTGATTCCTTGGGTCAAAACCAATATACAGTGGGTACATATTCTCTCTGTATAATTATATATAATATTACTAATATAATATATGCTTGTGGGTTATGAACTCTGCACCTCCAAAAAGGAACCGGAGGAAATACGTCCTCCTGGGGAGCAGAATCATTCTGTCAGTACTTGTATCACTTCTCTAGACATGTGTGACATGATGAATGGGCATTTGCTCAGCTAAACCCAGATATTCCACAGTGAGGAGATGGTTTGAATGCTGCAGCTGTGATATATAAACACTTAGACATCCTGTGCATCTGCAGCCCCAGCGCCAGCTGAAATCAGTCGAAAGCTCTGCCAGACTAATCCCATTCCGAACAGAATTTACCATCTTATTCCCTGATTTTTGGACTCATTAAAAAGCAAGCCCAACACAAGTTTACATGGAGAAAAGTTATCAGAGAGAAATCCACTGCTAAAAGCTGCGTATCCTTTTTATCAGTTCAATCACACGTTCCATCCGAGTTTTATTGCAGTCAGCAGCGTGATGTACCAACTGATGGAGCCTCAGGACGCAGAGGATTAAGACTCTGGACACAAATATTAGAGAGAACACGTTTCATTTCTCTTTAAGGGGCAGTTCCAGCGTGTAGGACCGTGTGGGGTAAGGCATCGAGTGCGATGTCATGAACAACCTGGCAAAGGCACTGCAGAGCAAACCAGCTGCGAGGAGTCACCCTGCATTTGAGTGAGGCACTGAGTTCATGTTCTTCTGCACTCTGAACAGGCCAAACAAATCAACCCAGGGCAGAGCACTGTGCACACAGCTCAGGACAGTGCTCAGGACAGCGCAGTTCCCCGGTGCTAAGAGCACAACCAGCCCAAAAACCCGGGGTATTTATGCTGGTTGTCACTTGGAGGAGAAAACGTCAAGGTTGCTGCCCAAGGGAAAGAGCTTTGGGAATGAAGTTGGTCACTAAACCGGTGAACTCACAGGAGAGGAAGCAACAGACAGAAGTTCTACATCACGTACCTCTGTACGCCATGAGTTGCAAGGAGAGCCTGGTCTGATGCTCTCCTGACCTGCAGACCACGAAGCCGAGTGCCAAATCAACAGTGGCAGCCTCTCCAGACCTTCATGGTCCAAAGGGCAGTATCACCTTCAGATCCCTGGGAAAAGGGAATTTATGCTGCTCTTCCAGGTTCCTTCTACTTTGAAATGCCCCTGCCTGTGGCAGGGGTTGGAATGAGATATCTTTAAGGTCCCTTCCAACCCCAATTATTCTGCGATTCTGTGGCAGCATCACCGTGTCTCACACCCGTGGAGATGCTTAGTCAACAGATTCAAAAGCTTTGTGTGCAGCCAAAAACAGCTTTTTTGGGCCAAAAGAAAAGCAATGAGATAATCAAATTACTAGAAGGAATGAGAATGCTCATTCGCCTTTTGTATTGAAAAGCTGGGCTGTTGGAAACAGATCATATTAAATAAACACCTCTACATAACATTGTCATATATATGTATGTTTAATGAATACTTGTGGACAGATATATAGATAGATAGATCTGCATACATTTGTGAATCACAGACATTTTCGTTCCACCTGTCACTGATCCTCACCTGGCTGTAATTACCTCAATTACCACATTATGCCCTCTACCTTCATCTCATTGGGAGGAGTCCAGAGCTAGCACAGGTGATTTGGATTCCCTTCAATTTGGTCAAATCTCACCCACCTGGGGGCTGAAACGATTTCTATTTATTTGGGTATTTATTTAAGGCAGGTGCAGTTGGTGCTCTGGTTGCCTCCGTGGAAGCAGCAGTGGGCTGGGGCTGACTCGGGAAGCACTTGGAAGGCAAGGTAGGGATGAGTTTTGTATGTATTTTTTTTTGGGGGGGGGGGGGGATTGGTTTTTTTGTTGTTTGTTTGGGTTTTTTTGTGTACTGTTGTTATTGAGACTGGAAAGTGGAGTTTGTGGCAGATACAGCCCTGCTGGAGGGCCAAGACTTGGGAACAATGGTTAAAATCCAGGTGTAATATGGAAAAAGGAGGGAGCTGGGGAGGTGTTGGTGTGTTTTGCTTGTTTTCTGCTGCAGTTATCCAAAGCTGCTGGAGCAGCCTGGGAAAAGGGGCTGGACCTGAGAGCTCCCTCCTTTCCATCTTTTCTTTCTGAAAACAAACCTATTGAAATACAAACTTTAAATAATCAAGAATCTCACCTTTCCTTGTGGGCTACAGTTTTAAGTTTTAACATCAGGCAAGTTCTTGCTCATTTACAACCCAGGGCAGACACTTTGCAGTGGTGTTTAAGCTTTCAGGGTTCCTGGAAACTACAGAGAGGACTTGGCTTGGAGGATCAGTACATATTTCATGCAGGGTGAATGGGTTTTTCTCTACTTGCAGGGTCTGCAATATGTGCAGACAGCATTATGGCGTGTAAGTGGGGTTAATAAATATCTTAATCTTCAAATATTTCAATTCAATTGACCAGTTCATTTCAAATAGGGGTGATGCTGCATTTTTTTGTGATGTGCAGGGATGGGTTGGTTTCCCTGTGGCGGTGTTGAATTGCTGTAGGAATTTGGAGTTCGAAATCCCCTGAAGTAAATGTGTAGTGTTATTTTTGACCCTAAGAATGGGGTCAAAATAAGATAAATTATATTTGCAAGCAAGCTTTTTTCTTAGGCTTGAGGTACAGAGGAATAAACTCCAAAGATTAGGGCATGGCTATTTCTGCTGCTACTGCAAAGTCCTCATCTTTAATGAAGAGATTAATATTAAAGATACATTCTGGGGGGATGTTGTGTGTTTGTTTTGCTCTATTTGGTGACTTTACCAAAATGAGGAAGAGAGGGGCATAAAACTTTTCTCAGCTTGTTGTATCAAAGATTCCTCTCCTGTATCACTTCGAATTCCATGTGGCCAGCACAGCAGGGACTTTTTTATGGAAATTGCAGGAAAACAACAGCATAATCCCTAAAAACCATCCAATACTGGTATTTTCCTCCTTACAGACAAGGAGCATTGACATAGAAATGCTTGCGTGGTTGCTCTTCTTGCTTTTTGGGGACTGTCATAGCCCAGGCCGTGTCCCTCTGTGAGATGAAGCAGTTGGGGGATCCCATGGGAGACTTTGGTCAGCACAACATCCTGCAGGAACATCAGGAAAACTTCCCTGCGAACAGTTTGGAGTTCTCATTTGAAACACGAGAGTGAATCACTCAGGAGTGTATTGTCTCTGTTTGCAGGACTCTAAATGTCTATCAGTTGGTACTTTGTGCTTTAAATACAGTTCTTGTTGTTTCTGTGACGTTCACAATGAAACAAAAGGGTAACTACAGGATGTGTTTGAGTCAACAGTGTGAGTGAGTTCCCAAGGGATGGGGGTGGGCGTTGTGCTCATCTGAGCGGTCCCAAATTGGCTGCAAATTACAGGCTCTCTCCTCTGCCAATTACCTGCTCAAACTTAATGGTCTTAACCTGTTCCTGGCTCATTTGACTGGATGATAGCTATTCAGATTCATCCCGGGGCTAATTGGGAAAGTGTAATCATTGACTTGCTACCTCTTACCTCACTTGTCAACTGCTCGCATCCCCATCAGGGGACTCCAGGGAATTCAAAAGCATGGGTTTTTTGTTGTGTTGGGGAGATGAGCCCAACACACGATCTCCCACCTTTAAACTCTCCTCCTCTGGGGTCTGTCTCTGTAGTCTCCGGGCTCTCCTTTATCCAGTTTCCATGTGTGCCAAGGATACCACTCCTGCAAAATTGGAAATGCTGGAGAATGGAAGTGTTACTGTTCTGCCCTTTAGCTTCAAGATGCTCCAAGCTGGCAGGAAAAGTGAAAACCTCCAGCTGATATTGCTGCAATACAACACAAGTTCCCAAGAATACCAGAAAATAAATATTCCATATGATCCCTCTGGTGTCTCAGATTTCTCCCCGCAGGTTGCAGGAACAGGGAAGGTGTGCAGGGATTAGGTGTCCAAGGAGAAGTCGGGAATGATTGTTTCTCCCAGGGCAGGGAAAAGAGCTAATCAGCTGCTCAAAAGCAAGGGGCCTCCAGCAAATAAAAGACCCACGAACTGTGACTGGTGAATTTAGATCGGCTCTTGATGGAAAACCGAACCTGTGCCTTTGTTGGTCAATCAGGTGTCCAGGCTCCAGCTACTCAACTCTCTTGATGCCCGGTGCTTTCAGTCCCACTTTACTGCCTCCCCAAAACCCTCTGCTCTCTGTCCCTGTGGTCCCACCGGTTTTTGAGCACACCTGTATGAAAAAAGCTCATTTTTTTCCAAACCAGGGGATCAGCAATGCTCTTGAGCAGGGAAGAGATGCTGCTGCATTAATTGGTGTCGATGGGTGAAGTTGCTGCCAGTGTTGCTGGAGGGATGGGAGCGGTTTCAGACTCTTTAGCCCGGCAAAATAACTTGAGAAGAATTAAATCAGAGAAACAAATTTGGTCTTGTAATGGGCTTTTGTGACATGTGCAGCTTTACATTTGCAAGAAGCTGCTTTTTGTCACTTAGTCTGCGGAGTTGTTTTCAGCTGATAAAACCACAACAGAGCCCTTTTATCACAGTAGGAAACTTCCCTTTCCCCTCAGATTTTGAGCAATAACAATTCTGGGGGGTAATAATTATTGCAGATGCACTGTACCATGTAAATGAATGTGTTGCTTTGGTGGCATTACTGCAAAAGCAGTGCTGATGGTGTACGCTCAGAATGAGCAAATTAATTAACCAAACTGTGAAATCAAATAAATCTCACAGCGGTGACCTCGGTGTCACCGAACAAAGCAAGACATTAGGTTGATGTGTAGTTGCTTTAGTTGAAGTCAAAGCAGAACTTGAGAGCTAACGTTGTCATTATTCTGCCTTAAAATAGACATTCAGGTTGGCGGGGCCATGCTGGCAGGGGGAGGTGGATGGTTGATGTCCATTTGGCTTTTCGTTTGGATCTGCTGAAACCAGGCTTATAAAGCAAATGCCACGGATGAAAATTTCATCGCTGAGCTGCATCGGGGCTAAAAATCCAGCCCTGTAGATCCCCCATTGATACCAGCATTGTGCAGTCTCTGCCCTACACAGCTCCCTGCGGCTGGCACCCATTTGGCCCCTTGGATGCTGAACTTGGGCATTGCCTTCAGTGCTGATGCCTTTGTCTCCTCCTCTCTGGGAGTTGGACATTCCAGAGGCTCTGAGGAGCCTCCATCATTTGGGATAACTGTATGCTCTTCCCCTTTCCTATGCTAAAAAACCCAAAAATCCTGATATTTGCAGCTTTTGGCATAGCAAAGAAAGGAAATTGGAGCGGAGTGTCCGGGCTCTGCAGGGCTGCAGATGTTGCCAGCTGGGGTGGTATCAACATCTGCTGGTGGGACAGGAATGCAGAGATGTTTTGCAAGGAAATGATTAGAGGGAGCTGGAACTCCTGAGTTTTTATGGTGTCACCTATGGCAGAGGGACTGCAAGATGAGTAAGGGGTTTTCATCAAAGTGTGTGTGTGGGGAATCATACAATGAGAGTTCCCGATCCAAGGAATCCTCCCAAACTCAACTCCCCTGTTCCTTCATTGACCTCCACCTTGTGTAACCCCCTGGGCTGGTGTCTCTGGTGTTGGTCATGGCTGTTCATTCTGCCCACCCCACAGACTAAGGGAGGTGTAAGCCCTGCCTGGGGGTATCCCTGTGCGAGCAGCAAAGGGATTCCTGAAGCTAGTTGTTAATTATTTGTATATCTTTTTTTCATGAGGAGGGAATTTTGGGGGGCTATTTTTCATTTTACAGCAGGTGATTAATGCTGGAGGTGTCCAAGGCCAGGTTGGACGGGGCTTGGAGCAGCCTGGGCTGGTGGAAGGTGTCCATGGCAGGGGTGGGACTGGATGGGCTTTGAGGTCCTTCCAACCCAAACAATTCTAAAACTTTAAATGTTACAAAAATGCGGAGTCTTTCAAAAGTGGAGCTCCAGTCCCCGGGGCTGATGGTTCCTATTGTTTCCCAAATTGCAGGTTGGCGCTGGGTGTGATCCAGGGGAGAATTTAGTTTAAACAAAACCCAATAGAGAACCCAGCAGGAGGCCAGTGCTTCCTTCTGTGTCCCATTAGGTTTGTAATATGGATACTTTAAGCACTGACTGTTTTTCCATTAGAGGAAAAATATTCCTTTTTAAGGAACCTGTTGGGGCTGAGTTTTCTCAGAGATTTAATTTGCACCACGTTTTCCCTAGAAAATAGCAGATCAGCTTTCTTGCAGAGGTTTTTTGATTTTTTTGACCATCCTGAAGGGGCTGTGGCTCCAGGATGGGGGCACTTATTGATGGCCCCATAACATTACAAATATCTCCCATAAAACATCTGCTAAAGGCCCTTTGCAGTTGTTTCCCAGAGCTGTTCGCTTTTCTCCTTTAATTCCTATTTCATACCAGTTCTCCAGTTTTTGGTTTCAAATCTGCCCACAGGACTCTTCAGAAAATAACAGCCTTGGGATTTTTCCCTTCGGATATATATTGTAAGAGGAATTTATTGCAACTAATAAATGAAGTTTCAGTGAAGTGCAGCTGACCCAACTCCTCTTTTAATTCTGCTGGTATAACTTGATTGAACAATTCCTGTCTTCCATCAGCACCACTAAGAGAAAAGCCAAGCTGGAGGGCTCTGAAATGTGGAGTAAACTGGTTGGAATCCTGCACAGGAAATTAGGATGTGGGAAGTCCCTCAAAGAATAATTCAGCCCATAATTTTGTTTCAATTCTACCCAAACCGTAACATTTGGAAGTGATTAACATTGAGTATTTTTGGGGTAAATCTTAATCTTTCAGGGTTTGATTTATGTAACATTGTACATATTAATACATTATTCAAACCAATATTTTAATATAAACTAATTGCCATAAATCAACACAAAAAAATTGTACTAAGGATATATTTTGACATGGCTTCACTAAATCAGGAAGCCATGCGTTTCTTCCTTGAAAATCTTTTAACTTCTTTGCTGCCGCTGCTAAACTACACATTTCAACCCAAATAAAATTCCTCAAAAGCCTGTGGACCAACTGGAATTTTAATGCTTCCTATTCAGAACCAAAACACACTTGAAGTACCACTCTCAGATTAGATAAATATACTATTGTTTACAGTTATGATAACCTTTAAGATGCTGAAAATGCCTTTAAAAAAGCTAATTACATGCTTTTATTTGCTGCTAGTAAAAACAGAAGAATAACAACCCAACTCATTTAATCCCTACTGTGATTTCCTCTGGGCTAATTAAAGTGTACTCAACTGATATCTTAACTGCACAGCCACAGGCAAGCCAAACATTTAAAGGGACAGGAATCCTGCGTTCATTCCTCTCTGGAATGGGCTGAGCTGCTCCAAAGGGGCCTTTGGGGACACCGAGAAGGGTCCCCTGGGGGCTGCCTTGGGGGGACACCAAGAGGGTCCCCAAGGGGCTGCCTTGGGACACAGAGAAGGGTCCCAGGGGGCTGTCCTGGGGGACACCAAGAGGGTCCCCAGGGGGCTGCCTTGGGGGGACACCAAGAGGGTCCCCAGGGGGCTGCCTTGGGGGACATTTGGGAGGGTCCCCGAGGGGCTGCCCTGGGGGGACACAGAGAAGGGACTCCGAGAAGGGTCCCCTGGGGGCTGCCTTGGGGGGGACACCAAGAGGGTCCCCAAGGGGCTGCCCTGGGGGCCATGGCTGTGCTGTCAGTGTTCACACTGGAACCTCACAACAAGGGGAATGCCAAGGGTGGTTCTGCTCTAAAGGTCTGCAGAACTCTTAGTGAGGTCTTCTCCTCCATGTTCTTGTTCCACAAACCCTCCTTGAAGGTCCCTCCCAGGTGTGAATCCAATGGACGTCCCAGCACGTGCTGCTCTGACTGTGCCACCAGGCCTGGATGAGCCTCCCCTTGGAAGGTTGTGGAAGCTGGGAGGGAAACAGGGTGGAAAAGTTGGATGAACTGATCAGATTGCCCAGGGCTGGTGGTTCTTGTTGCAGCCGCTGCCAGTCCTCACTTTTGGAGAGGATGGACTGGCCCAGGATGCCCAGAGGAGCTGTGGCTGCCCCTGGATCCCTGCAAGTGTCCAAGGTTGGACAGGCCTTGGAGCCACCTGGGCTGGTGGAAGATGTCCCTGCCCATGGGACTGGGTGAATTTTAGGGTCCCTTCCACCTCAAACCATTCTATGAGCCTTTGCTACCAAACTCTTCCGAAACGAGCAGGGTTCGTGCTGTCTGTAACTACCAATATGTGTAGTTTGGGTGAAGGAACCTCTAAAATGCCTGCATTCAAAGATAAAAAATGGGGTTTATTCAAGCCAATGCTACACGGTTGTGTTTAATAGGTATTTTGAAGGAAATGTAGGTGCCATTGAGGTCAAAAATCACCCTGTCATTAACAATTCCCGGTCTGTGCCTTGGTGCAAACAGCCTTTCCTGGCTGGATGAAGGCTTTGGGCTGTCTGGCTAATGCACTGCGGTGCTGAGGGAAGAATGAGCTCTTAAGAAAAGCTTCTTCACAGGCAACTGCCCCTGACTTTTCTGCTGCTGACATTTGCATTTATAAGAGGCATGAATGGCCTATTCTTCACCTTTAAGTGCTCAAGATATTTGTCTTTCCCTTTTCTAGGCGCTCTGACTTGTCGCAGAGTCTTTAATGCCACAATTGGGTGTGTGTTAATTTTTGCAGCTGTTAGAGAGGCGCTGGGAGGGAAATGGTGGGTCTGCCATCCCACCCTGGTGCGGGGATGAAACCACTACCTGTGATTGGGGCAGGCTGCAGAAACCTCTCAGGTGGCCAAGAAGGCCAATGGGATCCTGGCCTGTATTAAAAACAGCGTGGCCAGCAGGAGCAGGGCAGTGATCCTGCCCCTGCACTCTGCCTTGGGGAGGCCACACCTGGAGTGTTGTGGTCAGTTCTGGGCCCCTCAGCTCAGGATGGACATTGAGGGGCTGCAGCAGGTCCAGAGAAGGGCAACAAGGCTGGGGAAGGGACTGGAACACAAGTGCTGTGGGGAGAGGCTGAGGGAGCTGGGGGGGTTCAGTCTGGAGAAGAGGAGGCTCAGAGGTGACCTCCTCACTCTCTAGAACCACCTGAAGGGAGGTCATAGCCAGGTGGGGTTGGTCTCTTCTCCCAGGCACTCAGCAATAGCACAAGGGGGCACGGGCTGCAGCTCTGCCAGGGGAAATTGAGGTTGGATATTAGAAAGAAATTCTTTCCAGAGAGAGTGGTCAGGCATTGGAATGGCCTGCCCAGAGAGGGGGTGGATTCACCATCCCTGGAGGGTTTTAAACTGAGATTGGACGTGGCACTGAGTGCCAGGATCTGGTAAACGGGCTGGAGTTGGACCAAGGGTTGGACTTGATGACCTCGGAGGTCTTTTCCAACCCAATCAATTCTATGATTCTAAACCACTCGGTGGGCTGAAGGGACTGTCAGTGCTCTCCCGTGGCTTTTATTGCTTGCAGTGTTAATGTTTAGCTCAGCCTGTTTTCCAGCTCCCCTGAACAGTTGAACTCGTTCTCTCCTGCCACTCCTGAGGCACAAACAGGGACGTGGAGCTTTTGGGGGCGTTCTGCCCACAGGGGGTGCCTGGAGCCATTAGCAGGAATGGTTTGTTTGATTTTTATGCCATGAATACCAATTGTGTCCCCACTCCTGTTGAGAAATGAATTGTTCTCCATCGGTGTTGATCTGTTTTATTATGATTTTCCTCAAGTTTTTGTCCTTTCCAATAATATTGTCACATAGCATATGAATTGCCAAGAAGTAGTTTCTATGTTATTTTCCTCTTGCCGTTGGTTGCAACCCTATGAACTAGCTATTTTTCCTTCTGTATCTGTAAAATATATTTCATTCTTCTTGTTAGGCCAAACAAGAATTGACACGACTTTTTAAAAACCTTCCTGTTTTGTTTCAGGCTGTGACCTGGAATTGCTGGGGGAGAAAAAAAGTCCAATTTTCTGAGCAAAGCTTTCTATACTAATGAGATTTAAGCAGCATGTATCAGATGTGATCCAACATTTTAGTGCTTGGCCTGAACCAGTTGAATTTGATCCATCACCCAAAGCACGTACAGTGGCTTTATTCAGGCATTAAGTGAAAATAACCCCTCCTGTCCTTAGCAAAGCCCCAGTGAGTGCCCAGTGTGCCAGATGTGACCACAGGCACTGAGGAGCACTAGGGCTGGGCAGGAAAGTGAAGTCTCTCCTGAAGGGCCCTTTTCCTTTTAAACCCCTAATTGTAGAGGGTTATGGTTATTTCTTTCCCTGAATAGGAGATTTCACACCCAGTGAAGATGCCAGAACTTCATTGAGCATCAATAGTCTTATCAGAGCTGGCCTCAGATGTGACCCGTTTTGTCTCTTGTGTTTTACAAGTTTGTGCTTCAGCTCAGAGAATTTCTGCAGTGATTTGCCTCATCCTTGAACTTTCCACGTCCCACGTGTAGGGAGAGAAAGGCGAGCTCTTAATAGGGGAAAATTCTCCCCCCAGTCTGCCTTTATGCGTGGATGGCAAGGGCAGGGGTGTCCAAGGAAAGCCGCCCCTTCCCAAGGGATTGCAGCAGGGGTTTACCAAGGAAAAGGAGCCCACTCAAGGATACTGGGAGGGGAAATCTGTCCTTGGCTCTCCCGTGCCCTCCCCAGCTTTAAAGGATGCTGGGAGCACAGGGGGAGCTCCACTGGAGTGATGGGTTTTCAAGGACAAGGACAATATGATTGGAACAACAGGCACAGGGCTCAGCTGGAAAAAGGGAGCTGAGGGTTTCAAATGCCAGGATACAGAAGGTGCTGGAAACTGGGCAAATTAGTGATAGCACTGATAAGAGATTATACGATGAGAAATGACTGTTTTGGTAAAGCAGGTTAATGTTGGTAAACATCAGAAAGGTGCCAGTTACTTTTGTTGCTCTGTATTTCACTCTGATTTTAATTTCCCCTTGTAAATACACTTCATAGTTTTGTTTCCTCAATTCTAATAAATACTAAGGGGCAGGTCTTCCCCTAAAAAAATTATTCCAGACACAGTGTACAGGGTATATAATCCTAGATCTATGCAGTTGGAACTTAACACAAAGCTGAACATCTCATGGTTGGTTCTGTCCATACTTCCAAATATTTCCTGAAGTCATTAAAAACAATAACAAAGTCTTGAAGTCAGTTCAGTTTTCACCTCGTTTTTAGGTTAAGATGTCAGCTTCACATCCTAAAAATTAGGAAACAAGTAGAACTCTTGTAGATTTGCATCCTAAAATGTGTTCTGAAGACTCAGAGTGAGGTAAAATAGAGAGGGGGAATCCTTGCTTTATAAAACAGCAGCTACTCTGGTGCAGAAGGTTCTTCGCTGACACAGCCCTGCTGGGAGGGGAAAAACCAGGTCAGTTTGTGTAGCCATTGTCATCAAACCTGCTTTTTTGGGGTCGGTTTTGCCTGTTATAGGGCAAAAATGATGTTCCAGGAGCGTGGTCCCTGCGTCAAGCCCTGGGATGGCTCTGCTCTTGCAGGTGATGCTTCCAGGAGCCCTTACTCCTGTAAAAGGGGACAGTTCATCCTTCCTTTTTGCCTCCAGGAGGATTGGGCTTTAAACAGATGCCCCTTCTCAAGGAATAGGCTCAATTAAGCCTCTCTTAGAAGGTATTCAAAGGTATCAGGAATGATGCCTTTATTGAAGCTAAATCTGAGTGAGTTGTCCCTGCTGAATCCAAGATACTCTAGCACTTGTAGGGGTTTATAATTATTATTTCCCTTCCATATGGAACTTAATTGTAAATCTGCCAATGAATTTATTTTAGCATTGCACTTGCCTGCCTGGATGAGTTTGGAATTTATTATTTCAATTTGATTCCTTATACATTTTGTAGGAAATATTTGGTGTTCTTCAGTGAAAGAGCTCATAGTAAATTTACAGCCCTTTCTTCATCAATAAATTTTGAAAAAATCAAATTATTGTTAGGCATAAAACCCCCAAATACTATATTATTAAAGTACATTTTGAGACAAGGCATCATCTTGTTTTATGGGATGTAGTTCAACGCTAGAATGGTGTTAGAGCCTTGTACGTGAGACACTTGGAGTGATTATTTCTTTGCTTAGAGGATTGATAAGGAACATGTGAAATTACTAGTGAATATTTTTACTGCAATAATTTGATTCTCCTGCTGTTGCTTTCAGTTAGTGCATTTTCTCCTCCTCTTTGCACTGGCTATTTTTAATTAGGGCCCAAATTTGAGGGTATTACTCATCAGTGGGAGTAGTCACTGCCAGAATTCTGTTTGGGGGAGCTATTTTTGCCAATAACCACTGACCAGGAATTGCCCTTCCTGTGCCACTCGGGGCTGGTGAGAATTCCCATTAGGAAAATGGAAAGGATGGGAAATTATCTGATATTTAGGATTACAGTGTCCCTCCATCATCTGCACAGACAATGCTGAGTTCAGAGCCTTCCCTGGAAATAAGGGCTAAATATTGTCCTGGAATCGCCCTGAAATTACCCCAATTGAGGTGTTTTACATAAAATCTTGCAAGACTTCCATGATAAAATGAACATCAGGATGGAAATCCAGGGAAGGCTAAGCAATCTCCCATTGCTTTGATTTTGGACTTGTAGTCTGTCTTATCCTAAATCTCCCTAAGATAAACCTGGGCATTAAAATGTAGCTGAGTTATAGGCACAGCCTGAAAACTGTACTACAGGAAGGTTCTCCAAAGGGTGTTGGAAGGATCTGTGTCTATTGATTAAGCTATGTGTTAATGAACAGTCATGCTGGAGCATCCATTTCCTAAAAAACCCAGCAAAAGTCTCAATAATTGACTAAACCCAAATAATTACGAATTTGAGGGTAAAAAAATTGCTTGGCAGACAAACGGATGGTTTATTAATTTGAGTCCTTCTGAAGTTACATCTATTCAGGAAACTCTGCAAAAGAGTCCAATATCAATCCTAAGGAGATTAAGTACTTAAGCATTATACTGTCCTCTAAATTAAGGAAGTTGTATAAGCTTAATTTCCAGAGGATTCTAAATGTGATTAAACAGGATATGCCATGATTAAATATCTTGCTGCTCTCCATTTCGGGGTGGATTAACTCCCTTAAAATGAACTCTCCCACAATATTTGTTTCAGATAACTCCCTGGGAGAGTTTTTTGTGTGTTATAGAAGCTTGTCTATATTTTGGCAGTTTTGCCCAGAAAATAAAAAGCCGAAAAGCACAGATACTGCAGAAATCTACTGAAAGCTCAGGGGTGCTCCTCACATTTCTGTTCCAGCCCAGCCCTCTCTGGCAGCTGAATTAAGTGATGGGAGAATCTGTTGCATGGTTTGAAGCTGAAGCTTCTCACATTCCCCCTTTGGAGGTTGCTAACACTGGGTTTTCCGTGGCTCATCCAATATCTGGGTGGGAAAAACCTCCCCAAAATCTCCATACAACTTCCCAGAGTCCCTCCTCTTCCATAAAACTGGGGTCCTTTCTTTGTGTCTCTGATACATCTAAATGGGCAAAACAGTTTTTTTGTAAGAGTTAAGAGGTGATTTTACCTTGTGCTGGGCTTGCAGAGAGAAACAAAAAGGTTTTGTGGCCTTGTGTATTTCCCTACTGTTTACAAATGTGTTGAGCTTTAATTTTCCTAATGAACTGGTAAACATCAGAAATATTGTAATGCAATTTATTGTCATGAGATTATGGGATCACTCCAGGGATATTCTGAAATAAAGTGCATTTCATGGAAGTTTCCAGTGGCCCCAATGAATGTTTCAGAATTGTGACAGGTTGCAGAGTGGAACATGTCCCCTTTTAATGAGGTTTTTAGATATTAACTCTTGTCTGAAAGAGGGACAAGAAGTCACCCAGCCCTGGTGGCACCTGGTGGTGGGACACTCCGGCAGGCTGTTGTGAGCATTAAATCTCATATATGTGAATTTTCTGGTCATTTTTTGTTTTCTTTATTCTGCACATTATTTCCCCCCTGGCAGACCTTACTTTTTATTCCTCCCACGTTGGATATGGGATTTGCTGGATGTTCAGAGGTGGAAGCACAGAAAGCCACTGCTGGCAAGCAGTTATGGGAAGCACTTCCAGGAGGAGCCAGGGAGACCTGGGATGAGCGACACACAAACTTTAGAACCCACACTGAATCTGCATCAGGATTGGGTGGAGATGCTGCTCTGAGCTGCACGTGCACTGGAGCAAACAAATATATAATTTACTCTGCTGAATTCCCCCACCACAAATTCCAGGAGGCTCCTGCAGTGCTTCCCCACGGATCGATCAGGGTGTAGTGCAGCCCCTTGTCCACCTGCTCTGTCCCACTGCTCCAGAGAACAGAGACTTGTAGGAACCAAGGAGCCATTTACCAAGTTCTTTAAGCTGCAAATATATTAATGTATGCAATTTTTATACGCTCATTATCCATTTATTGCGAGGTGAACCACTCAGAGTTCATTAGTCTAAGCTGTCTAAACTATTGCTGAGGTTCTGTTGATGCTTTAATGGCTCTTGTTGAGTTCATCCATTATCCTTGGTGCTTGATAAACACGAGTTCCCCCTGTAATATCTCCCTCTCATTTTCCATCCCTGCCCTGATGTCTGTCTGTGTGTTTGGCTGTTCACTAGCTCTGCTTTCAGCCAGCCTAATGGATAAATCATATGTAGAAGGGATGCTTGTAAGCTGCTGGTTTTGGTCTAGTTCAGTTCAAATAACCATCAAATCTACCTGACTGCGTCTGCTTGTCAAATAGGGGAGTGTTGAAAATCCAGAGCCAACACCGAGATTCAAAATCAGTAGCTCAGTCCATACCCTTGAAAAAATTCCCTTCACACGAAGATTGTAGAACAGCTCCAGAAAACATAGAAAAAATGTAATGATTTGGAAGAATGAGATGCTCTCACAGTATCTAATATCCTTCCTTGCCCCAAATCCTGTCTCAGAGGGAGCAGATCGCTTACAGAAATGCCATCTCAGTGGAGTGAGAGTAACTGATGCTCTGCTCTCCAAGTTTCTTACCCCAAATGCCAGTGATCAGGTCAACATGCAGAAACTGCCCCGAGCCCCTGCTTGCAGTGAACGAAAGGTCTGTCAACAACCAAGCTAGCACTGTACATGCTCTCCTTTGGGCTGGAGCACCAGAGCTAGCCCAGAGCCCCAGGACCTGGTTTAATGTCACCACTTGAGCTCAGGGTCAGCAGTTCCTCAGTGCAGTGCAGGAGGAGCCCTGTGGCAGAGCAATCAGTCAGCTGCTCACTGAGCCTTTCCCTGCTCCCTCCCTCACTGCTGCCCATGGAATGGAATATGGGCTTGGGGTCTCCCCTACCTGATGGGCAGGGCAGCCTTTGGGGGCTTCCCTCCCTCTTGGTCCTATAGCAAGAGATTTTCTCAGCTCACTTGCCTCCCTTGTATATTAATCACCTGCTGATCTTCAAAGAAATGTTGATATCAGGCTGGGGGGGGGGATTAAACTGTGTTTATTCCTGGCTTTGTGTAGAAAAAGCTGCTTTTGTAGCCTGGCACTGGCAAGTGGGACGTGAAAGTCCTGGGCTCCCTGAGCACCTTGTTGCTTGCACTTCTTGCAGAGGTCTCAGACAGCACGAACTCAAATATGGGCATTTCATGGTAATTCAATTGGAGTTGGAAGCTGAAAGTGTTGTTTTTATGTGGAATATGCAGAGTCCTAAATAACCAAAAGAGAGATCAGGCTGATCTGAGTAAACATGATTTTTCAGCCCTTTCCTGAGACAGCTGTCAAATGCCAAAAGGATCTATTGGCAATATGGCCACTGTTGAGTTAGCTACAATATTCCTCTCTCCCTATAATTTTCCTTTTCACCTGCCAAACCTGCCCATTTATATGCTTATATCCTGTTATTATATAAAATCAGGATGACAAATTGTATGTCTGCAGCCCTCTTTGTTCCCGTTCTCCAGCCCAGTGAACATTCCTGGTGTACATCAGTTTTATGTGAATGTAGGATGTTTGGGGCTGGTGAAAAATGTTGCTGTGCATGATTCATTTTACTGCAGCTAATGCCAGGGAAAAAAAAAACCCGCACGGCACCTCTCTTGGAAATAATAGCCTGCTTCTTGGGCTTTGCACATCTATTTCTTTTGGCTGCTTGTTCTTTTGTTTAAGGCACTATCCAGGTGGAATAATGGGGTCTCTACAAGCAGGAAGCCTATCAGCCAGGGCGTTATATATCATGGTTTCCAAGCATCGCTCACACACCTCAGTGCAGAGGGGTTGGGCCTTATTTATTTATTTTTGGGTTCCTGAAGCTGTGACTTCCCAGGGAGAAGGTGTGGGCAGAGGGGACACAGGGTGGGCTCCAGAGGGAGGTTCATCCTCTCTGTCCCAAGGCAGCTGCTGGTTCCATCAGCACGTGCTTACACGCAGGGTTGGCTGTAAAAAGCAGAGATGAAACCTTTGGTTCTGCTCGCATCAGGCATAAAACTCTCATTGACTCCGCTGGGGCCGGGATTTTATTCCTGATATGAATTTTCTGTCAGACAACTTAAAGATGCTTTTATGGGGGAAGGAATCTCGCCATCTGAAATACCGTGTTTGCAATTGTGGAAATCTCTGACATATGTTTTAAGAGTGTGTCGTATTTCCTACCAGGAGACTTTATGATGCCCATAGCTTTGAGGGGTGATATCTACCCAGCCTGTGTAGATAAAGCAGCTGAGATGTTCAGTGATGCTGCTGGAGGTCATTTTAAAGTTACAACTTTTGCTTTTCCAATCGACTTCCTAAACCTCCCTATGTTGTTTAAGTTTTCTTTGGGCCTCTTTTATTTAGATTTTATGCTGTTTGGTGTGCTGCTGAGAGAAGCTGTGTTTCTCTTTCATTCTCATGGAATCCCAGGATGGCTTGGGTTGGAAAGTCCTGAAGATCAGTTCCAGCCCCTGCCATGGGCAGGGTCACCTACTAGCCCAGGTTATTCCATGCCATGTCCACCCTGGCCTTGGACACTTCCAGGGATGGGGCAGTCACAGCCTCCCTGTGCCAGAACCTTCCTGCTGTCACAGGAAACAGTTTCTTCCTGATACCAAATTCCTCTTTTCCCTTTTGAAGCCATTCCTCTTTGTCCTATCCCTGCAATTCCTGATGACTTTTGTGAATTTCTCCATTTCATTTTATTACTGCAATAACGCACTGATCCAAAAGCCTTTCAGAGCAATAGCTGGATCTCCCTTTGCATTCAGTGGAGCCTAAATCATTAATATGAAGAATTAAAATGAAGAATAGACTTTTATTTTTTGCAAGTGCCACGAATACCCGTGTGCTTCTACATCTTTGTCTGTAATTGAGAATCAGGCACTTTACGTGGCCTTTGTTTCTGTGCTGGATCCATCCTGTTGCACACCAAGTGTGCAGTTATCAGCAGAGTGCCATGCAGGGGTCTGGGCTAACACAGGACGTATCTCGTGTCACCGTTCTGGGTGAGTTTAACACAAAATATAACCCTATTAAAATTACAACACATTTATCACCTCGCTCAGCTCAAAGAACTCACGAGCTGCAAAGAATTTAATTAAAACATGATGATTTAATAGGCAGGCTCCATCTATTGTTTACTCAGGAGGTTGAGATTCTGTTTAAAATTAGGTCCCAAATTTAATTTAGGCTTCCACCAACCTTGTCATAGAAATGAGACTCCTGTAGGATGGAGCAAGTTGCAGGCAGTGAGAGCAGGTTCTTTCCTCTTGCACAGCTCCAGGAGAGTTTGGGAAGGGGAAGATCATGGTGTCTGTAACTCTTTTCTAAGAGAATCATGAAGAAAAAAACATATTCATTGCCAGGAGGCTCATGGTGCTTGTAAGCAGAGATGGGGAGACAAAGTGGCGCAAGGAGAGCAAGGCTCACATAGGCAGCCCTAGGAAAGGTTCCTGTTCCTCTTCCCTCACCTGCCCAAGGCCCTGGAGACAGAATTTGTCAGCTTGAACTGCCTTCTTTTGTGTTCTCAAATAATGAATCATCCCCAGAGGCAAAGGTCTCCTCGGGGCTAAGGATGGGTTTAGTTTCTTTCCTGGGCTGATGTGATACCCAGCTTGGAAAAGGGATATACCATGGAAGGTCCTTGAAATGGGTTGTGTAGGAACAGCCTCTCACACAAATAGAACTGGGAAAGAAAAGGAGCTGAGGGAAGAGCCAAGACTTGCTGTTTCGTACAGCACTGGGTGTTTAACTGCACGGAGGACCTACAACAAAAGGGCTCTTCCTCAGGGCCAGGTGGTTGTTTCTATAATCATGGGATGATTTGGGTTGGAAGGACCTTGAAGACCACCTTGTTCCACCCCCTGCCCCTTCCCCTAGACCAGCTTCTCAGAGCCCTCTCCAGCCTGGCCTTCTGGCAACCCAAATACCCACCAAGGTATTCTCACACCTGCTCTCCAGCCCTGCTAAAGTTGGCACAGCCTTGTCCACAATCAGCTTCCACAAATTTAATCTATCAATTATGTAAATCAGCCAGGATGGGGGGGTTGGATCTGGGGGAGCTGGCAGAGGGGTTGGGGGGCAGCACGTTTCTAACACCTCTTTATCAGACTAATCCATCTTTACACAGATGGGTCTTGGTGTGACTCAAGGCAGATATTGTACAAGACTTCTATAAACAGAGAAGATGTACAAATCCTGCCATGACATGATGATTTAATGTATATATAAAAGGCACTGTGCCAGATTCTCAGCTTCTGTCACAGCTTTAATGAAAAGTGATTCCAGCATTTGAGAAACCTCAAAAGCTGTCCCAGCCAAATGCCATGTTTCTATATATTTTCTAAGCTATAAATCTAAGTTGGAGCAGGATATTACCTACATCACTTGATAAAAGGCAGCATTTAATAATTCCTTATTATGAAATTAATTCTAATTTGTTATAGCCATAGCTAGATAATGGAACATTTTAGGGACATTCCTTTACGTGGTAAAGCCATCCATGGGAAAAATATCTTAATTCTGTTTCTCTGCACAAACCTGCTCTGTATTCACTGGCAACATGGTGCAGTCCTAATTCACTGGATCCAGGAATCTGCTTGGATAGTCAGGACATGTGTTTGCTCATCAGAGGGCCCAGCTTTAACATCCATCCCTTGACTCTCAGCAGAAAATTGAAGCTGAAATGCCTGCTGTGTGTCTCGCATCTCGCTAACCCAGATTATTCACATTCACAGCTCTGGAACCACTTGTGCCCATCTGGCTTGTGGAAATTGAGAATTCTGCCCCTGCCCTCAGCCCGGGGAAGGGACACAGGCTGGCACGTGTGGGCTCTGCCACCAAACAGCACACGTGCTCCCAGGGCTGCTCCAAAGGCATTAGAAACCCATGGGATGGGATTGGAAAGGAAGTGTTCAGAGGGTTAATTGGACAGCAGGGAACAGGGATGGGGGCACTGCTGGGGGGTCAGGGACTGCCTGCTGTGCCCAGGGCACCTCCAGCCATGCCATGGAGACCCTTGGGGTGGTGCCACCTGTGGGGTGGCTCAGCAGCCCACGCCTCCAGGCTCTGTGTCACTCTGTTTTAGAGGTTCTTTGGGGTAAAAAAACCTTTTCTTCATGTTCAGAAAACACTGGTCCCATTTTTTATGTCACCATGAGCACGGTGTGGTATAACCCAGCATCTCCTTCAGAGGGAGCCTGGAATGGTGGGAGCTCCACCAAGTACTTCCAACACCCACAGGCTCAAATCACCCAATTTTATATCAGCTCTGAGTTTTCCCACACTCTGTGGGGTTTAATAGTGATTTAGCATAACTTGGCTGGGTTCCTGTTGCCCCTCCTTGGTGGGACCCTGCTCTGCTGAGAGCCACAGACTGTTCCTGCTGAACAGAGCCATGAATTATTTACGTTGCCTTCCTATAGCAACTTATTGACTACAGCATTGTAAAGTACCCTATTAATGTTTTAAGCATCTCACTTTATTTTAATACAAGTAAATTATTTAGGAAATGTTAAAATGCTTTATGCTTTGACTAATGAGAGTGAAAAGTGTACACTGCATCTGATTTTAATTGGCTGTTTACCCTATGCTGTAGAAATTAGGCATTTATTATTTCATCCTTAATTAACTATGCGTGCAATCCCTGATGGATACACATTCAGTTTTTCCACTTGATCTGGTCATTAAGGGCCATAAATGTGCAGATTATTTTTACTTGGAAATATGAAATAATTCTGCTTTTCAGATTACTTGGTTGCCCTGTAAAGAGCCAGTTACTACACTGCTGATCATCCTGATGCTTCCTGAAATTAATGCAACGCAGTACATTAAATTTGGGATAATGTGAATTGATTTGGGTGGTGCAAAACTCAGTCAGCCCAAAAGGAGTGATGGCTTTGAGCCTCTCTTTTATCTTTGTTAGCACAGAAATGGTCTGCAAGATCATCTCTATCATGTCATAGTACATTATAGTAATTTTTAGCCAATATTGCAGTGCTGTGTGTGGACTTGTGGAGTATTTGCTGGGCCTTTTGGAGAAAGGTGTGGAGTATCCCCTTCTGTTCTAAACCATGTACTTACATCACAAATAACATCCACAGAGGTGGAATAAAGGGGTCTAGCAAAGCCCAATTTTGCTGTATCCCCCAACTCACCAGTGGAGCTTTTTTTCTTCAGGGAGTATCAGACTTTTATTTGTGACCAAGCAGCAAAGTCTCTAAAAACTTAGTCCCTGTCCCATTCTGAGGACAAGACAAGCCCAGTGGTGCTCCTTGGTGTGTAGCAAAACCCACTTTCAGCTCAGTATTATTTCTCTTTTTTATATTTTTATTTTGTGTCATAGGTCTAAAACCTACTGATCAGCAAAGATCTGAGCTGGTGCCTGATCCTGAGCTCTGGCACTTCGGAAATGAGGAGCAGTTTAATGCTCAGTGTGGTTCAGGCGAGGCCTTTGACAGACAAGTCCTGTAATATGTTCTAATGTCGTACCAGGGAAAAGGAGGGTTTGATGGTGACTACAGGAAAAAAAAGAGTTCTTAAAAGACCAGGCAGCAGATTCTTCCTTATGTATATTTGATCACCCAGCTGTTGTTGCTGAGCTCCCTTACAGTGGTCGCATTTTCACTTCAGGCTGCAGATTGAGAAGCAGCAGATCAGAAAGAACAAGTGTCCAGTCAAAGGAGGGGTTGGGAGAAGGAATTGGAATGAGGGAAACCTGCAGACAGCTTGGGGAGGTGTCAGTGGTGGAGAACTGCTGAAGAAGCTTCCCTGGACTGTGGGAACGAGGATGGCAGAGGATTCCAGGGGAGGTCAGTGATGCCCCGTGTGCAGGAGGAGATGAACCTGCTGGAGGGGGGTGTTTCTCAGAGGAATGGAGCAGCACAGAGTGGGGTGGATTGGGTTGGGAGGGACCTTAAAACCCATCCAGTGCCACCTCTGCCATGGCCAGGGACACCTTCCACCAGCCCAGGTTGCTCCAAGCCCTGTCCAACCTGGCCTTGGACACTCCCAGGGATCCAGGGGCAGCCACAGCTGCTCTGGGAAATCCATTCCAAGGATTCCTTCCCAATATCCCATCCATCCCTGCTCTCTGAAAGTGGGAAGCCATTCCCCTTGTCCTGCCCCTCCATCCCTTGTCCCCAGTCCCTCTCCAGCTCTCCTGGAGCCCCTTTAGGCACTGGAAGGGACTCTCAGGTCTCCCAGAGCCTTCTCTTCTCCAGGTGAGCCCCCCCAGCTCTCCTGGAGCCCCTTTGGGCACTGGAAGGGACTCTCAGGCCTCCCAGAGCCTTCTCTTCTCCAGGTGAGCCCCCCCAGCTCTCCCAGCCTGGCTCCAGAGCAGAGGGGCTCCTGTGAGAACATCAGTGAAAGGGTAAAACAAACTCCAACAAAGCCAACTGCTCTGATTTCCCAGGATGAGCCACCATGCCACCGGATCACTCGTTGCCAAGCCCTGGTTACACGACGTGGAGGTCAATGAAGGAACAAGGCCCTCTCCTGTGGCAGGAATTCCATGATGTTGGGTTACAGTAATTGGAACAAATTAGTCTTTCCCAGCCTGTAATAATATCACAGCAATTTTCTTAAAGCCATCCACTTAAAATCTGCTTTCCCAATTACCACACAGGCTCCATAAAACAATTATAGGAGTGCAAACAAAGCCCGTTACAGTGATGTGCTAATTGCCCTCTGGGCTCCTGATCTTTGGAGTTGCCTTCGTGGTGCAGAATTGAGGCTTGGAAATGAATTGCTGCCTCCATGTGCTGCAGGAAAAGGCCATTTACTGATGCACATTTATAGTTTGCACGCAAGTAAAATGCACAGTTTCTTGCCTGTAACCAATTCTGTCCTTGTGCTCGCTGAGTTTTAGAAGTTTCCTACATATTTCCAAATATTCTACTTTTCGTTTTTCTGGGGAAAAATACATTTTTTCTTATGAGTAGTTACGAGATGCACTATTAGCCTGGATAGCATTGATGGCAAGCAGGACTCCTGCGGAGCTTTCAGCACGAGTTGGATAGGAAGAAATGCATCTCTGTGATAGAGACTGAAATAAAAACTACATGGAGAGTTTAACTTGGAAAGGGAGCACAGATATTTCAGTGATAGTGATCTGTTTATTCCAGAGGTAAATCTGGAACTGTCCTGCACTAAACACTGATGCTGTTGGGATAAACTTGGCTGCTCATTTCATACTTTTCAGTAGAAGAGAAAAAAAAGGTGATTTCTTGATACCTGCCTTAAAAGATGTTGAAACACAAATATTTTGAATTAATAATTAAATGGAAAGAGGGGAGCTTTAGGTTGGATATTAGGAGGAGCTGTTCCCTGGCAGGGTGAGCAGGCCCTGGATCCCTGGGAGTGTCCAAGGCCAGGTTGGACAGGGCTTGGAGCAACCTGGGACAGTGGAAGGTGACCCTGCCCATGGCAGGGGTTGGAAGGAGGTGATCTTTCAGATCCCCTTCCAATCCAAACAATTTTATGATTCTATAATATTTCTACTTATTTTCTACACATTTCAGGACTCTTCATTCCTATTATTCTCCTGGATTTGTGGCTTCCCTGTGTCTGTACATGCCATTCATAGATTAGCCTGAAAATGCATTAATTGTGCATGAACCCTTCCTGTGGTCCTGGCTTGTCCCACTGTTTTCACGTTGTGCAAGAGGCAGGAAGACATTTAAATTTCACTATCATTCATAAATCATTTTTACTCCCTTGTAAACCTGATGCAGAAGAAATACCAGCTCTGTTATGCTGTATTAGCCCTTTGCAGGCAGCTCCTTGAACAGGTTTCCATGCTATAGATATCATGGAAAAGGTGCCAAGAGGAAAACTGTTACCTCTCCAGATGGGAGAATAAAAAAAAAAAAGTCTTGCTGAACTGCTCTGGGCTCAGCTTTGCTGTCCTGGTTTTTGGGGGTTTTGGGGGGGTTTTTTACCCTCCCAAAAATGTAGGTCTGTTTTATTAGCTCAGCACAAAATTTAAGCCTCTTCTCTCCCAATTATCAAGGCAACATCCATGAGTTCAGCAGGACTTGTGTGTGGCCAGAACTTTTCCTGATCTCACCCAGGCAACTTCCCGAAGAGTTTTCAGAAATACAGAAAAATGGAAGCATAAAGGAAATAACATATTAGCTATTTTTATCACTTAAGCCATTTTGGTCAAAAGTGACTTTTTGGAGATGAAAACCCAGCAATCTAGATACAGATGGATAAGAAAAAAGCTGTTTCCTATCCCCCAGCAATTATTTGTCTTGAGATGTCAACAGCCTTATCATTCCTACTGGGGATGAAGTGATGCTCTGAAATAAGAGAGCAAAAGTGCTCCTCCAAAGAGTCACAGCTTTGTGGCAGAGATGCTTAATCAAATTCACTGGAACTGCAGCAAATTCAGGGAGAGGGACCTCAAGAAGCCATTTATCTCATTTGACCCAGACACAGGGCCATACCTGTCCTTAGACATTTCTGGTGATAGATTCTACAGCTTTTGAATGGAAATACTGTATTGCTTAGTGGATTTTCCTGGTGGTTTTCCCCTGGTGTTCATCCTTCACCCTCTTCCCAGATATTTCTGTGGCTGAGTGGGGAACAGGTTGACTTTGAAGTCTGAGTCATGTTTAATACCTCTCTTTGTTCTCATTTGCACCCCAGTAAAATCAGGTTTGTAGTCTGAAATGCTATTTAAGATTGATAAAATTGGTAAAATTCTCCACTGTGAACTTGGATTTTTATATCCCCCCACCCCCTGCTTAACGACTGATTTATTCAGGCTGAATATTAGGGAAAAATCTTCACTGAAAGTGTGGCTAAACATTGGGAAAGGCTCCCAGGGGAGGTGGTGCAGTCACCAGCCCTGGGAGTGTTCCAAAAACAAGCAGATGTGGCAATCCCTCATGTGGGTGGGTTGGTCCTTGGGTCAAAGGGTGGTCCTGTTGTTCTTCTCCATATTCAGACAGACTGTGACATTTGTGACTTGATGTGGTGTGTTTCCTTTTCAACACGGGCTCATTTGAACCAACCCAAAAATCAGGGTTGTTTTCCTGATGGATTTGTGACCCCCTGAGATGTGTTCCTGGGGGGTGCTCTGTCCTCCTTCTTTGTAAATCTGAATTAAAACTGCTGCTTGCTTTAGGTCTGAATTTCTAGAGTGTACATTTACATAGACAAAAAACCGAAGGGCACACACATGTATATTTATATATATAGCAACAAACATGTACAGAGGTTTAATTATCTGTAATAGTGACGACACTCAATGCTGTTCATTATAATGACTTTCAGGCCCTATTTTCCCCTCCACCATCTGGTGCTGTGTCGGGTGGCTGAGCTGGTTGCGTTGGTCGCAGTTCGCTGTATTTGTGCTGCAGATTTGGGGGTTTATATAAAAAGATCAGTCTGGGGGGAGTCAGGGAAGAGTTCCTGGTGTCCTCCTGGATGCCTGGGACCTGCCAGAGGGATGGGACAACCAGGAGAGGGAGGCAGCCTTGGAGCCATGGGTGAGACAGGGGAGTGTTGGCAGGAGGTTCATGCAGATGCGACAGATGGAATTTGGCTTTTCCAGGGCTTGGGATAGGAACCCCATGGGGCTGTTTCAACCAAGGAGCTGTGAAACCTGCTGGAGGGCAAGGCAGGACTTGCAGGAGATCAGCACATTGGAGTGGGGTGGGGTTTCATCCTGCTCAAGGGTCTGGGTTTCCTCCAGTGAGAGAATTCCTTGCTGCTCTTTGGGAAACAACCACTTTCTGTGTGTGGCCCCGTGACACTGTGAGCGTTTTTCGGGTCTCTCAGTAGCTGTGTCCCCTCTCTGATAAATGCCATGGCCATTTCTGCTGCTGCCCCCAGTCCCTTCTGTGTGTCCTCCACGAATCCCGTGACAGGAGTGACCCCAGTGCCCCCACCCTGCTCCCCCCAGTGCTGACCAGCTCCTGGGGGATGAACTGGTGCCATCACATGCAAAGGAAACCCTAATCTGGCATCTCCCAAATGGCCTGGACTGACAAATGGGGGTTTGTCAGAACTGGGAGGGAAATATTGTTGTGTTGGCTGAGCTGTTTGCCCCTCTGGCTTTGGGAGATGGCCAACACTTGGGAGAATATAAACCAGGACAGTCTTTTGGGTTTTGAAAAATGGAGCTGCAAGGCAAGTTCTGGGTCAGAATTTGGGGTGTGGGACTGTAGAGCATCTCCTCTCCCTCTCAGCTGCCCTGCCCAGGACTTGGCTGTAGCACAACCCACTGCTGGGAGGGCAGGGCTGGGACACAGAAAGGATTCACACCCTGGAACTTGTCAGCATCCCTGTTAATTTGTTGGGCTAAAGAAGGGGTTTGTGGTTCTTTCCTAACACAGCACTTGACATAACTCTGGGAATACGGTAACGTTGTCACAGCGTAAGGTCTCAGTGTGCAACCATAAATACCTGCTGTGTCTGTAGGAGCCAGGCTTTCCCAGGCAGAAGAGACCCCCACGCAGGCTGCTTATCTTGCCTGGCACTTTTTGGTTTTAATGTGAAAAAGACAGTCCTGACAAATCCCAGCATGACCCAACAAACTGGTTTCTCCATGAAGTTCCCTCTTTCCCCTTTCCCTTCCCATTGTCTCCCGTGGCGTGACAAGAAGGTGAGTGCCACCATGGCTGGAGTGATGGTCACGCTGGTCCTGGCCGCGCAGGGGGCTGTCACAGCACACCTCCAGCTCCGAGCAGCTGTCACAACTTCAAGTGTATTCCAACACTGTCTGTGCCTCCTTTTTGAACAAGAAAAAGCCTCCCAGTGTGTTTTGCACAGCGAGCAGAGCAGACCCTTCCAGACGAGGGAGATGAGTGCTTTGTTTATGGCAGGTTTCTGGTTTTATTCCCAAGGTTCAGAAGTAAATTACAACAAAAATGCAGACAGAACCTGCAATATTTGCCTCCCCATTATTCATCCAGCAATCCTGGAGCTGCAGATCGGGGGGCGAAAGACAGGAGTTAAAATATGGGGCTGCTCCAGCCTCTTCTGCGCTGGTGTAAATCAAGAGTAACTCGCAGCGAAGCCAATGGAGCGTAAAATTGGTGTAAGTGGGAATCAGGACCATCTCCTGCACCTATACGTCAGGGAAACTATTTGTTTAAAGTGTTTATAGCCCCTGCGAGCATAAACAGCTTCTTTTCTTACACATTAAAAAGATCAAAGGTAGCCAGAGTAATTTTCTAGCACAAGCAAAACAAACATGTATATTTATTGCCACGTAACTTGCAGGAGTCACACTCTGGTTGAATGTGAATCCGAAAATAGTGATTGATTTTTTTTTTTCTTGGTTTAATAAAAGGAATCACAGCGCTCTATGAAAACATGCATTCATTTGATTTGATTGACACCTTCAATTTTGGCTATATATTCCAACTAATGGAATGAATATTGCAATACACGAATCAATTATATTTGTTCAGTTGTCAGGTTTGTAAAGTGAGAACTGTTTAAATTATATATGATTCAGCTGTCTATATATTATGTTGTCTTAACAGGCAATACTATCATCAATACATTTGTTTTAATGAGGAGCTTATCAGCATCCTGAGCTCATCTCTCAGGCACTGTTATTTGGGGAAGCAATGGAGTTTCCTCCATGGACCTCCCCCCCTTCAAGACCAGGGGAATGCAGCTGGTGAAAAAAGATTTGCTGGTGTAATTACCATCATTTAATATTATTGAAATCACTAGTTTACTGTCAGTGCTATTTATATTTCCACAGAGTACTTTGCCTTGCATTTTAAGCAAAATTCTCAAAATACTCAAGCTGGGTTAAGCTCTAACATTATGTCAGTATGGACTTGACTCAGAGTACCAGAGCAATTGTTTTGATAATATAAATCAGCAAAGAAATGGGTTTCTGAGGAATCAGGGCTAGGGAAAATATTGCAAACTTCCATTTGCTACGATTTTCCCATTTGTTGACCTTTGCAATAATTTAGAAATTGGATATTGCATTTTTAGGAAGAATTATCTTGTGAAACACGAACGGGCTACAAAACTCATTAGAGAAACACGTTGGAAGAATTCCTGTTTCCTTATAAAAAGGGAAAGGTACATCAAATGGGGTTTTGTAGTAGTAGTAGTCAATATTTTTATTAAGTGAATGATTGAATAGAAAAGTTGAAAATATGTGAATCTGGATGAATCGGGAGTACTTTAGAGGACAAAAGCTGAATTTTAGAATGTCCTGATGAAATGTCCTAAAAACTCCTGATTGAAATAAAGCAGGGACAAGGGTAATAATAAAAAAAAAAATAGCACAGAAGGATGAAGAGACAGAAACATTAAGATTATTCTCCCCTCACTGAGTGTTGGTTTGGCCTGAACAAAATCTAAAGGTGTGGCAGTCATGTTGTATCCTGAAATACTATTTGAATACTGGAAAAAAAAATTTTAACCTATTTCTAGGAGAAAAACCCCATGAGATGGACTGTCCATGTAGGCTCTGGGCTCTTCCCCCATGGGAGGTCTGCAAGAACAAAATGAACCATGCAGAAATTGTTTTGATATAGTTATTTTCTACTTGGTAAGGCAGCCTTAATTTCCTGTAATTATATTATGGCCTTGCATCTATTTAACACATTTCCATAATTTTTTTGCAGCTTGTATTAGCCATTTTTATTATGCAAGTAATGGAAATGGCAAAATTATTACTAATCAGTCCAAGGAATTTTTCCAAGCAGTTGTGTAAGTTCACAGTGTTGTAATTTTAGTTCCTCAGGTTTGCAGAGGATTTAAAGGACTGAATTTGGTGGAAATAGGGTGAATTTTTGTTTGTCTGACAAGTTTAGAAATGGCACTGGATGGAACTGGATGATCTTTAAGGTCCCTTCCAACCCAAACCATCTTGTGATTCTCTAAGTCTTGAATAGGAAACCTAAATAGCCTGTGGTTGATTGTTTTCGGTATTTTTTTTAAAACACTTGCACAAAAATTCTGATGACCCCTCTTTGCAACCTCAGGTGGTACCTGAAGGTTTGTTTGGAACACATCTGAGCATAAAGTACAAGGGGTGCTGTCGTGTGGCTTGTCTGGAGGGGTTTGCCCTTTGTCTTTCCAGCTTGGGAAGTCTCTCCCTGCTGAGCAGCTCTGATGCCTGCACAGGTTGTCTTGTCTCTCAGTTCTCTGGTGTTGCTTGGAGGAGCTGCTCAGCTGCCACTTCCAGGTGGGAATACAAGGGAGGATTAAGTGATGCGATATTATAAAAGAGAATAATTTCCTGGGAGTGTTCTGCGTTTGTCCACATTTGAGTCCAAACCAGACAAACCTGGGTTTTTTGTGCTACACCCCAGTGCAGGGTGGAAGAGGCTCTGGCAGGAATGGGTCCTTTTCTGCCCCGTTTTGAGGAACCAGGGCAATGCAGGCGCTGTAACGATGCTCTCTGTGCCTTCAGGGACATCTGAAACAAGAGCGGTCCAAGAGTATAAACCTTCCTGCCTCTGGCTGCTAATCAACCTCTAATTACCAGCAATAAGGAGGGGTGTTTCTATGCCTGCCGGAGACCCTGGCAGAGCATTTTTCCAGCCTTTGTTCTGGTTTCCATCACAGAGAGCACGGGATGTCAGGGAGATGGACCCCTTGGAGATTCCTGTGCTCTGAACCAACTCCAGAGCCCTTTTCCCAACTGGAGAAAGAGCTGCACTGTGAATGAAGTGATGCCTTGGTGAGGTTCAGACCTGCCTCCTCGGTGGTTGCTCCGTTAATTGAACACCCTCATTAACACAACTTGACCTACACTCTGTGCCTCTCCTTCCCACTGATAATCAGCTGCTTTCCTGGGAATACAGAGCAGGAAGGTCCATGGTCCTGTGCCATCCACCACTGGCTTCAGCTCTGCTGGGAGTGCAAGGCAATGCTCCTCTTGGTGGCACAGAAAGAGGCACACTCTTCTCTGGTGTCTGAGTTCAGCCCTGTCTGTGGCTCTGAATGTTAATTCACACATGTGAGGGAATTTTGGGACTGATGCGAAGCTCTTCCTGCACCTGCAGGTACCCAGGAGAACTGAAGGAGTGTTTGTGGAGGAGAAAACAGGCAGAAATTATGCTGGAAATGCCTTTTTTTGTAATATTGACACCTTTTCACCCAGGCTTTGGGTGCTCCCAAACAGAAGAGGAACGTTCATCTCTCTTGAGACTGAGGCTTTGGGGTTTTTTCACTCATGTGATGTTCCTGACAGTATTCTCAGGGTACCAGTTTGTTACTTTCGATGATAATTCTCTGTCCACACGAGAGCAGACACACAGACACACATCACACACAGACACTTGCTTCCGTAACACATTTATGAATCATTATTGGCATTAGGGATATCTGAAGCCTAAATTTGTAGGAGGCAATTTGGTAGCAAATGAAATTATGGAATATTTATTCCCCCAGTAAGCTGCTCTGAGTTGTGTGTCTCCTGCAGGGGTTAGGGAGTTATTTATTTATGAGCTGGTCTCCTGCTCTCCCTTGAAGAGAACAGGTGGAACAGGATGTTTGTTTATAAATTGGCCGGAGAGAGCATTGTTCTCACTTTGATTTGCAGTGACTAATGAGCAACATAATTTTTAATCGGAGGTTTTGCAGCCTGACAGGCTGACGAGCACATCCTGCCCGTGTTCCATTGGGCTCGGAACGCCACTGGGGATGCTGAGCAGAGGGGAAAAGCTCAGCGTGGCAGGAGAGAACAGGACTTTTCTAGGGAGCGAGCTGAGCTGTGAACGTTCCTCAGTTAGGACTTTGCTGGGCTGGGTTTTAGTGGCTCAGCAAAGCTCGGGCTGCGGAAGGAAATCAGTTTGTCTGTGCTGCTGAATCCAAGGCCAGCAGTCAGCAGGGGTAACTGGAGCATGAGATCTCGGGCTCGGCAGTTCTCGAGGATGACTCCGAAGACACCCCGGACTGTGCAGCATGAGAGGCTGTGGAAGCAAATTGACGCTGACAAAGCTTTTGAAGTTTCTCTCCCCGTTCCCCAGGAGCTCCACACGACAGATGCTCATTCGTTCTGCCACCTTGTGCAGGAACAGCCACACACAGAGCCCGGCTGTGACCTTTTCCCTGCCTCTTTGTGCCAAACCATCCCAGGGCACCTCCCCTGCCTGGGCATGGGATCATTTCCACAGCCTCCCTAAAGGCAACGACCTCAAGGAGCTTTGCAGCCTCGTGTTTTCCTCCCTGGAATCTGGGAAGAGCAAAAAGAACTTTCTTTGTCTCCCTGGTCCAAAAAAGGATTTTTGAAGGTGATCAGTGGGAGAGTGGAGGGCAGAACAAGGGGGTCAAAACTCATCTCAGCAGGCAGGGCTCTGTCTCCCCACTGCTGTGTGTCTCACCCACCTTTCCTACCTGGATGTTCAGGCTCGAAGATCCCTCTGCACGTTCCTGACCTGACCCTCACGTTATTCCCTTTATAACAGTGTACATATATATTCCATTATTCCTTGATAAACCCTTGTTTGAGTGATCCTAAAGGTAGGCTTCTTTAATACCCAGTTAACACAGCCCTTCCAAACAAGCTATTTTGGCTTGAAAGTGCTTTTTATCCTCTTTTCCTTAGTAACAAAGAGCCTCTTTAAAGTGGAGATGACTCTGATAGCACCGGAGATATTAACACATGTTGTTACTGCAACCCCTTTAACACTTCCAGGAATTTAATTTTAATTAATTACTTTGTACTGCGAATGGAGAAAGTGAGAAATGGATCACCTGCTTTTATGGGGAAGAAAAGCAAAGATCAAGACTTCTTGTGAGACTTAGTGAAAGGGAAAACAAGACTGCTACATTTTTCTGCTTCTGATTTAGGGCTGGAAGATACTTTGCATTACATTATCAACTCATTTTACATTTTAATCTGCATAAATCCCATCAGTATTTGCCAAGTGCTACCAGGAACGTGCTTCTCTGCTGCCACTTTTCTGACCATGTATTACAGGAAAGACTGGATGTAAAGTCAGCCAACAAGGAACATGGAATAATGACACAGGGTTTAGCCAGGAGCCTTGAGAAGACAAAATTAAAGGTGTACCAGCTGAACTATGTGCTTTTCAAGGGGCTGGGTGTCCTCCTTTTAGAAGTGCTTGGGTAGCTTTAATGGGGAAGGATTCTAATGGTTTTTGGCACGTGTTAATGGTGGGTGTCACGCTCTTTGTATTTTCATAGTAACATGTCTAATTTCTGATGGCATGTGTCACATTGCATATGTTTGTTAAATATAGGTCACAAGCTAAAAATATGCACAATATTAGCAAAATATATATGATAACAATCGCATAGATCTCCCTCATTGCAGCAGCCTCGGCTGATCCTCAACCTGACTCTGGTAACAGGTTTTAAAAGCTCTGTTTTAAAAGGTGGTGGTGAAAAGTGAGGCTTTGGTGGAGTTGTGATTGAGGAGAAGGGATTCTGCCTCACTGGTTATTGCTAGAGATGCTGCCTCTTCCTGTGTAAGGGAGGTGACAAATGCTGAGCTGTGAGCGTGGCAGTGGCTGATTTATGTGGCTTGGCAAGGGCTGCAAACAGCCCCTGTGGGGAGGAGGAGGAGGGTGGTGGGACATCCCTGCTCCAGGCTGGTGCTGGAGACCTGACCTGCTGCACCCCAGGCAGGTGGGTGACACTGCTCCTCTCCAGGGAGGAGCAGAATAAGTGACCAATTCCCCAGGCCCCACAGTTCCCATAAAAGCCCAGGATGGGAAGCCAGGACTGTCCATGTGGTCACTGTGCTCTTACCAATTAACTCTTACTTTCTGGCCAGTGGTCAAGCAGCTACAAGTGAGTCGTGGTGTCCAGACCTTTCCAACATTCAGATTTCATGCTTTGCCTCAACAGCCAAAGCTGACAGGACTTCTTGATCTTGAGGTTTTGAAAAAAATTGCCATAAGCTATAAATGGATCTTAAACAGTCACCAGTCAAAGTAAATTATGTTATGGGTGGTACAGTGGCCACATACCTTTTAATAAGATATTATCTGACATTCTCATTACATGAAATCTATGATTACTTTTTTTTTTCCAGTTAAAGAAAGGAAGCCAGGTTGTGATGCTTTCTTAGTGTTTTTACTGTAATTAAATAAGACTTTAAGGACTTCTGTCCCTCCTCCAGCTCTTGCCAGGTTGAGCTGTAGGACCAATGTGAGCTGAGTGATGCTGTCAGTGTCAGGGGGATGGCAATGGGAGCACGCCTTGCTTTTGCTGGCTAAGGAGAATTAGACACCCTAATGGACTCCCAGGAGTTACTGAGAAATGAATATGAAAAATAGATCAAGTGAGCTCTAAAAGCCACATGGTTGAGATCTATAGAGATGTGAACAGATAGAATACATACGTGTCCAGTTCAGCCAAGCTTTGAATGAAGGAAACATGATAAGACATTGAATGGAAAACCATTTCATACCACTCAGAGCCCATCAAATCCCACTTGAATTTGGTGGCTGACAATTTTAAATGAAAGGGTGACATTTTGTCTGGGTTTTCAAAAGGCTCCTACCTTTTCACCTCAATTCCACCAGAAATGGTGCATTAGTGGAAGAAAGGAACATCATATCAGCCAAGAAACTTCCTCAACTTGTAAGTGTACTCCAGAAGTATTTGACAATCCTTTAAATAACACTCTCCTTTAAATAATACTCCCCTTCCTACCTGACCTGTTCCTGCTCGTGCATGCACCACCAGCTCAGCCTTGGCCAGCACCTCTGTTCTCTTCCTTCTGATAATTTTGTGGGTAGCACTGGGACTGGGATTTGCTCTCCCATCCATCAGCTTCCCTGGAGATGCTCCAGCTTTCCCTCCCTCCCGCTCTGCCAGCTCCTTGTGTTTGCCCCAGCTGTGAACCTGCCTTTTGCCACGAGTGTGTGCCAGCCTTTGAGAGAGGAGTTTGATGACCCAGCATTGCAACAAAGGTAATTAGAAGTCTGCTGCAGCTGCATTAAATAGACTATATCATCCTAAACCGAAGATGTTACTAGAACAGCCCACGAGGCTGCTGAGCTAGAAGGAAGCATGACAATAGATAATTCCGAATCCAGCCAAGCTTGAAAAGAGGTGTGTTCTCCTCCTTCCCTGAAGTCAAAAAAGACCTATAAAATCTCCTCACCTGAACAAACAACTCTCCCTTTCACTCTGTCCTATCTTCAGTTTTGCACCACTTCTGATAGATAATTTTGTTCTTCTTTGGGACACAAATTCTTAACCAGTTAAAAAAAACCAGAGAGATAAAATATCTACATTGTGAGGCAACAGTCCCTGTCTACTTCAGTCCTGTTCTTGCAGCAGGACCATCACAGCAGCACCATGGTTAGAAAAGCAATAAATCCCTGGCAACAAATCAGGGTCACAGCTCCTAAATTATTTCACTGATGCCATGAAATTCTATTTTAATTGAAGATATTGACAGCTTTTCCCATTAAAGGCCAGATGATTTCAAGGGAAAAATACTGAAGGTACTGGTTTTAAATGTTTTCTTGGCTTTTGTAGGACTTGGATGACTGACAGGAAGGATTTTTCATGTCTGCCACAAAAGTTTATCCATGATTCCAAAAACTAGCACTAAAATGCCAATTTTCTTTATGGTGAAGTTATTCCCTACCCTGTTACACCTGGTTTGGGTCATGAGGCTTAAAGGAACATTATGGCTTTACATTTGTAAGAGAAAGAGCCCAAAGGTAGAAGATGAAGTTCTGTTTCATTCATCCTCAGGTTCCAGAAATCTTTCTTGATAGAAATCAAAATATGAACTCTACAAAATCCTTGATATCAGCGAGTGGAGAACTTGGTTCAAACAGAAATAAGGATGAAATGGGAATCAGTTCAAACAGAATTAAGGTTCAAATAGAGATAAGGAGGCTTGTCTTTTGGAGTCAGAGGTGATGCCAAGCTGAAGACTTTTAACAGTGTTAATACATCAGTTTTCTTTGTCTTCAGCCCAAAGGCTTTGCTGGAGCCCAGCTGGGGCTGATGTTCCTCCTCTGTGAGCAAAGGGAGCTCTGGGGTCCAGAACTCCATGTTGCCATGAAGATTTTCCATTACAAGGAAGGCCTCTGGAACATCCCAGGAGCTGGAACCCTTGCTACTCTCAATTCACAGGGCTGAGATTCCCTGCTGAGCTCCAGAGGATTATTTTTAAAACCTGAGAGAAAGGGGTTTGAAATGACAAAGGAAATTGTGCTTTTCTTTCCACCCAAAAGGGCTCTGGAGTTGTTTCAGAGCACAGGAATCTCCAAGGGGTCCATCTCCCTGACATCCCGTGCTCTCTGTGATGGAAACCAGAGCAAAGGCTGGAAAAATGCTCTGCCAGGGTCTCCAGCAGATGCAGAAATACCCCTCCTTATTGCTGGTAATTAGAGGTTGATTAGCAGCCAGAGGCAGGAAGGTTTATACTCTTGGACCGCTCTTGTTTCAGATGTCCCTGAAGGCACAGAGAGCATCGTTACAGCGCCTGCATTGCCCTGGTTCCTCAAAACGGGGCAGAAAAGGACCCATTCCTGCCAGAGCCTCTTCCACCCTGCACTGGGGTTTCTATTCTTGTTTCTCTAAAATCCAGAGTCAGTGGGACTTCTAACCTGCAGCTGGAGTTGTTTATTTACCCCTCCCTGCCACAGCCCCACTCCTGTAGGAGATTTTCCACAAGAGCCCCATCAAAAGCCCATGAAGTTGTCACCTGTGTCATGTTCTTCACTTACCCTTCCCTGGAAAAGCCCCATTTATTTATCCTCTCCTGGAAAATGGGCCGTGTGGTGCTCAGTGGAGTGAGTGCTGAGAACCTGCCGTGGTTTGTGAGTAAAGGAGGTTTCAGTGCCCCTTTTAAATACCTCTGATGTGACAAACACGGGCGAGACGGATGGGTTTGCTGCCACCTTTAATATTCAGAGCATATTGCAGCGCCTGCAATTCTCCTTGGGAAGTGAAGCCAAGTGGCTGAGCGTGTAAAGGGAGGGGGAGGTGATGGATTGAATACAGGCAGGGAAAGAAATCAGGGAGAATTGCGCTAACGAAGGGAAGAAATGATCCGGTGACTGGGACTGAATCCCAGGATATGCTGAGATGGGAGGGACCCACAAGGACCAGCCTGTCCAACCCTCAGCCCTGCAAGGACCATCCCCAAAAGTCCCACCCTGTGCCCCAGAGGATCATCCAAACCCTCCTGGAGCTCTGGCAGCCATGGGGCTGTGCCCACTGCCCTCTGGGGGAAGGAACCTCTGCTGAGATCCCACCTGACCCTGCCCTGCCACAGCTCCAGGCCATTCCCTGAGTTTTTATTTTACTATGGAGCTATTAAAAAAAAAAATTATTTTAAAATTCAAATATTGAACTCGATTACAAAATCAAAACTGCTTTCCCTGCTGTTCTTTCCAATATTCACTTCATGTTTGATTTGGAAGTTAGATTCGTCTCCGCTCTAAAATGTACTCCACTTTTAATCTTAAGTATTGCTCTTTCCAAAGGAACAAAGAGTATTTCTTATCAGCGTCTTCCGACTGGACTTCCTAATGCATTTGATTTCCAGCCATTAACCAGGGAGCTCTATATTCACAATCACTTTGTGGTTTTTAGGACTCCCGAGGTTTAGAATTGCATAGACATTCCTATAAAGATTAGGATTTTATTTTATGCTTAGCAGTGTTTGCCAACATCCTCTTGGAGCAGGAGACCAGCAAGTCAAAGCTCCCCCCATCACCACGTTCTCCTCACATCTCTATTTGTTCTCAATGAACCCCTCAAACCACGGATTTTTAACTATTTGAAGGCAGAAATATCTTGCTATTGCCCTCTGCTCATCAGAAAAACTCACGTGGGACTGTTTAAAGCATCTTCACGAGTGTAAAATCCTGGAATCACAGAATTATTAAGGCTGGAAAAGACCTTGTAGGATCAGAGTCCAACCCTTAACCCAGCACTGCACATAATTGCCAGAATTACCTCAAAGCTTTCTGAAATCTGACTTAGAAGTAAAACCCCCTCTTGAAGATGCTACTGCCACGGGTGAAAACTTGTGGAATTAGTGGAGTCATTGGAAAGGGGGGAGGTGGGAGCGGGACTGGAGCCCAACGAGCCACCCTCGGGAGGGGAATGTTGGGCTGAAGCAGGAGCTGGGCTTTGGGAGTGGAACCAGCACAGAGCCCCAGCTGCCCTCCACAACACCCCCTCAGTGCTTCTGAAAACGTCAGTTAAGACTGGAAGGTTTCAAGGAAGAATTGATAAAGACTTTTTCCCTCACAGGCTGATTTACATTTCATTTCAACCCATTTGCAGAGTTTATAATGAACTTTCAAATCACGTTGCAGTGCTTGCTTTCAGTTGGTAAATCACTGGTTTTAGGAAATGGCATTCCTTTGATTTTTTTTTTTTTAATTTTTTTTTGATTATTTTTTTTTTTTAAAGGAACTTAGGATTTCAGGATTGTGTTACTACCTAAAATTAAAAGTGCTAACGATTTCCACTGAAAACTGTATGTTTTAGTTCTGCTACATAATTTTATGAGTGTTTTGCAGATAATCCACTTAACTTGGATGGGAGATGGGTGTTAAACAAAACAGTCTGCAAGTAGCAAGCTAAAATTTGTTTGTTTGCTTCAAATGATACATATCATAAAAGGTTTTGGGGGGGACCTTTCTCTCTACAACTGCAGGAGGATGGAGCCTGGTGGGGCTTGTTCTCTGTTCCCAAGGAACAGGAGGAGAGGGAACAGCCTCAGCTGCACCAGGGGAGGGGCAGGTTGGACATCAGGAGGAATTTCTTCATGGAAAGGGTTGTTGAACATTGGCAGGGGCTGCCCAGGGAGGTTTGGAGTGCCCAGCCCTGGAGGTGCCCAAGGCAGGACTGGCCGTGGCACTGAGTGCTCTGGGCTGGGGGACAAGGTGGGCATCGGGCACAGGGTGGGCATCGGGCACAGGGTGGGCATCGAGCACAGGGTGGGCATTTGGCACAGGGTGGGCATCGGGCACAGGGTGGGCATTGAGCACAGGGTGGACATCGGGCACAGGGTGGGCTCCAGGGGCTGGCAGGGCTGTTCCAACCTCCTTGATCCTGGGATTGTGTAACATCAAGCCCTTTGCCCAGCACAGGGCCCTTCACAGCCAAGCACTGCACGTACACGTGGCTTTCATCACACTTGCAAAGCTCTGATTTCAATGGGATTTGAGTGTGTGCTTGAAGTTAAGCCGGCACTAAATGGTTTCTGGTACCAAGCTACTCACCTGCGTGCACTGGCAAGGAGATCTTGAAAGAATAACAATTCACCTCGATCCAGGCAAATTGCAAAAAAATTATATGTATTTTGCCATATATATGAGCCAACAATAGCCTTTTAAGTATGAATATCCTTGGTGGAATTATATCCAAAAATAGCTTTTATTTGCAGCTGCCTAAGAAACATTTGGACAGCATGTTCCTGCAGACTGGACTCAACCAGCTGCAAATAACCTTCCTCCAAAGCACTGTGCTCTGGCCTGATGATTTATGGCTTGCATTTCTAGCAATAAAAAAAGGAAATCTCATCCTATTAATTGCTTTTTTCTCCTCCTAAACTCAAATATCCACGGACTAAAGAAACTCTGTGTCATACAAGGTTATTCATCCATTAACACGCTCACATACCAAACATATCTATTTGTGCTTTGAGAAAGTCTCTGTGTCTCTAATTTTCAGATTAAATTCTTGATTTTTTTCCCCCAGAAATATCTTTATAATCATTTAGTAAATCTTAGAATCAAGGCAGATCTTAATATTGGGCAATAAGTACCCTCAGACTCATCTTGGAGTGCACCTATTGAAACTGGCACAATCCCAGTCAGCTTATTAGTTTTTATAGATTGGACTTCTCTTGGCACAATAGGAAAAATAACACAAAATTTCACACCCAGCAGCATTTCTGGCTGGATATAGTCAATCAAATCATCATTTGCATTTAAAACTGGTATAAAATTCTATATTTTCTTGTTCCAAATCCCTGCCTTTTATTCATACCTAACGTGGACTCACTATGCACAATCATGCGGAGATTAAGTTTAAATCAATGAGAAAAAAAATGTGAAACATCTGGAAACATTCAAGTTCTCGCAAAAGTCCTTTCTCTGCACAGCCCATTATGTTGAAACCATGGGAAAAGTAATTTACCTCCACAGCTCTGAAGTCTTATCAAATGAAAGCGCATTGTCTTGTCCATGGAAATTCTTCAAGTAGTTCCTAATTAGTTACCATAATTTGCTGTTATTCTCATTTTCAATAGAAAAATAAAGAATATTCTTGATTATGTCTAATTTACTGCAGCTAAATATAGGCTGGCCTAAGATGAACTGTGGGACACTGGGATCAAGAAGGGAGAATTATTTCAGCACACCTGATTTCTGCTGTCCTTGGCCGAGCCCTGGGTGGCTGCACATTGTCCTTGTGTTTATAATGAGGAATTTATTTGTTTTGCTGAAAAAACTGAACTCCCCTGACACCTGCCCTGGGATTCCCTCTCTGTGCCCCCACGGACAATGCCGTGGGTTTGGTCTTTTGAGGGTTTGGGGCTCTTGGGGCACCCCCAAGTCCCTGCAGGTCAGTGTGTCCTCCCTGCAGGTGCTTTTGGTCTCCACTGGCCAAGACTTTGAGCTTTTCTTCTGAGTTTTTTTATGCTGGTCATTAATGCTGATGTTTTAAACAATGTAATGGACTTTCTGAGATACTGTTTGCAATAGTGTCAGAGAAGGGAAGGGACTGGAGCAGCAGAAGCAGCTGAGGGGGGCTCAGCCTGGAGAAAAGGAGGTTCAGAGGGTCCAAAACACTTGTTTATACCCACCTTCCCCCGGGGGTTTGGAGAAAGCTTTGAGAAAGCATTTCATCCTCTGTTTGGTGCCTTTCTCTTCTATTTCTATTCTTTATGGTTTCCATTCCAATGCCTGTGGTTTCTCCCAGCTATGCAGGATGCAGCAATTCCACTCGCACCCCAAATCCCTTTCCTAAGAGTGCAGGAGCATCAGCAGCACGAGCAAAGTGGAAACTCGAGTTTGCATTTGATTCCTGTCCGAAGCCACACGTGAAGCGAGGCCAGAATTCGTTCCCCGACATTTTCGGGTGGAAAGAAATCTTGCCCTCACCTGTTCCTGCAGAAAAATCCCCCCAAATCCCCTCTCTGGCTCCCGTTGCCTGGCTGGGAGCGGCTTCCCCTGCGGCAGCTGCTCTGCTGCAAACACTCTCCGCGTGCAGCCGTAAGATTAGTGGGCACTTCCCCAGCCTGGGAACTCTGGAGAATCCCAGAACAGCAGCAGCAGCAGGAGAGCAACAGAAGCTGGAGCAGAAGGTCTCCGTTTATTGCAAAGGCATGTTCCGTGCGCTCTGGCGGCTCCAGGGTAACAAACTGCCCTACCTGCCTCTCCACATCGGCGAGATCAGCAAAGCAGATGCTGCCCTGACCTGGAGCCAGCGTCTGTGCTGCTCGGCTGGCTCGCAGTTATTTGTGCCCCCATTAGATTGCTGCGTTTATGATCCCTGTTTAGCTCGATTGCTTGTGTACGGTTTTCAGAGGTGTTGTGTCTGGGAAAAAAGTTAGATATGAGGATTAGGTGTTCTGTCATTTTTCAGTTTCCAGTTCGTGCTTTCCCATTAGAGGCAGCTGAAATTTCGGGGTTTAGTGGCTCTCCAGGCCACAGCCCACCTGGCTGTGTCACCCAGCCTGGGCTGCTGCCCGTGTCACCCAGCCTGGGCTGCTGGCCGTGTCACCCAGCCAG